>JBBPBO010000004.1:74909958-74987341 GCA_037974295.1 Cicer cuneatum
GAATATTTGAGTTACGAATTTGATAAAATTTGTATTATATTAAAGAATATAATTAATTTTATGGATTTTTGTTGAAATTTTTGATAAATTTTTTGAATTTTTGTAAAAAAAAAAAAGATAATATTGTTAACATTTTAAAACATAAAGAATTAAATTGTCACTTAAAATTAAAATAAAGGATCAAATAAAAAAAAAAATAAAAGACTAAAATTAAGTTAAGCTGGATTTAGCCTAAAAGTTAAGAAGTGAAGATAAAAAGAATAAAGCAGTTGAAATTGAAACTCAAAAGATAGAGAGGTGAAACGAGCGAGCGAGCGAACGAACGAACCTTTGTGTGGTGCGAGTGAGATTCGTTAGATCAAAGAAGAGAAATGGAGATGACAGCACAGCAACTGAGCCAATACAACGGCACCGATCCATCCAAACCCATATACGTCTCCGTGAAAGGCCGCGTCTTCGATGTGACCACCGGTAAATCATTCTACGGTCCCGGTGGACCCTACGCCATGTTCGCCGGCAAAGACGCCAGCAGAGCACTCGCGAAGATGAGCAAAAATGAAGAAGACATCACTTCTTCCCTTGATGGCCTCACTGAGAAAGAGATCGGAGTTCTTAATGATTGGGAGACCAAGTTTGTCGCTAAGTACCCCGTTGTTGCAACCCTAGTTAATTAATTCAATTATCGATTTCGATCTCTCTGTTATCAGTTTTTATCAGCAATCATCATATATATTTTGTATGTTTGTAATTCTATCAATCTCATTACCCCCATCCCATCCCATTCGCCCTTAATAATAAATACAACTTTAATTTCTTGAAAGGGGTTTTCTGTTAATTTAATCCGCTTCTCAATACTTCTCATGTTTTAGTTACGATGTCTTTGTTGTACCCATTCAATTGTGCAGGGATATGAAATTCAGGAAAGCTCCGAATGGCTTTCATATTGATTAAATTATAATCAGTCATTACAATAAGATTGACTAAATTATAACAAGTCATTGTGATTTTCTTGAAACTATACTAAACACTATTTTCTTGGTACAACCTGACTGGATTAAGTTGCTTATGGTAATTTCCATTGAGCATGATTGTCAGCTTATTGCGTAAAGAGTGAACTTCTTCAAAACCCCTATTTAGATCTGCACAATATTTTGCCAACTAAACTAGCATGCTGGCATGATTATGAGAGTATCTTTTCATTGCCAACTAGCAAAAATAGTGATGCTAATAATAACATGCATATATTTAGTGTCTGAGTAGCATCCCTGTAAACATCAATGTGCCCATCACGTTACATGATGCAATTTTAATTAAAAGGTGAAAACAACAAAAATGACAAAGATCTAAAATATAAATAAAGAAACGCATACAATTGTATGCTTGACTTCCTTGAAAGCTCTACTTTGAGAAATGACTTTAAGCAAACCATTCATTTTGTCTTTATTTTTGTAAGACACACTCAAATACGTCTGCGAGATTATTATGAGTATTTTAAACATGTCATTGGTTCTATCAAATATTATTCATATTAGTATTTTTTGTTAATAACCATTTTTAACACCGTTTTACTTATAAATTTGATAATAATTTTAAAGACCAAATTGATAATAAATGATATAGAGAAACTAATTTTAAATCAATGATATTTTTGAAATATTTGTAATCTCATGTTTCTATTTAAAAATGTTTTATAAAGTCAAGAACGAAATTAATAGTTTACTAAATATATTTTTATGTCAATATTCTCATTCATGGTTCTAACAACACATGAGAGAACAAGTGTTGGACCAAATTTGAGATAACAAGCATGTAGGTTAGTATTCACGTAGGGGGAAGATTGTGCATTGTCGAGGCATGAAATAATTGATAAAATGATTGTTTAAGGATTGTAAGCGGTGACAACCTCAAATAAAAATAATTTGAACAAACAAAAATAAAAATATAATAACTATTTAAAAAATATATTTTGTTTTCTAACTTATTTATTTGTTGCGTGTGCCCCTAAGTATTGTCTTCCTAATTTCCCTTTTTTTTTTTATAGAGAAAAATTAGTTATTCTTCTTGCACATGGAACGACATGATATGATCGAAGAAGGAGTGTTATTAATATTTGTTTATAGACATAGAATAGAGAAAATATCGGATTTTGGTATCCAATCTCCTAGAGGTGTACGCACGATACGCTTTAGTGTAAGAGAAAAGGTATGCAAAAGATATCATCTCAATAATCATCTTATTTATTTATTCAATTTTACAATTATAAAAATATATAAATAAAGAAGGAGATAAGAACAAAATCTAAGAGAGAGAAGGAAATGACATACTCTTATTGTGGGATTTGCAGTCTATGAACAGTCGTCACTATCTCTCAGTTTGTCAATTCAAATCTTCTTCTTTCTTTTTCTCTGATCGTTAACTGCAACGCAAATTGCTTATTCATTCTCTCATCAATTTTCTTTTGCTTCTTCAATTGCTGCCTCTGCTCAACTACGTATGATGATATCTTTTTTTTTTCTTTTTTTTTTTATTCTAATTAATTTCATTTCTGCTCTTGTTTTGGTTAATTAATTATTATTTTCAATAATCGCCAATAGCATTTTATTGCTTCTGTAAAAAAGAAATGTTAATTTTATTGTTATTATCTTTATAATTCTAATCACAGATTATTTAGCTCGTGGATATATGTTATTACACTAATCACAATTTTGATATTTCATTTTATATTTCAAACTATTAATTTCTTCGTATCTATGTTAGTTGTCTTTCAATTACTCTATGTTCAATGTCAATTATCAAAAAGCCGCGTGTGTTCCGATATTCGACACGACAGAACACTTTGATTACATTTAATTAATTCATTTACTTAAATTATTACCGAGTGGGTTGGTGTCAGAATTTGTGCTTGAGTGAAGGAAAAAAAAGTTAAGTTTAGATGACATGGGATTCTATCCCTTTCTCGAAAGAAAGAGAAATGGAGAGTTCCATTACCAAAGTTTTGGATGTATAAAGGTCTATGTATCTAGAAGAAGTGACATAATTAGACATTTATAAGCTTAAGTTAAAACTTCAGTAATAGAGTCTTCCAAATTATAATCAGAAACAGCATTACAAAATTCTCTGTCTCATTTCACTCTATCCAGGTTTGTCTTTGCGCTGTTTTGCATTTTCACTTAACTTCTATTAAATATGTTACATTGTTGCTTTTGTTAAGGTATCTGTAGTACTATGGTGAAATTAATATTTTGAATTCTAGACCAAATAGTCAGTTCAACAAGATAGACCTTAAATTATCTTCATCTTCAGATCCACCATCCCTTATATTATTATCCTTCACTGAACCAAGGTAGTTAAAGTGGTACTTCATTTTTTCCCTTTGCCATGGTTATTTTAATACCCATGTGGTATGAAGTCTGCGCGTTATATTTGTGTTTTTTCTTAAAACCAATTAGATTTAGTTGTTTACTATCTGTGTTACTTTTTGTCTGTTTATGCATTTAATTTCTGTTGCATGTTATCAAAGACATCCTTATTTCTCATACTTTTCTGTATTTTTCCCTTTCATTCAGATAGGAATGGGAATATATCTCAGCACTCCCAAAACTGAAAAGTTTTCTGAAGATGGGGAAAATGACTGTCTTAGATATGGTTTATCATCCATGCAAGGGTGGCGTGCAGCAATGGAAGATGCTGTGAGTAACCATTGAAACAAATGCTAAGTTTATAAATTGATTACCTTTTGCATTTCAATCCAGAATCCTATAAAGTGAATAACTGTGAACCAGCAATGCGGCAATGTCTGTAATAATGTATCCTCTATCTAGGGATGGCAAGAGTATGCTATGCTATATCTGCCAATACAGATTCTGAATTTTATGTTACACTTAGTTTGCTCTCATTTGTTTGTCTAGTTGCATTGGAAAGTAACGTTTGTTACCACATCATTGCTTCCTGTTTTCATTAGGCTTCCAAATTGTTAAAAAATAGTATGAAATATGGGTTGGCACGTAGTTTCAAAAACGTTGCAGTTTATGGATAGGCAAGTTACCCTAAGTTTTTGGGAAATGGTTCTTTAAGAGAAATAGGCAGGACATACTTTCCCTTCCCAAGATTTACATATCACACTAATATTTATTTCGTGTGGGTCGGTGGGCTTTTCTTGTTGTTCTATACTTTTGATGTATGTAAGTTAACATAAGGCATAGTGAGTCATTTTTTAGGGTTTCTAATCTATAATTAATGGACTGGAGAAACAGATAAATATCTGTTAACAAATCCTCAGAAATGTGAAATTCCCAATGTTTCTTGAGGCTCATTCTACCCAGAATTGTTTTGAATAGTATCTGAGGATTGTAGTACATTTGCTGATTTTGGGTACAGTGTTATTGGGCCCGGCTTATTATTCTAGCTGAGAGATATGATTTTATCTTGTTTGAAAAGAAGCAATGGTTGGTCCAGTGACTTGCAATTTCAGGAATAAATGTGAATGCCATTGATTCTGCTTTTAAGTTTGTATGTTTCAATTCATTCAGTTGATTTTTCGCGGCTTAAATCGAGCTCAGCTAATCCATTAATATGCTGATGATTTTTACTCTTTTTTCTTTTGTTAGCATGCTGCATATACTGATCTGGATGGGTCTACTTCATTTTTTGGTGTTTATGATGGTCATGGAGGTAAGATTTGAAAATGTTTGGCTACTTGAATTAATGGCAGAATGTCCTTTTTATTACTATGTTTCAAATTGCAAATGTCTTCTTTTCATTGTGAAAAGTGCATACAGTCACCTTAAACTTGCACCTTTTGTAAATACTAAATAGGCATCTTTAACTTATGCAACAAATATTGGTATTGGCATCTTTTAGTGTGTGTATTGGTATCGGTTTTGGTCCTTGCAAATTATTTTGTTTGGTTTTCATCCATATAAAATTTAAAAAATTGTTTTTGGATCCTACCATTATGCACATTCATAATTTTTAGACCAATATATAGCGTTTCTGCACTTTTCTCTTCTGTTTCAGATAATAGCTCATACTCCTAATCCTGCATCTTTCGTCCTATAAGAAAAAAGATATGATATCTTTTAACAGAACAAAGAGAGAATCCAAAAGAAAATGGCTAATTTGTGATAAAAGCTGTGTTATGTTTGCTCACTGAATCCCAAAACTTTCAGGTAAGGTGGTCGCAAAGTTTTGTGCTAAGTTTCTTCACCAACAGATGCTAAAAAATGAAGCATACTTAGTTGGAGATATAGGAACCTCTCTTCAGCAATCATTTTTAAGGTTAGATGAAATAAGAGAGCCCTGTCTGTGCTTAATGGCAGTTCCTCTGCATGTATTCTGTAACTAAGCGACAAATTGGCTTCATGCTTGCCAGAAATTATATTTGGATCAACTAAAATCTTGGTTTTGTATTTCTTATTCTACATAATTTCTCTTTAACATTTAAAGAAACATAGTTAGTTGATAATGGTCTCACTTAAAGTTAATTACGTATAATTCATGCATGGACTAATTGGGGGAGTATGGAGAAAGAATATGTATCTTTTATCTAATGACAAGTTGTAGCCCACTTGTTAGTTACTGATCATGTCATGAGTCATGGCTGCATATTCTTTAATTTATTTTGTTCCAGAACTTACATTATATAGTAGGCACGAAGTGTGATATTATATCTTCTGTCTCCTGTTGTAATTGATATAGAAGAAAAAGTTTCACTTGTTCCTAGTCCATAATTTTCTGTCTCCCCCTCTAAACTAAAATCTGAAAAAGAAAGTATTTTCAATATCATGCAGAATGGATGAGATGATGCGTGGTCAAAGAGGATGGAGGGAGCTATCAATCTTGGGAGATAAGATTAACAAGTTTACTGGGATGATAGAGGGGTTCATTTGGTCTCCGCGAAGCAGTGATGTTAATAACCGTGTTGATGATTGGGCTTTTGAGGAGGTAGGTATGATATTTGAAGGATAGCAGCTTCATTGGATATACTTGATAATTTGGTACCTGGCGGCTTGCATATAGCTTTAACTTTAAGTAATGTAATACCATGTTCTTGGATAATAGTTTTATGTTTCTCTCGACATGCTTGTTTCTACATGAGCCTATAATTATACACGTTCTTGGCTTCTCCCTAATTTGAATTTATTTATTGGGATCAGGGGCCTCACTCTGACTTTTCTGGACCAACTTCAGGAAGCACAGCCTGTGTTGCAGTTATTAGAAACAACCAACTTGTTGTTGCAAATGCTGGTGATTCACGTTGTGTAATATCCCGGAAGGGGCAGGTAACTTTAGAATGGAAATTCTTGAATGGTTATTATGCTTGCTGCTTGTGTAGATGTATTATGTATACAGACAGTATCACACAAATGCAAATACAGATAAATATAAAATGCTGTTTTCATATGCCTGACTACTGCACATTGGTAAAAAAAAATATGTGTGCCTTTTAATTAAATGGGTCAAATTGGTTTGGGGAATTTGTTTTCAAGTTATTGAAAATGGTTTGTCTCTTTCTCTGGCAAACTACATATTCTCAGTTTTTATTATTTTTTCTAATTTACATAACTTGCGGATAATTATACACATTGTTTAACTACGGCTCTTTTCTACAGGCATACAATTTGTCTAGAGACCACAAACCTGATCTTGAGATTGAGAAGGAAAGAATCTTAAAAGCTGGTGGTTTTATTCATGCAGGACGAGTTAATGGCAGTTTAAACCTTGCAAGAGCTATTGGTAACTTACCTATGGGATTGTGAACTTTTTTAAAGATTAATTTAAGCTTTCTTTTTTGTTCACCCTCTTTTTCCAATTTTAACCTGGATGAGCAACCTAGGCTCCCCTTTGTATCTTTAGCTCGTGATAATCCATAAATTTGATGGATAAAATGAAGAACTATCTACTTTTTTTTTTAATCTTGTATGCTATATTTTGGTTCTTCACAAGAGATGAGGAGTTTGGTTTCAAGACACATTTAAAGATTTCAAATTCATATATCTGTCTGTTTGTAACACTGATTTCTTCAGAGACATTTTTTTATGGGATTTTGAGTGGTGGGGCAGGATTGGGTATGAAGTTTCCATTCTTTAATATATTTCAATTTACTGCAGGTGACATGGAATTTAAACAGAATAAGTTTCTTCCTGCTGAAAAACAAGTTGTAACTGCCAATCCAGATATAAACACTGTAAGTTCGTCATTGGGATGCAATTCTACTAACTGCCTCAGTGATACACAAATATGCCACATTTTCCATTTTCTTTATGTATAAGTATATGCTGTTTTTGATTTGATATTTTGTTATAGGTTGAGCTTTGTGATGAAGATGAATTTATGGTGCTAGCTTGTGATGGCATATGGTACTCTTCTTATGCTTTCTTATCTCCATTTGATTCTGAATGATGTGATGTATTTGAGAGATATTAATAATTTACACAATTAAAATTTAATAACTGATGGGATTTTCATTCTAGGCTCACCTTTAAGCAGACAATATTGTGTGTGTATTCTTTGCATGGGAAAAGTGCAAAGTGCATTGTTTCATGCCTTTATATGAGCAAACACTGATCTCCTTTAAAGTTAAACACCGATGCAAACACTCTGGTTTCAGAAATCACACAGAAGTGCCCTGTTATCAATTTTTCATTAAACAAATGCCTTCTGTTTAATTTTCTTTTTTCTATACACATGTAAGTTGAGGCCTTGGCATAGAGTGTTATATGCTAAAATATTGTTGACACTTGATTTGATTCTGAAATTGGTTTCGGTTGCACATGCCCCTTCATACTTCCTTTCTTAAAATAATAATTTATTTCTTTTGATTACTTCAGGGACTGCATGTCAAGTCAACAATTGGTAGATTTTGTTCATGAACAATTGCGTTCGGTGAGATCTAAGTTTTAATTACTTTCCTAATAAGATGAACTATTAAATTGATAATAACTGTCTTGATTATTCACAGATTGGTTATGCTTATTGACGATATTGAATGCAGTGCTTGGTATATTCATGGACAAGCATTCTGCTATTTTTGCTTGCATTTAATTTGAGGGGATTAAATTTATGCTAGTGCTTAGTAACATATCACGTTTCATTGATGCACTAATCTTTAATAACTATTGTCTTTTACTCAACCTCTACCATATCACTTAATGCACTAGAATTTCTGGAAAAATCAGTATCATCGCCTTACAGAAGGTCTGGGAAATCCATCCTAATAACCAGCCTCTCTAAAATTATCTTGCAGGAAACGAAACTTTCTACTGTGTGCGAAAGAGTACTTGATCGGTGTTTGGCACCATCAACGGCTGGTGGTGAAGGATGTGATAACATGACCATGATCTTGGTGCAGTTCAAAAGACCTGTTCAATCAAGTGCGCTGGCAGAAGAGCAATCCTCATCAAACCAACAAGCTGAATCAGAAGTCGAGCCGAAACTGGAAAGAAGGGAGATTTAGTACGTATGCCGTAGCAACGGTTCAAATATGTATTCTACATATAATATAATAACATACACAAAGTTCAAATATGTATTCTATTTATAATATAATAGATACACGCATATGTATAGTAAAAGTGTGCAGTGCACCAGTGCTGTATATCGCTTTTGAATGGTCATTCTCCTATCACCTAACATTATATGTAGTAGTTATTCTGATCACCAATAAAATTCACAATTTTCTCCCGCTTGTTCTCGTGTCTATTTTTCAAATAAAAAGCTGCAAAAATGTGTGATACGCCTAGCCTAACAAGTAGCTAGAGTAAACTGTAAAGTAAGAGAAAAGAAGAATGATTTACAAGAGCAAATGTTATTTGAAGTAGGTTCTTTAAATCAAGTGGTTGGAGTTATGGGTGGACATATGCGAGACAGAATGATAGAGGCCTACGACTTAGTCTATGTCAGATGAGACATTTTTTAAATAGATAAGACTAAGACTTTTTTGAATGTCTATTTAACTAAAAAAAAATCAGATTATATGTTTCAAAAAGCAGATAATATTTTTTATTAGTATTATTATTAATTTATATTATATTTTGCTAATCTTTAAATAATTTAATCATATTAGTCTACATTAATTTATGACATTTAAATGTGCTATTATAAATAGAATTGGAATATGATATTATATACAGTCAAATGCTTTAAAATGTTGTGTTAAATCTAAAAAAATATACTTAATTTCCTTGATATATTAGTTCGTTAGTCTACTTAAAGATATGTCTCATAATTTATTTAAAGATAATATGAAACTGACTTTTAAGTATGCTATGTGGCTTTTACAAAGGCTAATTCATGAACCATGTATGAGCATTATATGGATGCTTTTTCTCTCTTCTAACTAAAAACTTGTGCTTTATTTCTGAGGTGTGACTTGATGAACTAACTGATTCAGACATATCTGAAGCATCAACTACTGATGACGACTCATAAACTGAACATGTCCCTTTTAATATGATGTCATTAGAAGTAGAAGGAAATGAGAATGAACTCAAAAAATCCAGTAAATTTGTGTGGCAATAATTTGTGAGTTCTGTTTGTTCCATTAGAGGTGAATAGAGAGCCTAAAATTGGTGGTTGGAATTGGAAGAAACATTCTGTTGTATCATCAGAAGCTGCATCATTATGCTCCATGTCTGAGAGCTCATTTGAGTAATCAGAACTATCACAAGCTATTGAGACCTTGTATGGTAATATGAATGTGAAGGTAGAACAATGCTGTTCTTGCTAGATACTGTTAGACGAACCCCCATCAACTCAACCTATGCCAAGTGCAAATAAATGTTGGCAATTTAGCAACTGAAGAAAATAAATGTTTGGAAGTTTTTAAATTTAAAAAAGGGTTGATTTGAAATTTCGTGCAAAAATTACATTTTATCACTTTAGTCCAATTGAGATTTTGAGACAACATTTGTGTCATAGTAATCAAACACTTGTATTTTCCCTAAGATCAATTTTTTTTAGAAGAAAATCAATTCTAGTGTGGTCTGGACTAACTTGCATGTATCTTTTAAATAAACTATGTATTGCATTTTCTATCACATTGCAACATGGAAAATTTGTTCATCAGATGAGTACTTTTCTGTAAGAAATGTTGAACTAGTGAATACAAAATAGAATTCTAAACAAACAGAAGAATAGAGATTTCGCTCAAATATAATGTTTACTACACTACATAGTATTGATAGTAAATACCTGGTATTCCAATGCCTGTATCATATACATCACAGCGTATCCACACCGTTGTTTCGGTTGAGTAATGTTGATCCTCAGTGTCTCCGTTCATTGAGCATTCACTTTTAACCGGAGATCTACACTCATCATTAAATCTGTGGTTATGAGGTGTTGAGTGATGTTTTTCTTCTTTCACTACATTCACAGAAACGATTGAATGGCCTGAAGTAATCTTTTGACTTTTGTATGCTTTTAGCTTTTGCCTTCATGGGTAAACTTGATGGCATTGCTGCAAAATATTATAAATGTTAACTTGTTAAGTGTACAGCATCAGAAACACATTAATTAAAAAAAAAAAAAGTTCTTTTACATTCCCAATTTCAATATTATGAGCAGCCAATGACAGAATAAAGCAATAAATAAGAGCATTGTGAGTGGTTAACTGCAACAATCGTTGCAGATTTGAGATTACCAATCACATAAAATGTAATACCTGATTAAATTTGTGAGAGTTTGCCGAATCCTTAAAACCTCACCGATGACCTGCAATTATGCATGAAGCAAATGAACAATAATTTAATCAAGCACTAATCATGTTAAATCATGCTTTATGATTTGAAGTCGTGGCCATCTAGTACTCGTATTAAGTTAGTAACAGTTAAAATTATGCAACTGTTAAATATTTTCTGCAATGATATTGGAGCTGTCTGAAGCACATACTTTACTACTTCTCTTGGTCAGAATTTGGTAGCTACTTCGTACATAGGATTGAGATTTTGGGAGGGAGGAATAAGTCTATATAATTCTCAACTTTAAATAAAACTATATTATTATTAATTAAAGTGACACTAATAGTCATTTTACGACTATTTTTTAGGGATTTGAATTATGACCCTTGTGAGTTACAAGATTAAACTCTTACCAGTAAGCTTATATTATTATTAATTAAAGTGACACTAATAGTCATTTTACAACTATTTTTTAGGGATTTGAATTATGACCCTTGTGAGTTACAAGATTAAACTCTTACCAGTAAGCTGACACCTTATGGACAGTTTACACAAAACTTATAAGAACTTGAAACAAGGATAGATTTCCAACCTGACTCAACCTTGGAAAGATCAAGTATGTCATTTATAGGTTGAAGAACCAAACTCCTGATGATAACATGACATCCAAGAGCTATCTTTGCTCCCTATCAAGTTTTGTGGTGGAAAGAATTTAAGCCATGCAAACAAACCCAAACAGTGGAGATCTTAGTTTTGTTTCCTTGGCTTTCTAAACAACAATCTATTCCCCAATCGTTGCCATCCTTTCTCATTTTCTTACCTACATTTTTCAGGAATCATTTCTCTTTGTCATCAGCTTTTGATAGAAAATAATTTGAATTGATGCATCATCAATCATATAAACCTTGCAAAAAGAAGAGCTTTAGCAGCAAATCATTACCTCCTCTTGTAATGACTGCCTTTCAATGTTCTTGATACTTTCTTGCAACTTTTGTTCAAGTGTCTCTTCTCTTTGAACACTTGCCTCAAGCACTATGCTCTTCCAATATCTCCAACTTCCTCAGCTCAACATCTTGTCTTTGTTTGCTTAGGTTGTCTAGTTTTTCTCTTGGAAAACGTGCAACATTCACCTAATTATCAACTAAAGGGTATTTTTCGAATCCTAACATTTAATAATTTAATACGCTGAAAAAATTAGTTGAAATTTGTTTATATTTGAGTTTACCAAACATAACTTGTTTTATATATATATGTGTGTGTGTGTGTGTGTGTATTTGGCATTACTGCAAAATAGGACTCCAAAAACTCTTTTCATACAAGTCTTCGCATAAGGCATGCTAATGCTTGATATATTTCATCATTAATTTGATATAGTATGATAGGAATACTCTGTCAGTGTTATGGACAGGATTGGCTGTTTTTATACAATTGTAACCATTTATCAGCAGGGATTTCCTGACTGAAGTACATAATTTGCACATAACAACATGGTCATTGAATTTTTTTAGGCAAACTAGGAAAAGTATCACTCCTGGAACAAACAACAATGATCAAAAGTTAATATAGCATATTATCTAGCAAAACATTTACAATTACTTTCATGCCACCCTTTTGAGATCAGAAACTTACACAAGAAATGGTTACATAAATACTTACATGATATAACAGTAAAATCAACATTTATTAGGCAGTTGGGCGAATGTTTCTGCATTGGGGTTACAACCGACAACCATCATCTTCTTAAAGACAGAGAAGGCTTGGTCTTTATTTCCCGACAAACCATGACCGCGGATGAGAGCATTATAAGTGAAAACACTCGGCTCTAAACCCATAAGTTGCAGCTCCTCATACATCTTTACAGCTAGGTCTACCTTTCCAGCAACTCCAAGATGGAAAATCAATGAATTGTAAGTATAAAGATCAGGAGAAATTCCTCTATTCTTCATTTCGCTCAAAAGAGAAAGAGCTTCCTCCAACCTACGCGACTTTCCAAGCCCGTTGATTATAAAATTGTATGAAACTGTATCGGGATCAAGACCGGTCAACTTTAGATCCTCAAAGTATTGGAAAGCTTCATCAACTCTACCAGTTATGCATAGACATTCCACAAGAATGGTGTAAGATTTCAAGTCTGGCCTTATTCCTTCTTTAACCATCTTTTTGAACAAGTCAAGAGCAATATCGATTTCACCTGCTTTCCCGAATCCATTGATAAGAATATTGTAAATAACACTGTTGGGCTTGCATTGATTGTCTAACATCTCCTCAAAAACCTTCATTGCTTCCTCTAATCTTCTAGCCTTCAAAAGACCATCTATAAGAGGCCCATATGTACTAGGAGTGGGAGAGAAACCACCACTCATGAGTTCATAATATAAATCCAATGCCTTATTCAAGCTATTAGATTTCACAAGGGCGGAGATGATAATATTATGGGTTATAGCATTAGGCTCGCAACCCCTACAATGCATCTCATTGTAAAGCTCAAAAAGTTCATTGATCCTCTTAGATTTACCATGAGCATCAAGCAACAAGTTGTAAGTGAAATTATTTGGGTGACAACCTGCATTCTTCATCTCCCCAAAAAGTTCTAGAGCTTTTTCGGTGAAATTAGATCCGAGAAGTCCGTCCATTAAGCAATTATATGATTCTAAGGTTGGGTGAATTCCCAATTTTTTGGTGAATTTGTCAAATACATTTTGAGCATCAAGGGCCTTGTTCCGCTTACACAAGACTCTAATTAGTGGTAATATTACATGGTCATCTTGGCAAATAGAATAACTTACCAATCTTTCAGCAAATGAAATGGCCTCTTCTATTTCTGCTTCGGTTAAAATACATTCCATCAGTTCTCCGCAGAATTGTTTGTTTGTACGTAAACCGGTCTGATGTACGAACTCCATTACAACTTTGATTGCATCCTCAACCCTTCCACGCCTCACAACACTTGGAAGGAGGGTGCATAAAGTTACATGATCAGGGGAAAGAAATTTCTTCATCTGATGAAAAAACCAGAATGCGTAATCAATTCTTCCTTCTCTGGTCAAGCCATAGATGATGGTGTTGTATGTTAGAACATCAGGATTGCAATTCATCATTGTCATTCTACAGAACATCTTTAACGTCAAATCAACTGCGTCATTCTTGGAAAGACAATCAAGAAGTGTGTTAAAAGTTATCGTATTTGGAGGGCATCCAGAACTGGTCATACTCCCAAATAATTCAAGGGCCTTTAAGATTTTTCCCTCTTTCCCGAGACCGGTAAGTAAAATGTTGTACGTCACAACTGTAGGAGCTAGCTTCAAATTCTTCAGTCTACCAAACATCTTCCACGCCTCACCAACTCGACCAACCTTGTAAAGTGCGTCAATTAAAGAATTTACTATCATTACATCTGGTCCACACCCCTTGCTTATCATCTCAGACAAAAGTTTTGTGGCTTTGTCTATTTTTCCTGCTTTGCTATAGCACTTTATCATCATATTATAGGTTATTGAATCCGGTGAAAGCCCGCAATTGTGAAGATCATTGAATATATCTTCTGCTTCTCCAATCCTACCCGTATTTGCAAGAGTATATAAAGATGCATTACAGGCTGCTATGCTAGGCATAATGCCTCTCTTTTTCATTGTTTCAAAGGTGTCAAGAGCTTTTCCAGGATCACCAGATTTTCCATAATAATCAATAAATAGAACATAAGAAAAAGCAGCTGGTTTAACACCCAGAGATTCCATATTTTCAAAAAGTTCTAATGCCTCATCTAATCTTCTCGCTTTCAAAAGTCCACAGATCAATGTGTTGTAAGTATGAAGATTTGGAAAAACTTCTTTCATTGTCATAACCTCTAACATAGAAAATGCCCTATCAAAATCCCCGGATTTGCATAAAGCCTCAATGAGTATAGTGTAGGTAACCACATCGGGAGCATAACCATCGGCCTCCATCTCATCCCAGAATCTTTTCACAGTTTCCAAGTCGCCAATGTTACTATACTTGTCCATTAATGTAATGTATGTTACCCGATCCGGACTATGACTGCTAGCCCTCATCTTTACATATAGTTCCTCAGCCTTGTCAAGTTTCCCTGCAGCACAAAGAGCATCAATCAAAACCGTATAAGTGACAACATCAGGCCCGCATCCTTCATCATCCATTTGCTTAAAAATCCCCCACGCATCATCGATTCTCCCAGCCCTCCCGAGTGCTCTAATACATATGGTATAAGTGTATATATTTGGCCTCAAACCCAAACTCTTCATTTCTTCCAATAAATTCATAATATTTCTAGTGTCCCTTCTCCTCCCTAATGCAACCATTAATGCTGAATATGTCTTCATGCTAGGCTTCATCCCTTCCGAGATCATTCTTTTGTAAACCTTCAAAGCCTCTTTACAAAAGCCTGGTAGTAGTAAATGAATCAAACCATTATACGAATACGCATTCAACACAAACCCAGCTTGCCTCATCTTTCCAAGCGCAAAAGCCGTGTTTCCAATCCCACCTTTAATCGATAGAGCCTTGAAAATTGTCATGTAAGTATTCAAACTCCTGTAAATAACTTGCTTCTGCATCAAATTAAATACAAAAACCATATCCTCAATTCTCCCTTGGTCCCTCAAAAACTCAAGCATGTAATTGCATGCATCAGTGTTGTGCACAAAATTAGGCAACTGGGAAACTAACTTAAAGTATGAAAAGACAGAACTTGGATCCAAAATAGACTTCAAAACACTCATAACTTCTTCAGAGGACACTCTAGTTTTGTTCTTGCCATTAACCACAACCACATCATTTTCAAGGGCACATCTAATCCTAATTCCAAAGTCACTATTACGATGACCCAGAAGTCTTCTTCCACATTTCTTCCAATTTAACAAAGACCCATTTGAAAAAGTTTTCATTTTGACAAAATTGGTTCCTCCTCCAAATAACCCATGATTGCTCACAACACATAAATTAGTATCATTCAAAGCACAGCAAAATGACATAACGCTACAACATGTGATGGTTGAAGAACATAGAAGTAAGACCGTCATAGAAACGCAAAAAATCCAATAATAATGGTGATAAAATAAGAAAATTAGAACAACCACATTGAACTGACAAATCGAAAGTGATTAATTAACCTGTCTCCGTAAATGGAGGTGTGAAACTGAGGAAAGCGGGGGCGCTAATAGTAAATAAAAGAGTCAGTGACAGTCACAGACAGCGGAAAGAACGGCTTAGCATAAAGATTGAGAGATTTTCAAGTTTCGGGTTTGGATTTTTTTGGACACCGCTCTGAATGCTGGAAAACACTATCGCTCTAAAATTGTATTGTATTATTATTATTTTAAAAATATGTAATTTAAAGAAAAAAAATATTGTAGTGATAATTCTAATTTATAAATATTTAATTTGATAAAATCTGTGGAACCTAATTTAACGCAACTTTATTAAATTAAATATTTTTTGAATGAATGAATAAATTAAATATTATTTTTAAATATATGAGTAACTTTGTTGTAAAAAAAAATTAAATATATGACCAACATCTAAAATTTAACCATTTTTAATGAAATTGATTATTATACGCTAATAATATAATTTTTTGCACAATCATATTCTTTATTTGTAATACTAAAGCAACAAAAATAGAGTGAGCCATATATGGTTTGGAGGTAGATGTGTAGAGACTTTGTTGCCTCACATTATGGTGACTATGGAGACGTTTTGACAACTATCGGTTTTCTTTCTTCTTCCATGCCAAATAATACATTTAATCTAATTAACTTTATTTTTTTTTTAATATTTTATGTCTTATTCTACACTTTTTTTCACTTCTCGTGCTCTTTTCACAACCAAATAAAAAAGAAAAGAAAAATCTCAAAGTATTATATTAAATAAAAAAAAGTATAATAGAAGTTTATAAAAGAGATATTTTTCATTTTACAAATTATTTATGTAAATATGAGTTAGATACATCATAAATAACTTAAATGATATCAAAACTTATCAATTCGGGTAACCTACCATTTTTATCTACACACTAAACTTAATAGTGATGAATGTGAAAATGGTGTATTGAGACAAACTCAAGTCTCATATAGATTAAAAATAAAGTTTAAAGTGGGTCCATAAAGAATGACATGTATCGTCTTATAAGTCAACTTTATAATTAGACAAAAAATACAAAAAACCTAATACAACTAATTAAGATGTGTCCAAGATGAGGAAGTCAATTGTGGATTGAAGTTTGAAAATTGTTTGAAACTCCCAACGATTGATGTTGCTCCATGTAAGTAGAAACTTATGGTGAACAAGATCAAATAAGTTATTATTGCGTATATAAAGTTATAAAAAACACTTAAACTTCTATATAAAAGTGACAAAGTAAATTATCATAAAAGTTTTAGACACTTTTTAAACAACAATACATCTAAAGGATTGCATAAATAATTTCACACCCTAATAATTGCCAACGAACCTAAGGAAGTGAAACCAAATGTGCAGTCAAGTATAAAAAGAAAAAAGTCAAATTTTGATATTGTCGTTGAGGTTGTAAATAGAGAGACAATCGAGTCAAGTAAACCATCTAAATTCATACATGATTTCGTAAGATGTTGTCTTAAATAGGTATTTAACATTACAAATATATTTAAAACATGTATAATTGTGTCAAGCAATACTCACGTTCATCCATTTGTCAAACATGTGTTGATTAACTAATTAGTGACCAAATCTGATAGTAACTTAGAAAATGATTAAATAAAATAATCAATTTGATATTTTAAATATATAATATTGGATAAAAGATTAAATTAGAGTAGTATTTTATCGAATCAATGACTATTTGAACATGTAACTCTATTACCTGTTTAAAAGTGTTTTACAAAGTCAAGAGCGAATAGCAAATACGGTGATTTCGTCAAATGCAATCAATTCACTCCACAAAAGAGACCCAACAATTATTGTTTTATTAGGTTCCTTTATCACTAAAATATATTTTTGGTTATAACTTATAGTTCATGAGAGAAAGTGATCCTGATAAATTGGAGTTCATTAAAAAAACAACTAAAATTTGGCAATTGCTCCAATTATAATCTGCACTTGGATTTCTCTAAAATATTAATCATTTTACCAAAGTTTCACTAACCATCAGAGCTCGGTCATCTTATCAACAAAGGTTGAAGAGCTGCAACTAGGAGTGGAAATAGGCCGAGTTAGACTTTTCAAGGCATAAGTTTGGTTTGTCAATATTTTTTAAGGCTTGTGGCATATCATAGTCGTTTTTTAGGCTTTAATATGACTTTTATGAATGTCTAGTACCACCTATTAGTCTATTTAAAAACATAGTTCTTATTAATATTTTTTAAAAGTATTTAGACACACACACTCAACATGAAATTTTAAAGAATTATATTTTACACGATATCATATTTCAAATCTATTTTATTATTAGGAGTAAGAATATGTCGGATCGGGCTAAATTTTGTTTAAATAGGTCAGATCTACTTAAAATTAAAACTTGAGTTTGACTTATTACTTGTCAATAACTTTATTTTAAGTATTTGTCTAAACAAATTTTGTGGTAAGATGTATAAAAAATATATTTGACCGTATTTCTTAAAAAACTAATAAACTAATAAAAAAAATGAATTATATTGAACTTGTACAACCATAACATCTATTTTTTACGTTTTGCAACCAATTTGATGTATATATGAACAACAATTATCGACAAATTAAAAGAATAAAGTACAAATGTTAAATTTTCAACACAATAATTTTGAGAGAAGAATATGTATGGATTGAAAACAAAAAATTAGAGTTCGAAATTCTAACGAAGAGTATTTTTTTAAAGAGAGAAAATACATAGTTTTTAATACATAAATATGACGAGTCTTTATATATATATATATATATTTTTGTTGACTATAAGATTAACTTTGTAACGAATTACTCTGCTTAATAATTCAACATAAACGATGTATAATTCATTAAGTAATTTAAAATGAGCATATAATAAACTTTTAAAAAATATAAGTAAATATCAATTGTTAGATTCCATAACTACAAATTTCATATTTATATAAAATTTTGCTTGTTTGATCATTTATATATTATGTCAATTGGTTGAATTAGTAAAAATTAATAATTTATATTGAATTATTAAAGAGAATAACTCTCCACATAATTACACATAGAGTCAAAGAATCTGTACTACATATCATGCTTAATAAATTTTTTAGATAGTATAACCCTAAGCAATTTGAATAAATAAGCTTAAGAAGTTTAAGTCTAAGATTTTTACTAAACTTCACCCATAACTATTTGCGTAAGTTTTAAGATTTATTTACAAATGTCTACTACCAAAAAAAAAAAAAAAAGAAATTCAAATAAGAAATTATATAAACTTTTTAAAAATAAAAAAACCACAGTAATCCTGGTGAGAATGAGAATGTATTTGAAAAAAGCCCTAGCTTTTAGCTTCTAGTTGTGCCTCCATCGATCCTTGACAGCCACAGTGAGTCGCAGTGTCCGTGCGTGTGTGTTGAAGTTATATACTTTCGTTTTCTTCCATTAACCGTTTCATTCATTCTCCACAAGAATGGTTAAAGGAACTGAAACCACCGGTGGTGTACCTGAACCGGTAATGGATGCAGTCAACACCACTCTCTCCAACCTTCACGAATTTCGTTCACTTTTTGACCAATTCTTACCTCTCTCTAACCCTCAATTTCTCTCCCAAATCTCCCCTCTTCAACGTGCTCACTCTCTCTTCATCCTCTCCAAAATCACTTCCACTCTCCTCACATGTAATCATTCTTCATCATCATAACCTAATTGCAATTATATTATCTACTCAATTTAATCTTTCTATTTTGTTTTCATTATTTTCAGTGAAATTGAGGTGTAGTGGTGTGCAGACTGATGATCACCCTGTTAAATCAGAGCTTGTGAGTTTTTATTCTGTTAATTCTATTTTTCTTTTTTACCTAACCCTAGTTGCGTACAATTTTTTATTTTTGTATTCTCAGGATAGGTTAGACTTGTATCAAGGAAAACTTGAACGTCTTATAGATTTGAGTAAAGGTATAATATATATTCATTTTTTTGTTATGATTTTATTTTCTGAACAATGCTGTTTTGTTGAATGTTCAAGTTAAAAATATAACATGATATGTATTTGGAACACATTTTCTTCAAGTCTTCAACTTTTTCATTAGCTTAGCACTGTTGTATGTCTTTTTATCAGTAGGAATCAAATTCGGTATTTACAACACTCAAATTCAAGGCACACCAGTCTCTTTTTCATTAGCTTAGTAGCGTTGTATGTTTAAATTGACTGCATTTTTGTGATTTTGATTTTGTTTGTGAAGCTCCTTTGCGGCCTTCTACTACATTGAATTATCAAGCAGCTACACGCTTCATCGAACACTCTCTGCCTGACCTTACTCCAGGTCGGTAATGAATTTGTTTTATTCCTTCCAGAGTTTCAGGGGTTTTCTAATATCTGAGCGTCTTCCATTTTGGTCACATGTATGTAAAAAGTGGTTATTTCATATGCAGAGCAAAGGCAAAATATGAGGAACATAAGTAGAGGGGAGGGGCAGAACAGGAAACATGGGGAGCGGGCCGGGCAAAAGAGGAAGTATCCATCTTCTGAAAAACAGTCTGTTCAAGCTTCTGCCAAGCAGTTTCTGGAGAAAGCTAAAAGGGAACTTCTAGGTGGTAATAATGGTGGTGTTAAGGGACCACTTCAAATTGATGACATTTCAGACGACGACGACGACGACGACAAACTACTTGAGCCCTGATTTTCCTGAACTCTGGTAAAGTTTTTTATAACGACCTTATTTACTTTATGAGTTTAATGTTGTTTCATTGTAATAGCTGCAGTGCGAATTTATATTTTGGGTGCTTAGAATGTTTGCTATGTCAAAATTATGATAAATTATCAACTGATAATGCATTATCGGGAATCTCCAAACTTCTCGATTATTATATATCAATGGACCAATGGTTTCAAACTTAAGATCATAACTCAGGATCATAGGATGGATGGTAATTGGTAAGATCCTACTTTAAATACAAAATTAAACTAATATACATATGCATAAAATAATAACATAGACAAGGAAAATAATTGTTTCCCATGCAACATTAAACCAAACTTAAATTGGAAAAGACATATTAAAATTCAATTTATATTTATATAAATGTATATCCATTAATTTAGTAACTAATTTATAAAAAAATCAAATAAAAGGTGATTTCTAAGGATAATTACTCCACTTACAAAGAAGATTACATAGGAAACACAAACGTCTGCCCCCCCCCAACTTCACTTTCAGATTTTCCTTTTCAAGCACATGTAACAGCACTTATTCGGCTATTCCCCAATTCCTTCCTGCTCTTGTAAAATATATAGGCCAAAGAGGGAGAGGGAGGGAGGTCGCAGCAGTGCAGGCCAACAAAAGGAGGTCACATAGAAAGAACAATAGGGCTACAAAACCCGTCCGAAAACCATCTCGCCAAGGATTTCCGTGGACGACCAATCATACATTTTTAAGATCTTGCCCACACCGAACCTGATCCTACAGCTCCATGATCCTGCACGCTTGAGCCTTCGAAACTAGTAGGATTGAATCGTATGATCCTACAAGGAAACTCAAGATCTTGACAACATTGGGTGGACATTAGATAGGAATCTATATTGCATTTGATGATTGAAGTGACTAGATATGGAATTATTTAACAAACTTTACAATTACTGTTATTTATTAGTTGGCATAATGGCATTGGAGCCATGGAGTTTAGATACTCTAAAATTGATAAAGTAAAAGTCTTACACTCGTATTGATGCTGATATGTCTATAGCTCTCCTGGATACATATCCAAGGATTATCCTCCAATTTTTGAAATATTTTAAAAGAAAATATTGACTAATGTGTTTGGGATGCAACTTTGATACTCTGAGATGCAACTCCAAAACTTTTCTTGAAAGATCCTTGTACAGCCTTGTTTTTCTTCATTGTGTTATCAGACGACTTATTTATTTATTTGTTCTTTGAGAATATAAGGAGGGGGAGACGTGTTTGTGGGACATTAGTGAAGATGTATGTGATCAACTTGACGATGGTGGACTTTTTGAATGGTAGAATTGCTGCTTGATGTTATTACCAAAAAAAGAGTTGTTGCTTGATGAAAGATATGTTTTTTTTTGGATGAGCATGATGCAATTAGTCTTCGACAGTTAATAGTAAACCATTGACTAGAGTCAAGACTTCTTTTAGATAGAACTAATGAAGTTTTTTTTTTGTGAAATTCTGACACCCTGTAAGGAAAAAATTACATTTGTGACATGTTCATATTATTTCAAAATTTGATGTCATTTTTCATTATGAAAGCATATTTTTGTAAATTGTGCTCATCATCTGTTGATATATAGTTACATATTGATAAATTGTCAATTTTACATTTTTGATACGTAATTGTTGTATGAGTATGTATTAGGGTAAAAGACAGCTACAGTTCCATGTGCACACGACATAAGTAACTTATGAAGATTGTGAGATACTGAATCTTCACTTTAGAGTTCAGCCTTATTATTTTGTCTTATGTATTATTGCATCTAAGCTGCAACATATCTTTAGTTTTTAAGAATTTCCCTCATCCGTGCTGTATTAAGATCTATGACTTGAGTTTAAATTTTTTAGTAAACTTCTTTAGGATGATAAAAAATTGATAATATCATAGTTCAGAGAGTCATTGGATAACAGAGTTTTTTTTTGGACGGGAGTTCTAACAGAGTTATTAAAGTAGACTTCATTATAGCATACCAACTATTCACCAAAAAAGCATACAAACACTCAAATAACATGATCATCAACATTGGAACAAAATGGTGGGCATTGCAACGTGCAGTTTACTGCTACCAAAATGCTTTTGTAATTAAATTGAGTATATTGGAAAATTAATCTATAAAAAAGTTTGGCTGAATGAAGCAAATTAGTCGTGAAAAATGTAACATGGTTCGTGCTCCTATTATTTAAGTCTCTTCAAATTGGTTTTTGTGATGGTCCAAACTAGATCACCATCTATGGTGTCAAATTGATTGCCAAGGAGAAATTCAGGACCTCCTAATTAAGTAGCTTAATAAATTTAAGGACCAAAATACACATACTCTTTGTCCCATCATATATTGGGAATGAGAGTATTGAGGCACAATAAAGTCTTAGAAAAGTGATCTCCAAAATATGCAACTTGGAAGATGTGTGGTTGATTTTTTGTAAATGAGTCTCATATTGATGTGGAGAACAAAACATCTTGTCCATTTTCTAGCCTTCATCATTTTTTGTCTTTGATATTTATCTGTTTTGTACCTTCACACAATCTAAGATTTAAAAAATTACTGTAAAATTTCTCATTGGATTTGGATTTTGTAAGTTGCAGTGAAGCTTTATGATCTGTGGGAGGGCTGATTGTTTGGTTGCTTTTCGAGATGGCCTACTCAACTGCGACACAGCCTCTCAATGTGACATACTGGGGCATATTGCTGGCATTTTGGTTGATGAAGAGTGCTTTATTTTGTTTCAATTTTGTAAAACTTTCGCATGCCTCTCTCATCCACTGTGGAATTCAAACAATGAATTTTGATGTAGACACTGTTCGTAAAGGTATTTATGGCCAGAAAATGAGTACAAGAATGTATTTTTCCTCAAGTACGTGAATCCTATATCAAATTTTTATTTATAAGTTTTGAAAAAATAAATAATGCATCACCACAAAAAAGTAAGACTCACGAGTCACAATAACTCAATTAATATATGCCTAAATTAGGTTGGGTGATTCAAATGTGAAAACCAACACAAATAGCTAATAGTCCCAGAGCAGTCACAAGACCACTTTGCAATACTGGCGCACCACTAGTAGGAGCAACAGCCGGACCTTCTTCCAACTCCGCCGGAGAAGGCGCAGGAGAAACTCCCATATATCTTTGCTTTGGAGACATAACCACCACAATGAGCTTTTGTCCCTTCTCACAATGACCCTTTGCTCCACTGATGAAGTAGAATGGTCCAGGACGATCTAGCTTCACCTTAGTGTTCCCACCGTTGTACTCTTCAATGGGTTTGGAGGTGTTGCAATTAGCATAATCTTCGTTGTTTACTTGCAAAACTGAGTCTTTCCCACCATCATATTTCCACACTGCCAAATAAACATAAAAGGAAAAGGTGTAAGTAATGAAATTTAGTAAATTGTGATAGTAAAAATGAGGAATTTTTTAAGTCTTGGAATTGAATGATGTTGGGAAATTACCAAGATGGTCGCCGACTTTGAACCGAGATTTTTCAGCCCATTGATTCAGTGAGTCTGCTTCAGAAGATGGAATCTTCCATGCATTTACCTTGCCACCAACCAATAGTTCTTTAGCTGCAGAGAAGCCAAAGAGAAGGAACAGAAGTAATAGAGAAGCAGAAGCAGTTCTTGAGCAACCAGCCATGGTGCTTTATCTGAGAGCTGAATGTGTGTAGTGTGTAAAGGGTTTACCTTTGCTACGTTACAAGCTCAAAGGGGTGATTTGCATTGATGGGGTTACATGAATTATTGTATTATGTATTTATAGTGATGGAGAGGGAAGAAACTAGCCGTTGAGACTTTGAAGGCAGCACAACGTTTGGGACTGTTGATTCCTAGGTTGCGTGTCGACCTTGTGCTATGTAACCGTTACAAATAACGTTAGAAAATCCTGAGGGTGGTAAATGGTAATAATAGACATGGTAGTGGAAATTGGATTGCCCTCCATCGCTGTCACTGTAAAATTTACAGTGTAAATGCAAAGTAGAAACGGCCATCTACTCAATTAACATCAAATTTGTAAAATGGAAACACCAAACACTTAGTTCAAAAATTAAAATGGTTTCTTTTCTGTTTTCCATTCTGAATAACCAACTAAGAATTTTTCACCAAAAAATAAAAATAAATAACCAACTAAGAATATGCAAGTTATTTATTTTGGGACGTATGTTTAACACCTTTATTAAGTGTTTATTAGGTAATTTAACTTCATAGTTACTGTCACAAGATTTTTCTAATAATAATAAAAATTGATTTTATTTTTTGTTGATGTTTAAAAAATAATGTTTCTTTTGTGTATATGTACATAAACCTTTTTGTTGATGTTTAAAAAAAACTTTTCATTGTATTTTTTTAACCAAACATTTTATAAATCTTATGTTACAGTTTTGATCTCTATTTTCAAGTGTTTATTGAATTTATCCCCCTATTATAAAATCTTCCATTTTTAGTACCTTCCTCATTTTTTTATTAAAAAATAATAATGTGATATATTTTAAATGACGTGACATACAATTTAATTATGCAGAATGATCAACACATTGCAAGAAAACACGCTTAAAACTTTAAATTCAACTTTAAAAATTATTATTTTTAAATTAATTCTTAATATAAATTTCAAAATAAAAAGGATAGAACAGTGTTTAGACAGGGAAACTGATTGGGGGTCATCACAATTAATCGCATATTCACTTACGTTCCAAATATTACAGGTATTCAAGCTCAAATTGATGAAATTTCATTTATAGACATAGTGCCCCATTAAGACAAATCACCCTCAAATCTGTATTTAACGAGACAAAGGCAATTAAAATTATACTGAAACAAAAGAATCACCGTCATCATAATTCAAAATTGTATATAGAATAGGTTACACGTGAACATGACAGTAGCTGAATTTCAAAATCCTTACACAAACTTCCTTCATCTTCTAATAACTATAGTAGATTAACCCAAACCACTTACTGCTATAACTAATCAATTTTGACTGAGGAGTAGATGAGCCTTGTGAACCAAAAGCATGCATAGAATCCAATAGTACCAGTTACCACAAAAAAAGCATAAGAAGCTATAAGCATGTATCCAAAGTAAAATATTGCAGACACCAACTTTGTGATTTCAAGCTTGGTAAAGAAGTAGAATGTTGCATAAAGAAAGAGGTATAGTGCAGAAGAACCAGAAGTAAGGTATGACCGCCACCACCATAAGTAATCCTCGCTGCATAACTGAAAGTAGCAGAGCACAATGGTGATTTCAGCACAAGTGACAACGAGGATGATGAAGACCAAAAAGAGGAACCCAAAGATGTAGTAAAACTGATTCAACCAGATTGAGGTGAGGATGAAGAAAAGCTCAATGAAAACAGCTCCAAAAGGAAGTATTCCTCCAATCAGAACTGAGAAAGCTGGGTTCATGTACCAGGCCTGCTCAGGGATCTGCCTTGGGATTTTGTTTGTCTTCACCGGACTCTCAATTGCAGGTTTTTTGAAACCAATGTAGCTACCCACAAAAACAAGTGGAACAGAGATCCCAAACCATAAAAAGATCAGAGCAAACATTGTACCAAATGGCACAGCTCCAGATGATTTTTGGCCCCATATAAGAGCATTTAAAATAAAGAAAATGACAGAGACAGTTGCAGGGAACAAGGTTGCAGTCCTGAGGGCAATTTTTTTCCACTCTGATCCTTTGAACATTTTGTACAAGCGAGTTGAAGAATAACCAGCAAATATTCCCATGAAAACCCAAACCAAGAGCATGGCTGTCATGAGCCCACCCCGGTTTGAAGGAGAAAGGAACCCAAGGATGGCAAATATCATGGTTACTAGAATCATCCCAAAAAACTGAACACCAGTTCCAACATAAACACAAAGTAAATCTGAGTTGTTGGGAGGCCTAAATACATCCCCATGGACAAGCTTCCAACCAGTCTCTTCTTGGGCTTCTTCCTGGGTCTCAAGCTCATTATACTTTGCAATGTCACGGTATAGTGTCCGCAGCATTATCATTGCCACCATGCCCGAAAGGAAGAGAACAATCATTAATGAGTTAACAATAGAAAACCAGTGAATTTGGTCATCATTCATTAGCAAATAGGCATCCCATCTTGAAGCCCACTTCACATCACTCTCCTGAAGGCAGCAGCCAAAGGTAAAAGCAGACAATAAGAAATAAAACAAACAATCATATTTATCATAACAGAAAAATGAGAATGATGATAATGAAGAACACTCCAGTTGGATAGAAGAAGAAAAAAAAGTTGGTTATAAGAAGACAAACTATAAAAATGGCAATGCAAGATGTTGGATATTTTATACCCCAAGCCACAGACCAGCCTCTACCCCAAGACCAAAGGCCTTACTACTTAGCTCACATGCCAATAACCATTCTAAAGCACAAGGAAGGTAAAGCTTCATCGGTATATCAGCTCATAATCTCACCGTGAATTCGACATCATATGTGAAAATAATTTCCTTGTTCTCTTCAACTTCTTGAGGAGAGTTGTTGTTCACAACTGTGTGCTTAGCATGAGGGTCACAGGTTGTCAAACGAGTCTTTTTCTCATCCCATTTACCTTCGTACTCATGTTTAACACTGCACATCAGCATTCACAATTGAGATATCACCAGTAAATACTAAACAAATGAACTAATTAAAAGGGCAGCCCCATGCACGAAACTCCTACAATTGGAGAAATAAAATGGAATAAGATGATATAACAATTAGTGCACAAAAATAATGACCTGAACGGCTTAACCTCAAAGCCCACAATTCTAGCAGATTCAGTTTGCACATCTCTATGATACTTGACAGTAAATGCCAAATGATTGTGGATAAAATACTTTTCTTCCTTGCTCTGTACATTCAAATAAAGTACGTAAAGAAACTACTTGGCATTCATAACAATTAACAATAGCCATGGTGCTACAAAACAATATACATACCCCGGTATACTGCCCTTTGAGGCCAACATGGAAACCAAGCTGATAAATGGTAGAATCCTGATCATTCCGTTTCATGGGAACAACTAGAGGAAGGTTATCTAGGATCCTGTAAATTAATGGCAGAATCATTATAAGATATAACATATCAATATGATAGCAGTGGCAGAAAATAGTATAACAAATGCCGGCATAACATACATGTTCACCCGATACTCGTCATTGATCTTCTCTTTGAACTCCTTAGCAGTTTTAGCATCAAGTTTAATTTTACACAAAATATTACACATTTGGGGTTCGCGCATTTTAAACTGAAAAATACAACCAAATCAGAATCAAATATAACCAGAGCAATTACAATAAGATTTTTTTAGACAAACGTTAAGTTTAAATAATGCTAAAAAAATTGCTTGGAAGAAAGGGAAAAAAATCTCCCGTAGCTAATCAAGTCAATGAGCGATTACCCATTAACAACTCTTTGTACATGGTTAACCAGTTAAGAGGTTAACTGTTCCTAAACTATATTTCATCAGTGCTGTCAATTGCGGATCGCGGAAAATCGTGGTTTGTTCAAATTCCGCTATGCTATAGTGCTATAGCGCCACAATAGCGGCTATTTGACAACAAACGATTTGTTCAAATTCCACTATGCTATAGTGGCTTTTTTACAACGCTGTATTTCATTAATAATTCATTTCTTGTAAACTTATAAGCATTCAAGAATTAACATGAAAAACTGACCACATATAGTGAATTTTCAATTCGGTCACCACGAAGCACTTCCCCAAGATTTTCTGCACTATCCTGTATTTTTGCAGGGGTGCAATATGGAAGTGAATAAAACGAGTATGGAAGTTGGGTCTTTGTTGATGTTAATTTGTTTACTTTCACTTGCAATAAATCTCCCTGCGCATAAGAAATATTTGACAAGTCAGTTAAGGACTTAAGAAGTAGATTGATAATAATTAATTTTGACCCAATTAACATTATGACAACAAGAAATGTCACATTTGGCACAATGAAAGACATGTTTTTACAACAAAATATCCGGCAGATAACTGCAATACTTTCGAAGGAGCTACAGAAGCATTAAATTAATTTCATCATCATTCACAAGTGCCATTGAGATCATAATGCAAGAATCCAACTATGCAAGATGATCTGATACCATATCCTTTCATATTTAGAAATACATGAAAAGAGTAAAAGACTGGATGCATAAAAGTAACGCTGTGAGTAAACAAAAATAAACTAAAAGCAGATTTGTTATATTATAAAGACAGATCAATAGTTTCCCACCAAATGCTATCATCTTTAAAAGTTAAATATTGAATCTGCCATGATAGGCAACCTTCCAGTCCTATGCACCAACACTCTCGAAACATGCACTGCTAAGTTTCACATCAAACAACGCCAACACCTATTTCTAACTACACAAATGAAACTTAAACATCGTTCACACGATTCATCGATGCAAGCAAATAGTTAAATTAAAACTGATAAAACGCAAAACCAGTAATAGAAATCAAAACCTAGAACTCACAAATACAATCATATGTATATCACGAAGCATGAAATACACAAACAGAAAAGAAAAAAAAAAGCAAATAATAATAATAAAACTACTTGAAGCGATCCACTGAAATTAAGACTCAGTATATTTCATTCACTTGCAGGTTTTGTTACAACGATTAATTAAGAAAGTAAAATAGAAAAACCTAGAATCGATAATATCAAACGAATCACATCAGTTGCAATCGAAATCAATTGAATCGGACACAGATCTAAGAAGTGAGATTGAAAGAGAGATGGAGGAGATTCAGAAATGAAAGGTCAGTAGTACCTTGAAGAAGTCCTGTGGAGCGACGCCGGGGAGGTAGAAGGAGAGAGCGGTGTGTAGGAGAGAGAGAAGAAGTGAAGAGAAAACGAGAGATCTCCAAAACGCCATGGCGTTCGAGATCGAGATCTAGAAGCTCTTTTTTCAAATGCTTATTATTGTCGGTGGTTGAGTTATGAAGAAGAAGAATGAAGAACACGACGTAGGAGAAATGAATGAGAGACTCCGATGCTGATTTTTTTCTCCGGTTGCAAACTGATACAGTTACTGCCTTTTTACTTATATATATCGTCTTAAGTTATTCCGGTTGATTTGTTGAAACGCGTTTTTCATTTCTTCTAATTTTTTACTTTTACAACAAGCACAAAAGCGGAATTAGGGATGGATTGGAAAAATCTCTTACGTTAGACTACGGATTAGTCAATAATTTTTTTTTATTTAGGTCAAAATAACATTGATGATTGATAAATGAGACGTGTAATTTTACTCAAAATAATAATTTTATTTATAGTATAATTTTTTTAATATTTTTTATATAATTAATCAAGTAAAAGTACGTTTTAAATAATAGTTGTTGAGATATTTAATATATTAAAATGCAATTTAAATTCAAAGGTTAGTTTTGTTGTTAAACTTTTTTAAATAAAAAACTATTATTTACATGATATAAAGACTTTAAAATTAAAGACATAACTAATGAACAATTTCTACCATTTGTAATATGACTTTAACCTAAATTTAATTAGGATTTAAAGTATGACTAAACCTAAAGTGCACAAGTAAGATAGCCTAAAAACATTTACAAGTTTATTTTTTAAATCTCATTTGATTTGATGATAACTTATTAATCTAATAATGAAAACAAACTCATCCGCAGTGCAAGTGTCCACCATAGAATTAACCTTTCCCCTATCTTAAGTGAAATAATTATTGTTCATTTGGTACAAATTGGTTGTTGAAGGGAAATCAGATACATACGAAAAGACATTAAATTTTGATATTTGAGGTAGAGGTCCTTACTGTTGGTAAGTTGGTGGGTGATATACCTCATCAGTCTCTAATTTAGTAAGTTGACTTGTCAGAATCAATGCCATGTTTTGCTAGACCAAATCATGATGGTCTGCACAGTTCAGCTATCAACACTACTTGAAGTTGAAGCTAGGTTGTTGTTCAATTTATTCCTACTGAGTTATTCTGCCTTAGTTGTGACATAGAAGTAAATATGAAGCATATTATCTCCATAATGATCAATATCGAGTTTGATCGCTCAGTTTTTGCATTATTTATTTATTAAAAAGTACAGTGGTTACAATAGCACATCTTAAATGGGAAAAAACAAAAAATTTAGAGTTCTACGTGGTAAGAGGTGATTAGTGTATGTATAAAAAATTTAAGCTCGATACATAAAAATTAAATTTTTATAATTGTCGATGTCAAAATTATGGAATTATTTTTGCCATAATTTGATTGAATTTTAAACCATAGTTTTTAATAAAATTGCAATGATTCGTTTTAATTGTCATTTTTTTTGCAAATTTAAACACATACTTAAATTACTTATTTCATAAATGTATTTCATCTATTTTATATAATGTGTTTCTGATAGAATCATTGGACTTAAGACTAGTGAAAGGTCCAAACTTGTTGTGTAAAGAACGTATGTCCAAGGATAAAAAAGAGAAAATTCATTCTATTGATAACAGGGCAGACAAACTCTCTGAATGCTATGAATTTCAGTTACACATGGCGACATAAATTGAGAAGGGTAGTGGAGCATTACTAGGAATAATTATTATTATCATTGTACTAGGAGAATAATATTTTCTTTGGAGAAGCTACGCTCACGTTTAACATTATTTTATTTCATAAATCAATAAATCCCTATTTCGCATATCATTTTACTATTTATCGATTCATGTTTTCTTGTGAATCTATCAGTTTCGTTTGCCATTTGAAATGTACATAAATAAAATGATTACTTATACTAATTTTAACATAAAATAATACTCTTTCCTTTCCATACTTAATTATAAAAACACTATTTCACTTTTTTCTTTAATATAAGAACATTTTCAAAATTCAATATACATTAATAATTTTTTTTAAAAAAATACCTTTATTTAATTTACAATTGGAACACATAAATTATTTTTCTGTTTTATGATATCAATAATTACATTGATGAATATGTAAAAATAATATATTTTTTAAACAAATTTATTATTATAACTACTTTTCTTAATATTCCTATAATTACTTGAATAAATAAAGGTAACATTGAAATTACCACTCACAAGGTTCCAAATTTGGGAGTGTCTTGTGGACTGCGGCCGATCTGAGTATGACAAGATCTTTCCAATCGTATATTCCAAAAATAATATCCCTTTTTAGAAGAACTGGACTCTTAAGTTCAAAATGCACATTGTTTGTTTATAAACAAACGCAAGTCAACCCAAAACAAATGATATAAAGTAATACATATCTATGCGTTAATTTGCTTTTTACTATTATATCTATGCGTTAAGTTACTTTAGGGCAATCATGAAATACAGTGTGATAATTGGTCTGTTAACGTTGTTTAGTTTAAACAATCTTTGTGAGTCATCATCATCTTGTCACCACTGCAAAGCATGGCTAGTTCAATCCATTCCCACCGACATGCCACGCCTCTCCCATGTCCATGGAGTCCTCTCAACCGGTACGTTGTAAACGTTTTTTAATGTTAGTAATTAGTTGTTAATTAGTATGTAACTATGACTCAATATTGAGTTGAATTGGATTTTATTTATAGGGGATGTGCTCCGGTGGCTGGCTGCAAACTCGACTCGTAGACTCGATGTAATTGCTCAGTATTGGCAACTACTAGCTTCCCCTGATGATCCTCGCTCTGGGGATTATGGTTACACTCCAAATCAGATGCGTAAATTTGGTGCACGTCAAGGTGCTGATGTTTATCAAGCATTAGATGATGCTGCTGACCGTAATGTTAGTATTAGGTGTGTTTCAATTTGGTTTTATTTGTTTAAATTGAATTGAATAGTTAACAATGAACATTATCATGAATACTTTGGAATTGGTATGTTGAAGATTGATGTTTGTGTTTGTAAATTGTAATACTTTCTTGTTGTTTTGTTTCACATGGAATTGATGTAGGTTACTGTCTCACTCTGGGGTTTATCCAACATTTACATTAGAACCATCCAAACTTGCTTTTGGAAGGCCAAATGTTAAGAATTTGACATTGCTACTGAAGGATTGGTGGGGCTCTGGCATTGTCCATGCCAAAGTTTGGATATCTGATAATAGGGATGTGTATATTGGATCTGCAAACAATGACTGGAAATCTCTTACACAGGTAATTTCATGACATCACATGTTATGTTATGTGTTTCATTTGTTTTATGTTGGCTATTATTATTACTCTTTCTCCATGGACTATTTATCTAACTGATGATATTTTGACAAAAAATTAACATCAAATTTCAACAAAGTTAGGTGGTAATTTCAAATATTTGGATAATTACATTTAGTTGATGGTTAATAAATATAATAAAGTGTTGCAACTCACCGATCATCTATTGAAGACAATGAACTATGATTTTGAATGTTGTTAGTATATTTGTAACAAATTGTTGTAAATGAATATACTGTATATTTGAATACAACTTAGATGGTTGATGAGTTCAAAATCGTGAGAAACTATGTTCAATAAATAGTTAATGAGTAGTGAGAGCTTGTTATATTTATTAATCATCCACTAAACATAATTAACCACATATTTAAATTGTGTTAACCATTTTTGTCAAAATTTAATATCAAATTTGTGTGTAAAAAGTAAAACAATCCTATCTAGATGTAAACTTTGAGCATGTTTTCCCAAGGTTGGGTTACTTGTTCTGAGATTTGTTTAGTAACTTTTCTTTTCTACATTTAGTATAATCTACAATATGTTCATACTTGTCTCATTAATTATTACTTACTTGCTTTAGGTCAAGGAAGTTGGAATTTATCTTACTGGTTGTCCTAGAATAGCTAAAAAGGTTGAGATATACTTCAACAATTTATGGACACTCGCATCTCTCAATTCTTCAGCTTACACAAAATCAGTAATGGATCAACAGTGGCAAGTTGAGAGAAAGGTTCCTTGTTGGTCACATTTCATCAAACCTAGAGATAGATGCAAGTAAGTCTAGGATCCAGGCCTTTTGTGATAAAAATAAGTTTACTTATTTGCTCTTCAAAAAATTTCTACTTAAGAGTGATTTTCTATTTTTTTGTCTATGAAATCTCTCAATAAGTTCTTGAGGGTTATATTCTATGAAATATCCTTCACTTAAATTTTGCTATTGTGAGTAGGGAGAAAAGTTCATGTGTTTGCTATTGTGAGTAGAGAGAAAAGTTCATGTGTATGAGTAGAAATTGAAATGAAGTCTTAAGCATGATGGTTAACATGAGAGATGGGATACAGTAGAGTGAATGATATAGCATACTTTTTAAGAAAAATTGGGGAATGGGAAATTGTTACAAATTAATGTGTCACTAATGACCATTTTATAATTGTCAATGAGAAGATTTGAACTTTTCCCTGTAAGGTTATAAGGTCAAATTCTTACCACTTAGCGTGACCTGCTGAAAACTTTGTCCCGTAAAATTATAAGGTCAAACTTTTATCACTTAGCTGACACCTACTGAGAACTTTGTCCCGTAAGGTTATAAGGTCAAACTCTTACCATTTAGCTGAGACATATTGAAAACTTTGTCCCATAAGATTATAAGCTCAAACTCTCGTTACTGGGCCAACAACTACTGAACAATGAATGATATAGCATACCAAAAAAAAAAGCAGGCACTTGAAACATTCTTCACTTTTTGTTTTTACCATATTTAACTGTGCCACAGGTCACCTCTGCCTCAATATGTGGAGACACATCATGTTGCAGGATATCCTATTCTGTCCGATCCTTATATGTTTGAAGTTTCAATTCAAACTCCTGGGAGTAACTATTCAACAAAACTTCCCCAAGCCAGCTATCTCTCATTTGCTCCCCCAGAGGTAATGTTTATTTTTAACAATTTGTTAAGCTAATATGCATCCACAAATGTAGAAAGTTCTTATAAATAGTTTTTATACTGTGTTACAATTAAAAGCTTGTTTATTTTGTTATCATCCTTGTTTTCTCATGGAATTGAGGATTGGTTTATCAGGGCTCTTAGAAAGTTTAGCTAGTAAGGGCTAAACTTGCCTTCATATCATTAGATAATTGCTCAGTGTCCTCTATAATTAGTTAGTAGAGAAACCTCTAAGCCATTCTTTATGTTCATAATGCAAACCTATTGAACAATTTTGTTTTGAAGTAAATTTTAGTGACTAAACCTTTAACATTGGGGGGTGTTTGGATTAACTTATTTGAGTTTATCTACTGACATAAATATTTGCGAGAATTATTAAGAGAGCTTATGGATACAACTTATGACATGTCTATAAGTTGTTTTTAGCTTATTTCCATAAATTCTCTATGATAGGTTATGAAAACAACTATTAACTTATCTGAAAACAGTTTGACTTTTATCTTATCTTTGTTATAGAAATAGATTATATATAAGAACTTATATATTAAGTGCTTATGCTATAAGCACTTAATTAAGGTATGCTATAAGGGCTTATTTTGTCTTGATGCTAGAAGTGAATGCTTAATTATTGGCCTGTAGTTTTCGGCAAAGATGTGTTTGGGCTGTAGGTGGTATCTAATGTTTTTTGGAAATTCAGAAATGCCCTTTTGCATTAGGTGACAACTTTTGTTAATAATAATTTTGGACATATTGAAATACCAGTCTTCATTGGATCTTAGCATTATTGGTGTTTGCAGCTATCATTTGGCAGATATCAGGGTGATGAACAGGCATGGATTGATACAATTAAATCTGTTGGAACAAGAGAGACAGTTAGAATCAATACCATGGACTGGTTAGGTCAGTCACAATTTACAGATCAAACAATTTACTGGTCATCCCTATCCTCTGCTATATCAGAGGTAACTTAACTCACTTCAACTGTTCTTGCATATTCTCTATTGTCTTACAGAGTGACGTCTGAAATTCATTTATTCTATTGTATCAGATTAGTCCTTTCATGTTTTATCTCGCATATGTCCTTTAAACCATATTATGTGTATGCCATTATCCTTTTTAACATATTATGTTACAAAAATACATTAATTTATAATTAGGGCTCTTAAAATCAATGAGAAAACCACAACATATTTATTTACCGCAAAATTTCTACATCCCCTAAATTTCCTTCCTCTGTTGGGGTCTACTTCTGCCGGTGTATGTGAATCACAACTTTCATACCACAACCACATTCTGGTGCTCATTCTTCACGCCCCCCACTGAATATGAAAAACCCAGAGTTATGGGTTCATAAGATCGATCCACTAGTGCAGAATGAGTCATCCCATGTGTTGATTTCACCTTCTACTTATTTTAGAGTTTCTAATTTGGAAAAAAAATGGAAGAAGAGCACACATAGGATAAGTGTGATACTTTGCTCCTGCCACATTGGTAAAATAGCATACATATATGTAATGTGATTTAAATGACCTATCTATAACATAGACATTAAGGACTAATATGGTATAATTAAACAACTCAAAGGACCATATGATGTATTTTTACCATTTTCATACTATCTACTAGTGTGACATTTTCTTACCAAGTTTCAACCAAACAAACAGGTTGTATTTTCCAAACATGCAACAGTGAAGATATTGGTGTCATATTGGGCACACTTCACCAATAGCACAGATGAGTACCTAAAGTATCTCCACTACTCCAACACTCTATGCTCTTCCTCCAAATACAACAAATGCTCTGGTAAAATTGAGATCAAATATTATGTAGTACCAAGTTTCAACAAGACAGGACCTGCCATTGAGGGTGGAAATAGTACAGGAAATATATACCCCGATTTTACAAGAGTCAATCATGGAAAATATGCAGTTAGCAAAGTAAGGGCTCATGTTGGGACAAGCAACCTTGTATGGGACTATTTCTATGTTACAGCAGGTGTCAGCTTTGGAACATACAACACTGCCATTGTAACTCAACTTACGGAAATTTTTGATGCTGATTGGAACTCACCTTATGCTGTTCCAATTCAAGAGCTTGAGAGAGAGTCATACATGTTTAATGATCAATGATAAAATAGTCTATATTTATAGTTTCAAATAGCTGATTTCCACCAAAAGAAAGAAAAAACTAAATAAATTCAATTGTAAGTTATGATAAAAAGGAGAAAATTTACTACTTTTTGTTATTTAGCAATATTGCATTTTCTCCTTTAAGTTAGAAAAATTTCAGGGATTAGAAGATTTAAACTAAAATTGAATTAATAAAAGTTGATAGTTTAAAATAATTATAAAACTTGGCTCATTAATTCTAAAAATGATAAAAAATTAACATTAATTGGTACTCTATCTCAGAATGTGATTTTAACAAAAAATTTGTTTCAAATAAATAATCAATTTTAATTTTCAATATAAGAGTAATTTATCCAAAAAACATTTTATTTTAATTTACATTTATGATTAAAAAAACAAATCAATTGTTAATATATAATTTGATAAAATGACAATTCTCTTTTATTTACATTTATTTCTTAGTGTGAAATTAAGAAATATGACACTTGTAAAACGAAATCTAAAGAAAAGAATTGAACTGTACAAATAAACCTAAAAAGCAGTTCATTCCTGAATTTTCCGGATATGAGCTTTCCTCTTTAAATTTTAAACAATTTAAAGGAAAAAAGAAATGCAATAGCATTCAAGAAAATCATGGCGCTTGTCACGAAATAGTAATACTCCTAACCGATATTCAAGCAAACATCCAGGAACCAAACTGATATGTACATCGAGTTCAAAAGTCTAGTCTAGAGAAAAGCAACAGAGAGGCGACATGTTAAGAGTAGTTGTCTAGCAAAGTTCAGTTTCAAATTTGAGATTAATGCCCATGCTGAACAGCTCCTGACACAGTAACTTAGCTCCATACGGGACATGGGCCACCACAATATCATCAGCGGATTCACAGAACCGGCAATAGGGGCCTCGTATTTTCCGGCCACCAGAAACTGGCCGTAAGATCACATTTGCAACATTTTTGCATTTACTACAAATGTGTATCTGAGACGAATCACTCAGAGTGAAGAGGCGTTCGTACAAGTTGGCAGATGCACCATGAGCTATCAGGCAATCACGCTCCATTTCACCAAACTTGATACCTCCAAATCGCTTCCTGTCGGCAACAGGCTGTCGGGTTAGTGGGTGAACTGGGCCTGTGTTCCTGAATTTTACTTTGTCCTCAGACATGTGGTGCAGTCGCTGGTAGAATGTTGGACCCATAAATATGAGTGAGCGGACCATCTCACCAGTCCTACCATTGTATACCCTCTCATTTCCCCATCTTGAAAACCCAGCTCTGTCACAAGGCACATAAATCGGGCTTAGTACATCAAAGAAACACAACGACAACTTAGAAGATAAACTTTAGAACGTAATTCCTAAATTTAAAGTAAGCCAAGAGCAATTGCCAAAAAAACCATCTCCGACTGGGAAGGACATTATTGGCAAATAGGAAACATCATAGTCATACATTAAGAAAGAGCAGAAATTGAAATCCAAGTTCCTTCTCTCAATAGAATGATCCACATAACATAAACTGCAAGTAACATAAACTGTAATTAAAGCAAACCGAATCATGATGAAACATTACCTGTGAAGCTGGTCTGTAATGGCTTCAACAGAGGAAGTGGAAAAAGGGGTAGCATTTCTCAATGAACCAACACAAGCAATACCCTTCCCTAAAGCAGCCTCTAGGAGTTGCCCGGGAGTTTGTCGCGAGGGGAATGCGTGTGGATTTATGACAATATCAGGAACAATACCTTGTTTTGTGAAAGGAAAGTTTTCCTGGGACTCCAGAAATCCTAAAACACCCTTCTGTCCATGCATACTGGAGAATTTGTCTCCAAGAACTGGACTTCGAACCTGCAAATATTATTAAATAACAGCTTTTCTTAGTCATCAAATACAGTTTAGAAGTAAAAAACAATAGCTTTCAGTTGTGCAACATAAAACATCCACGATCAGATGATGTGCAAATTTATATGTTGGCCTCCCAACCTGCATTTCTGCTTGCAGTATGTTATGTTCAGTGCAGTAACCCCTAAAAATTCATGCACAATACAACATGTATCTTCATAGAAGTAGTTTTCAACCACTTACCTGTCTAAGTGAAACCACAGCAAAATTCTTCCCCTCGTCATTTGAGGACAGCACAACCTTTTGAACATAACCCCTCTCGGTGTGTTTTAGCTTTATACTATGGTCCGCCCCTGAATCAGCACACCGCCCAATAATAATATCACCAATCTGCAAATTTGCACCAACATATGGAAATCCATCGTCATCAAGGCTATCAACTCGACCAATTTTACTTTGAATCTTTCCAAAATTTACAATGTCTTCGGGTTTTCGTTTCTTTTCTGTAGATTCCTTATTTTCATTTTCAGCCTTGTAGCTCCTTATGTGCTCAGATCTGAACATACCACGCTGCAGAGAAGCACGGTTCATCACCAAGGAATCTTCTTGATTATATCCGAGATGTACATTGACAGCCACAATTGCATTCTGCCCATTATAGAATTCGGACTTCGGAAGAAGTTTACTCGGACCCAGATATCCAGGTTTTCCAAGACAATCAGACGTCATTGTCTGAAACAGTGGTTTTTGAGGATAAAATAATTGGTGAGACAAAGCATCAACTCTAATATCTGGGTTTGTTGTAGAAAAGCCAATAGCCTGTGAAGAGTGCTTTTGAGATTGATACAGCACTCTCCTAGCATGGTCATGATTAGCAAATGGAACAAGTGAACAGCTTAGACCCAATAAGAATGACATATCAAGTTCACAATGTGTGTACTTCACGGAAGATTTTCCCTCTTTGCCAAATAAATACGGAACACCCCATGCAGTCTTGCAGTCTTCTTCTTCTTCAGGACCAATCAGCTCAATCAGGCCATTATCCAATAGGGATTGGAAAGATTTTGGATCTGATTTAGATCCTTTAATCTTTAGTAGATTACTAACTACCAAGAGTGGACGAAGAATCCTTCCTGCATCAGATAATATGCGCACTTCTTGTTGACTTGGATCTCTTTTGATTTCCACCTAAAGAGAAATGGTTAGCACTAGGCTCAAAAGAAACAAGGAACTAAATCACATATTTGTTGCAATAGAAATATACAGCAGTTTTTTTATATTAAACAGGGAAAAACAATATAAACGGCTAACAAAGTCAACAAAATTAGAAACATAATATAGGAGGAAGAAATGTAAAAAGAGAGCAGTATTGGAAGCTTCTGACAAAGTCAACAGCAACCACTCCACTACTTTAGTGCAGGCTCACAAGGGGAAAGTAGGAGACGTGAATGCTCACCAGTAGTATACGGCTGTTTTCAAATTATGGATGCAATTGTTGCATGTTTACCATAGATTTAAGTCTTGTATTTAAATTTGTTTAGTTTCAAATTTACTGGGAAAATATAAACACCCTACTCAAGAACTGGTAGAGGCAGTTCAAATCATTTTCTTATGACTGTTGTTGGGAGTTTGTCCACTGCATGGAGACATTCTTGTTGGAAATATTACTTGTTGAGATTCTTGGATTTAGTATTTCAAGTAATTCATTCTTTTTCAGTTGTTGATCTCTATTTCTGCAGAATGTGTCTATCACAATCTCATCCAAACAATAAAGTTCCAAAACTGAAATGATGCCTGACTATTGACAAGTGTAAATAGAAAGACAACTGAGAACACAATATACCCTAATTTTTTATAGAGGAGAGGGACACATGAATGACAAATTGTTTTGCAGAGGTAGTGCATATAGAGACATGGTCTCACTCACACGGGAAGCAAATTTCAAACAGTTAGTATAATCATGTTAACCATTTAATAATATGTTAAGACATAAACTAAGGTAGAAAATTATTACCTGATACAGACCATGTTTCCAGATGCTTAATCTATAACATGTTTGTTAATTAATGTATCCTCTGCACGTTTTTTCATGGTTTAGTTTACGCTATTAAAATTGTCTGTCATTATAACATTTGACACTGTGGCTCAAATTAATAGTATATGTTGAAGAATTAAGGAAAATTAGATTTGATTTTCTTTTATTTTATATTATTCTATTTATTTTTATTTTATGATTATGTCATTATTACTCAGTATTATTATTGTAATTTTATTTTCTATATAAACAGCTTAGGGCTGTAGTAATAAAATATGAAAGTATTTTGCCTTTTACTTTCTTCATGGTATCAAAGCTATTGGTTAGGGTTTTGTAAAGCTTTTCACAACCCACTAGGGTTTGCTGCGTTCTAACCAACAAATGAGCTATGGCACACAATACCTCATGGAAGGCATCCCTTACGGGTAGCGGCGACTATGGTTTGGGTGAAAAATCAGAAGTAGCCAACAACATCGGTTTAGGCACTGGCGGCGGCTCAGACGACAACACTGGATTAGGCACTGGCGGCGGCGACTATGGTTTGGGTGAAAAATCAGAAGTAGCCAGCAACACCGGTTTAGGCACTGGCGGCGGCCCAAGGGGCAGTGGTAGTTGGAATGGTTTATCTAACAACGGTTTTTCCAATTTTTTTGGCCATGAGGGAACTTCTAATGCCCTCAAAGTTGAAATCCAAAAACTTAATGGAAAAAATTATGTCGAATGGTCCCAAACCGCAAGATTGATCCTAGATGGTAAGGGAAAATATGGTTTCCTCACAGGAGAGGTGCAAATACCTGCCACAATTGATCCTAATTACAGGTTTTGGAAATCTGAGAACTCTGTTATTATTGCTTGGCTGCTTAGTAATATGGAATCAACGATTAGAAAACCTTTTATGTTTTTGCCTACTGCGAAGGAAGTTTGGGAGGCTGTCAAAGAAACATATTCTGATATTCAGAATTCTTCTCAAATTTTCGATCTCAAATCACGATTGTGGCATGCCAAACAAGGAGATAGAGATGTCACTACCTATTATAATGAGTTGATGACACTATGGCAAGAATTGGATCTCTGCTATGATGATCATTGGAAGTGTTGTGAGGACAGTGTTTTGTTTCTTAAGAGACAGGAGAACGACCGAGTATTCATGTTCTTGGTTGGGCTTAATAAGCGACTTGATGAAGTCTGAGGCAGAATATTGGGAAAGATTCCATTGCCATCACTTCGGGAAGCGTTCTCAGAAGTTAGAAGAGAAGAGGCAAGACAAGGTGTTATGATGGGTAAGACACCTTATGTTGTTGAGGTTGAAAGCTCTGCCCTAGTCACTAAGAATGAAGACGGGAAGAGAGATGGCAAGAAACCATGGTGCAAACATTGCAAACGTTCATGGCACACACGTGATACATGTTGGAAGCTCCATGGAAAACCTCTAAATTGGAAGAAAAAAGGAGGAAATGAAGGTCATGCCCTCCAAGCTGGTACCTCTGATCAAGAGAAGCAGTCTCCTTCAAGCCCATCTCCTTTCAGCAAGGAACAATTAGATCAATTGTACAAACTCCTTGAGTCTCAAACTCCTTCTTGCTCTATAGCTCAGAGAGGTAATTTTCCAAATACTGCTCTACTTAGTGACTCTCCCAGCCATACTTGGATTATCGATTCTGGTGCTACTGATCATATGACTGGGGAGTCGAGTCTGTTTTCTTCTTATAGTCCTTGTGCAGGTAACCACAAAATTAAAATTGCAGATGGCTCTCTTTCAGCCATTGCAGGGAAAGGTTCTGTTATTCTGTCACCTGTGTTAACCTTAAAAGATGTCTTACAAGTTCCCAATTTATCATGTAATTTGTTATCCATTACTAAATTAACAAAGGATATAAATTGCCAAGCTAACTTCTTTCATTCTCATTGCACTTTTAAGGATTTGAGCACGGGGAAGATGATTGGCAATGCTAAGGAGAGTGGAGGACTCTATTATCTTAACAATGGACTCGACTTCAAAGACCAACCAAAAACAAGTACCTGCTTTGAATCTATTTTTGTTTCTTCTAATAATGATGATATTATGTTATGGCATTTACGGTTAGGACATCCTAGTTTTCCGTATTTGAAACATTTGTTTCTTAAATTATTTTCTAAGAAAGATCCATCTTTATTTCATTATGAAACTTGTGAATTTGCTAAACATCACCGTTCCTCTTTCTCTACACAACCATATAAAAAATCAAAACCGTTTGCAGTTATTCATAGTGATGTTTGGGGTCCTAATAGAATAAACACTTTTTCTAATAAAAGATGGTTTATAACCTTTATTGATGATCATACTAGAATTTGTTGGGTTTATCTATTGAAAGAAAAATCAGAAGTTGGACAAGTTGTCAAAAATTTCTTTAAAATGGTGCACACTCAATGCCAAACAAATATTCAAGTATTCAGAAGTGACAATGGTAAAGAATATTTTAATATATTTTTGTCTGATTTTTTTCTTGCCAATGGAGTTGTTCATCAAAGTTCTTATGTTAATACACCCCAACAAAATGGAATTGCAGAGAGAAAGAATAGGCATCTTCTTGAGGTTGCTAGAGCTTTACTATTTGCAAATAAGGTTCCAAAATATTTGTGGGGTGAAGCTGTTTTAACTGCATCATATTTAATTAATCGAATGCCATCTAAAATTTTAGATTTTCATACCCCTCTTGATGTTTTTCGAAATTATTTTCCTTTGACTAGTGTATCTGCTGATTTGCCACTAAAAGTTTTTGGTTGCACTGCTTTTGTTCATGAACATAAACAACTTGACAAACTCGAGCCAAGAGCAATAAAATGTGTGTTTACCGGTTACTCTCCAACTCAGAAGGGGTATCGGTGTTTTGAACCAAAATTAAAAAGAATTTTTGTAATCATGGATGTTACTTTTGTGGAAAATCAACCATTTTTTACTGACATTCATCTTCAGGGGGGAAATTATAAGGAAGATTCATCTTTTACTTATGAAAACATCATTACTTTAAGTGACATAGTGTCGCAAAATTCTGAGACTTATATTGATGCACCAAAAGAAAATGCCCAAGAATTTATATTGGAACTCAATCAACTTATGAATGAGGTTTCGACAGATTCGGGGGCGACAATTTTAAATCAAAATCACACTGATCAAATTCTTGATCTCAATAATAATGAAGGACCACCTGAAATGCCACAACATAATGACTCAAATAAAGAGACACAAAGCAGGTTTACTACCATTTACCCTACTTGGAAGAGAAATGTCTTTGAAAGAAGAAACCATAAACAGAGAAATGAAGGACCCATTCTCCGACCCTTCCAAGATTCCGAACCAATAGATAATCCAACATATCATGTTGATACAGGTAAGTCCTCTTCTGTTCTTAAGAGTCATGTCGAGTATCCTGATATAGACCTTCCTATTGCAATTAGAAAACCTGTTAGATCATGCACTAAATATCCTTTGTCTAATTATGTGTCATACTCAAAATTGTCTTCTTCATTTGCTGCATTTACCTCTAAGTTGTCTACTGTAGAAATTCCAAAAAATATACAAGAGGCTCTAAAAATTCCAAAGTGGAAGGAAGCTGTTCTTGAGGAGATGAGAGCTCTTGAGAAGAATCAAACTTGGAGAGTCATAACGTTACCTACAGGAAAGAATACCGTTGGCTGTAAATGGGTATTTACTATGAAATATAATTCTGATAACACAGTTGAAAGATACAAGGCACGCTTGGTTACTAAAGGGTTTACTCAGACATATGGCATTAATTACTTAGAGACTTTTGCTCCTGTTGCCAAGTTAAACACTATTAGAGTTCTCTTGTCCTTGGCGGTGAATTTAGATTGGTCTCTTAACCAACTTGATGTAAAAAATGCTTTCTTGAATGGTGATTTGGAAGAGGAAGTATACATGAATAGTCCACCTGGCTTTGAAGATAAGTTTGGTTCAAATGTATGCAAACTACAAAAATCCCTTTATGGTCTCAAGTAATCTCCAAGGGCTTGGTTTGAGAAATTCACTCGGTCTGTCAAAAAGCAAGGATATATGCAAGGACAATCAGACCATACGTTGTTCGTGAAGTTCTCTAATGTTGGTAAAATTGCAATTTTAATTGTATATGTAGATGATATTATTCTCACAGGAGATGACATTGTTGAGATGGAAAGATTGAAGAAAAACTTGACAAAAGAATTTGAGATCAAAGATTTAGGCGCGCTCAAATATTTTCTTGGTATGGAAGTTGCTTGCTCAAAGAAGGGAATTGTTGTTTCTCAACGGAAATACATCCTAGATCTCTTGGAAGAAACTGGGATGAGTGGGTGTAGACCAGCAGATACTCCTATGGAATTAAATACTAAACTTTGGGAGAAAGGCAGTGTTCCTGTTGAGATTGGAAGATACCAGAGGTTGGTTGGCAAACTTATTTATCTAGCCCACACTAGACCTGACATCGCTTTCTCTGTGAGTGTTGTAAGCCAATTCATGCATTCTCCCTATGAAGAACACTTGGAGGCAGTTTATCGAATCTTAAGGTACTTGAAATCCAATCCTGGAAAGGGTTTGTACTTTAAGAAAACTAATGACAGAGAAGTCTCTATATTTACAGATGCTGATTGGGCAGGATCAATTACTGATAGAAAATCCACTACTGGATAATGTGCCTATGTTTGGGGAAATTTAGTCACTTGGAGAAGTAAGAAACAAGGGGTTGTTGCTCGAAGTAGTGCAGAAGCTGAATTTAGAGCAATGGCTCAAGGAATTTGTGAACTTTTGTGGATTCATAAACTCTTGGATGAACTGAAAATGAAAGTTGACTCACCCTTAAAATTGTTCTGTGATAGCAAAGCAGCCATAAGTATAGCTCACAACCCCGTACAACATGATAGAACCAAACATATTGAGATTGACCGCCATTTCATAAAAGAAAAAATTGATGCCGGAATTATATGTCTGCCTTTTGTGACTTCCAACCAGCAAACCGCTGATATCTTGACAAAGTTTGGCAAGACCCAATTTTGAGCGACTTATAGCCAAGTTGGGTATGACAAATATCTATGCACCAACTTGAGAAGGGGTGTTGAAGAATTAAGGAAAATTAGATTTGATTTTCTTTTATTTTATATTATTCTATTTATTTTTATTTTATGATTATGTCATTATTACTCAGTATTATTATTGTAATTTTATTTTCTATATAAACAGCTTAGGGCTGTAGTAATAAAATATGAAAGTATTTTGCCTTTTACTTTCTTCAGTATACAACAACAATCTTTTTCCACTAGATGGATTCTCAACATCACTCAAATGAAAAGTATGTGTTATATATTAAGATTATTGTGGAATACACAGCCAACTTAGAATGGGAGAATAAAAAGTGAACCTGATGAGGCAATTCATTTTTCCGTCTTCTATTTCGCAGCTCTGCCACAAATGATGCAGAATCTGAACAAACTCCAACCCAGTCTCCATTTAGGAAGACTTTGTCTTTGTTTCCAAGAACAGCAGTAGTATCATCAACAAGTTCTTCCATCCCACAAGCAAACAACTGAGGGAGTATAGATTCAGTTACATTGGTACTTACGAGCCCTGTGACGGCCATATTTTTTACTAGTCCACAATTTTCACCGTCTGGGGTAGAGAGGAAACAAACCTTACCCCAGTGAGAAGGATGCCTGCAACCACAAACTTTAATTAAAATAAACGAAAGTAATTTTATAATAAACAAAGCAAATGTTCCAAGTTCAAACATAGAGAACAATTAAACAACATATTTGAACTTTTAATTCAAAGATAACTCAAGTATTCATTGTACTAACACATCAATCCCTTAACTAAAGAACAAATGCACAGCTAAAGCTACTAACACAATGCCAGAGACCAGATCAATCCTGGTTAAGGTTGGGAAGTTGATACTTATACTTGTGCCAGTGATGACAAAGAAGAGATTGCAGATTTCAACATGATTTCTAGCCCAACCATTTCAATCAGAACTTGCTAATTTTACATATGCACCCCTTCAATCAAGACACTTCACAGAAGCTGATACTGAAATGAAATGGAAGAGACCAAGATGACTCCCACCAAATAAACACGGAATCTAAAGCGTGACACATGCAGCAGTAGAAAGTATTGCATTGATGAACCATGAGTTTTAAAGACAAGTGGAAAGTAATTTGATTTAGTTTTGGGTTTCTTGTTTATAGCACCGTGCCAAGGGGCCTTAAAATGTCGAAGTTAAGAATTACTAGTTATTAAATTTAGTACGACGCTGATATTTAACTTTCATTTTCTGATGGGGTATCCGGTATTATTTTTTTAGTGGTAAATGTTAGTTGTTATTTTGGTAGAAGGGATGTGACCTTTTTATTGCTCTAACCCTTATGTCCTTCCCCAAAAACTACCAAGTTACCTTATAACTCCACAAGATATTGGATTTAGCAACATCAGATGTCCCAATCATTATAGGTTTAGGGTTATACATATTCCCAATCCTTCATTAATCATATGATTATTAAATCACTTGATTGCCGCTTCGTTGTTGAAAAAAAGTACACCTTAGAACCAATCAAATCTTAACCCCACTTTTGAGGTATAGTTTACATCAGATGGGGCACTAATGGATCCCGCCACCGTGCTCATGCCACTAAGACAATCCTTCACCTTCATTTAAAACACCCCAGAATAGAGGCAATGAAAAGAGGATAAAAACTATTTAAATAAGCAAATGGTGTGAATGCAGAAAAGCATTACTGCACCTGTTACTCTCAGACCAACTACCAAAAGGCGAACAATGACCATTCAATTCAGTAAGCTAAGATAAAAAAAATAAAAATAAAAACTATTGTCATATTTCCCCCATCACATGACCACACAACTACAGAAAGATTAAAATACAGTTAATAAAAGTAACTTACGGGTATCTAGCATCCCCAACCTTTCCTGTGTACTGAACTTGTTGCCTTGTTCTTCTTAATTCAGCCATGGTTTGTAAGGGATTGGTTCGGCCAAGGGTTGCAACCACACCAGAAATCCTTTCCATCCTTTTATAAGGATGTGTCCATGCTCCGGTAGAAAATGCTCGTTGAAGACCATTCGTAATAATGGAAGCATCAAGATAGTGCTCAATTTGATGAACATCTCGATCTCCATAAAGGTCCCTCTGCAGAGCCTTCGCCATTCGCTTCCGAGCATGTGCAATGTGCACTTTTAGCTCGCGTTCGAGCAGCTCACCAGCCAATTCAAGCCTCTTATTTCGAAAATCATCCCGGTTGTCAGTTTTTCGGCGGCCAGTATACGCCAGTAAGAGAACCTTCACCATGTATGCGAGGTACCGTGCCTTTCTATTCAAGCCTTTAATGTTTGGAAAGACATACATATTAAGGCACTCGTCAATAGATTCTGGAGGTGGAAACTGGACACCTTTTACGCGTTCCTCTATATAAAGAAGAGCATTCTTTCCTCTACGAAATTGTTCACATTTCTCATCGGCCTCACGAATGGAAGCAAAGAGAATATTTTGAATTCTCCCATCTCCCTCTCCATAATCAATGAGATCAACAACCTGCTTATCTGAAGTGACACCAAGAGCAAAAAATAGTAACCATACAGGAATTTCGACAGACAGAAAATATACTGTGAGCACCTTCTCTCCATTTTTAATGCCTTCAATTGTTGTATTTTCTACCAATTTAACAACCATCCTATTTCTCTTCATCTGAGACTTGTATGCAACTGCCCAATACGGAACATTTGTAACCCAAAGCCTCTTCAGAAAGATTTGCTCCTGTGCAATAAAAATCTGCAACAAAAGCAATTTATTACAGCAGCAAAGAAAGATACTGTGAAGATACAATAAAGACTTACAAAAAAATTTAACACAATAATACAAATACATCTTTAATGCACTGCATTAAAAATGTACAAAAACTGTAACAAACAAGGCAGAAACAGTGCAGATAAGGGTCTGTTTGGATTGACTTATTTCCACTTATCTACTTGCATAACCACTTGTAAGACTGTTTGGAAGTGCTTATAAAACAGCTTGTGACTTGTCCACAAGTTGTTTTCAGCTTTACTTTCATAAGCTCTCCAGGATAGCTTATGAAAATAGCTTATAGCTTGTATGAAAACAGTTTGATTTTAATTTATCTTTTGTAATAGAAATAACTTATATGATAAGCATTTATGCTTTAAACACTTAATTGAGTTGTTTATCCAAACATGACCTAAATCATGAATATAGCTAACCTTCTCAGCACCCTTGATCAGAAAGTAGCCTCCATGATCAAATTCACAATCACCCTTTTCAACACCATTCATCCAGCAAAGATCAGACTTGACCATCACAGGCAGTCTCCCAATGGTTATTTCTCTGTTCTCATCCATAATAATCTCTCTATCAATGTACTCCTCTTTTCCTGTCTTAAATTTATCACTACGAACCTTCTTCGGAATATACACCTGTAATTAACACAGTAACATCAAATAGGAACCACAAATTTCAAAATCACCCTAACAGAACCACAACAATCCTAATTTTGTTACGAATGCTTAATCATAAATTTCAAATCATAAAAAATCACTCTCAACAAAACCACAAAAACTCCTAATTTTGTTTAAGCACAAATTTCAAACCATAAAACCTCACTCTCAACAAAAGCACAATAATCCTAATTTTGTTAGGAATACTTAACCACATTGAGAATCAAAAACGAAAAAAAATCACTAACCTGAACTTGAACATTAACTTTCATTTTGGAAGCATAAGTCATCCTCTGAAGACGAGCATGTCTAGGAAGCATCTTCATCTCCTGAGTATTCCCTTCACCACACCAAAACATAGGTCGATCAAGCGTAACCTTACCAAACTTAACAGAAGCATAACGGTAATGTTCGTTGTCTCCTTTCTTAGAAGGATCAAAACCAGGCGTAACGGTTAAATCACCGAACGAATCGAAGGTATTTTGAAGACCAGAAGTAGCAAATTGATTGTACGAATTGATTTGGTGGCTTATAAGACCGTACTCATCGAAGAACATAATCGAAGCTTTCTTGCAGAAATAACGAACCATATTATCACCTAACTCTTTGAGGATTTCGGTGTAAGATGGATCTTCGTCTTCTAGGTCAATGTCCATTTCCATGTCGATGTCGTAATCTTCAAGATCCTTCGTTTCGAACCCCGCTTTGTTACCGTCTTTGCTTGAACCAACGTGATTCATGATTGTGATGAATTTTCAGAGTGGTTTTTTATGAGATTAAAATCTAGGGTTTAAGACGAGGGTTCTATTCTATTCTGCTACAATGTGATTTTCACGGTCTTGCTCTATTAGTGTACTGTGGAGTGTGAGTTTGACTGTTAACGGGACGTTTTAGAGTTAGAGTGAGTAATAATAATAATGAAATGTTAGAACATTAATGAGTTAAGAGAAAATCGGTGGTACTCTGTGTTGAGAAATATTCTTAATTAATCGCCAAACATAGAGTGTGCTACTGCTAGTAGTTTAATTAAAGGGGTAAATATGATAAAACGCCATTCCCCAATTTCTCGCCTCTCGATGTCCCCCATACTCGTTTAGTTGCTTACTTTCCTCGATGCCTCACTGGGGATGAAATATAGGGAGCAGAAAGACGCATGTGCCCTCGGGTTGGGAATATTGAATTTCTAATAGTTTTTTATTTATTCTCTATTGAATTACAGTATAAATAAATTATCTTAATCGTGGAGAGTGGAGACTCATCCTAGTCTCATGACAAAATTGTAACCCAGTACTCAGATTGGTACCTCAAAAAGAAAAACATACATTTATATATCTAAAATAAATACCAACTCAAAATATTTCTGACATTTTTTACATATCTCACTTTTTTTTATAGGTATAAAATTTACATACATGGTAGGACAATGGGATCAATTTACTCGTTGAGTAATTCTTCTTTGAGTATCAAATAACCATTGAATTAAGACATTGCAACACTTTGTAGAATATGTGAAGTGGGGGATCATTGAATTTGCGTAGACATTTTTTTATCACAACACAGTGGTGATTATAATTGATAATTTAAATCTGAACTACGTGATAACAGTGATCACTAGATGATCATAAGGGAACTTGAGTATGAAATCAAGCATTGATCCACGAATCACATTAGATATAGTTCATTACCCATAAAAGATTGCTTCATAAACTGTATATGATGTCTTATATAAAGTGCATATAACGTGGGTTAAAGGTACATAATATTCAAACTCTAATGTTCCTTGCTTTCAAACACATATTTACTTGGTCGTTGGGAGTGTGTAGGTACATCACCCCCGTTTAAAGAGTTGTTGACATCTTTTATCGCACTTTCTCGACTCCGATCATCGATATAGGTCCAATTTGTATCACAAATAAAGTGTCAATTGTAATATTATATAGCTACAATATTCAAATTCTATAATTTTTGTATGCATGGTCATTGAGACAATATAAAAATAACCAATGGTTAGATCGATGAAATTCAAGGTCTACAAAGAGTTATTAAACAAAGTAACTCTTGTAGTAAGTTGATCTTTACCCATATATATGTACATGGAGTATATCAAAAGAGGTGACTTTTATGATGAGATGAATGATTGTCATCATTGATCAAAGCATTAATGACTAAGATTAGAATGACAATTCATTTGACTTTTTTAAGTGATCGAGTATCACTTAAATAACTTTCAATTATGAACATTTATGTAAGGTTATATTTCAGATTTAGTCATTTCGTCTTCTCATATTAAAACTCCTCTCACTTTATACACCCTCCAATATTTTTCCTCCACAACTATTACTCGGTAAGTCTTCTCTCACCAGTCTTCTTGTTGGATTTATTTGCCAACATTTGACCCAAAGCTCAAAATAAGTGATGTCAGGTTCTTTTCCAAATGCCTCAATGACCTCTAAAGTGAAAGGCTCACAACAATGAAGCACCACCATCGGTACCACTCCGCTATCATGTTTTCATTCAAGTCTTTTTTTAACGATAGAACTTGAGGGTCCACAATAATATTGTAAATAAATTATAACTCACAACATCTTTCAAAAATTTATATCACTTAGAACAGTAAAACCTCAGTGTAAAAGAAGAGATCGAGTTTCAAAAACTGACCAACAAAATTTTAGAAAAAATACACGGTGATTGAAATGAGTCCACTCCTACAATTGTCAACAAAGAGGTGGCTGAAGGGAAAACGAGAGGAAAGGCGAAAGGTGGAGCATAAAAATGTTTATAAATATATGGGAGATAAGCCACTTTTGGTTGCAACAATAAAAAATAATAGAAAAATAAGAGCTAATTTTTGAAAGACCAATGACAACCAAAGGATATGGAAGGCATATGTTAGAGATATAGAAGGTGAGATAATGTTGATCAAGTGTGGCTGATACACAATAAAATATACTAGCATATTTGGTCTTACGTTTTTGAAATGTAGTCGTACGATCCATCATAAAATAACAATGAAACATCAGTGAAAGTTAGTTTGATTGAATGTTAACTTGGATGCAAGCCACGTTGTTTTGACTAACATTTTGATTCTAAAATATAAGATTAGGAGCATGTTTAGCCTAGTTTCTTTTGTAGATAATCTTACATTTTTTAAAATATAAGATGAGTCAATCATTTATTTATAAAAGCTATAGTAGCATATTTTTGCACAACAAAACTAAATAAAATGTTGCTTTTTAAAAAAGAATTTGGAATGAGTGACAAACTTTCTTTTAAATTATTTCTACAAAGTAGTTGGAATGTCTCTTTTCAATCCCCTTATTAATTCCTTAAAAGAATTTCGTCATTTTAACAACATATACTATTGTTCTACCAATGGTATCACACCGGTTCAGTGAAGACGTTGTAGTAAGTACTCTACTTCAACAACTTTTGTGAGGGGTATTATCCAATTTTGGTATAAGCAAGAAACTATTGTTGGATCAACCTTGTATTTTCCCCTAACTTTGGGATCAAGACTCACTTCTTGACCAAACATCATGGCCTTCTTTTGAACCCTTTTTTGAATTGTCTCTTCTACTCTTTTTGCTGTAAACAATTTCATCAATCCTTCTCTATCCTGCAAAAATAAACCACCTATTGTTTCAACTTTTACACAAATAATATGGCATAAAAACCAACTACAACAATTGAAAAAGGATCATATAATGACAATCAATAATATTGCAAAAATAATTACCATGAAGGCTTTGTTTGGCAATTTAAGAGGGGATGATAGGTATCTGGAAAAAAGGAAGGAGGAAGTGGAAGGAGTAGCCGCCTTTGGGATGGGAGAAATTGTTGGTGTGTCAAGTGTGAGTATGAGTCCCACATTAGATGGAAAATTGAACGTTGAATAATATATAAGTGAGAAGGCTTATATCCCTAATGCCTTGAGATTTTTGGTGAATATGTAGTGTTCAAACTCACTAATGTGATTGGTCTTAGTCGAATGTGATGATCTCATGACCCATCCTCCTAAAAAATGTATCGGAGGAGGATTTTGGATAAATTCTTCAACTTATTTCCATATTATTGTGATACTCTAAAAATCAAAAATATATTCATCATAACATATTCTCTTATCATTCTATACAAAATTACTCTCTCAAATAAGGTGGAGATTTATCTTTATTTCGCTTTCTTCCTCTCCTTCCAAACCCCCCTATTCAAACTCTCAAAGAAAGCCTAGTTGTTTTGCTAGTGAGACGAGCTAAAGTCACAATCTCTTTATCATTTCAATTCTTATATTAATATTAAAAATCACCAACCCATTTAATCACTTCATTCATTGACTCAAATAAAATAATTTCACCAATGTAATAGTCATTCACTAGCTACAAATATGGTTAAGAATGCGAGTATTATATACCCGAGCACGAATTAAAGGCTCATATTCCTGAGGAGATGTCCTAAACTTCACCTCAGCTGCCAACTTTCCATAATGAATCCTTCTAGAGATTGCCTGTGAATATTTTATAGAATGAGAATAAATTTCCAGGAGCCAAAATCAACATTTGTTTATTTAATGTAAAACACAAGGATAAATTTATCCTCCATTTTTATTTTTCGACTAAGGTTGTAATTAAAAGAAAGTTAAATTGCATTTTTTTTCTCTGAAGATTTTTTATGTTTCATTTTGATCCCTTAAATGTCGTTTGTTTTATTTTAGTCTCTTAAGTCACAAAAATTAGGTATTTTGATCATTCGAGTAGTTTTCATTCCATTTTAGTCTCATAAGTTATAAATATTAAAGATTTTGATCCCTTAAGTTACAATATTATATATCACTAGAAATGACTAAAGTGTACGATTATTGTAATTTAAGTGACCAAAATATTTAATAGACTAAATAGCACTCGTGATCCCTTAACTTAATTTCAGTTAACGTTTTAGTCTTTTATCTTTTTTTTTCTTCCCGATTTGGTCCTTTATTTTAATTTTAAGTAACAATTTGATCCTTTATGTTTTAAAATGTCAACAATATTATCCTTTTTTTTTACAAAAATTCAAAAAACTTATCAAAATTTTCAACCAAAACCCATAAAATTAATTATATTCTTTAATATAATACAAATTTCATAAAATTCGTAACTCAAATCTTCAAATAAACCCATACAAAAATTTCATCAAATTTCATTCTTTATTTGATATTGTTAAAAATGGAAATATGAGTTTATTTGAAGATTTGAGTTTCGAATTTGATGAAATTTGTATTATATTGAAGAATACAAATTTCATTCTTTATTTGATATTGTTAAAAATGGAAATATGAGTTTATTTGAAGATTTGAGTTTCGAATTTGATGAAATTTGTATTATATTGAAGAATACAAATAATTTTATGGGTTTTGGTTGAAAATTTTGATGAATTTTTTGAATTTTTGTAAAAAAAAAGGATAACATTGTTGACATTTTAAAACATAAAGGATCAAATTGTTACTTAAAATTAAAATAAAGGACCAAATCGGGAAAAAAAAAGATAAATGACTAAAACGTTAATTGAAATTAAGTTAAGGGACCACAGGTGCTATTTAACCTATTTAATATTGTAACTTAATAAATTAAAATAGAAAGAAAACAATTGAAGGGATCAAAGTGATTAATATTTATAACTTAAGGAGTTAAAATAAAATAGACAAACTTAAAAAAGGAAAACAAGACATAAAAATAATTTAAGAGATAAAATGTAATTTAACATTAAAAGAATAAGAATATATTTATTTCATACTTTTACAGTTTTATTTAAAAACTAGTAAAATTGTTGACATAATTTAAGTCATGGTAACTTAAGACAAGTTTATAGTCTGTGATAGATTAATGTTTGAAAATTGTCTAAGTTGCACAATTTTTAAGTACCGGTGGACTAGCATAAAACTTGACACAGAGGCATATACGACTACTCTATAAGAACTTGGAGTGAAAATTTTACCTGCAATAATGAAATATCACTAGCTGCAGTTTGTGCATAGTTGCCATCATCTCCAGAAGCAACAAAAAGTGGAAGCATCTCGTTCAAATACTCTTTCTTTATGCGCTCGTTTATGTTAATCACAGCGGTTGTATGATGCAAAAACTAAAGACAAAGTTCAAATTAAAGAGATCCACATTTTCCCATAATTAATATGCTTGAACGTACTACTCAAAGTGTCAAATCATACAAAATATTAATTTGCTGAATTACCCGTGAGAAGTTGTAATGTGGCACAACTGAGGGTGGTAAATTTTCTGTATAGGGATTTTCTTCAGGGTTGATGTATCTTCCACTCTGATACCATAATAAATCGTCATTTATAATAATAATAATAATAATAATATAAATAATAATAATAATAATAATAATAATAATAATAATAATAATAAAATTACCTTGGCTTGAATGGCCTCTGTTTGGTTAAGAATGAATTCGAACAACGAACCATTAAAATTAGGAATGGAAACATTAAGTTGATTGTAGGTTGGGGAATTGATGGGGAACCTAGCTCTCTCAATTAGACCAAATACAATGGTGTCTTCTTGTCTAGCTAAAGACGCTCTCACTGATTCTATCGTGTATTCATTCGCAGAAATATCTCCTTTCACCATTACCAACACAACCATCACAACTAGAAATCGAAGCATGGTGTTAGTGTTAGTGTTAATGTTAATTCAAATCGAACAAAATAACATATGTTTGGTTATAGACAACACTAGTAGTAGATTATTTATATAATGTCCGCCGGCTGAAAAACAAAAATGTTTTATTTTATTAACAGTATTTTTTTTGTTGACTAAGAAAGATAATTAAAAAATGGGTTAGAAAGCAATGTCAATTAATGTTCGGCTTTTTTTCTTTTTTTACCGAAAATGTCCGGTTTAGTAAGGATAAAATAGATATTAGAATTATCACATTTATGTCTCAAATGACATGGTCAATTCAATGCGGGGGCTTACTAGGTTACTCTTCTAATTTTTTTTTTATTAAAATATTAAAAGATAATTAATTGAAATGAAGTATAAGTAAAAATAATCTATTATGTATAGAATAAAATATAAACAAAAATAGTAGTTAAAAAATTGATGTATTTGAATTAAATTTTTAACTAGATACATCCGTCTTTAAACTCAAGGCAGTAATTGTTGTATGCAATCTCGGCTATTACACATGACTCCAAAATTACTAGAGTCTCAATTTTTTTTTACTTATAATAATTATGATGTGTTGATTAAAAAAGTTTCATATAATCAAAAAAACATCAAAGTCTAATAAAATTTGATTTATTGTAGATGAAAAAACTCATTACACCATACTTTGTTAGGCTCAACAAGAATTTATAGTTAGTGAATGGATTCACAAAGAAAAATATCATAGGATTGAGAAGTTTGTTTTGACAAAAAAAGATGATTAAGAATGTTGATTGTTTTCTTTTGAAATGTAATTATTTGATAGTATATTTAAAAATTATGAAATGTGATTAATAGCGTGTAATTATTATTATTTTAAATGTGATTATTTGGTAGTATCTTTGAAAGTAACAAACTTATTTCAAAAAGTGTTAAAATGATGACTCTTTTTAAATAGCTAAAAGATTAATATTAGCTTGAAGTTGTATTTAAATGTTATTTACAATTTAATTATTTTAATGAATTTAAATAAAATAGTTTGAGTTTTTGGTATTTTATTTTGTAAAAATATAATATTTTGAAATAATTTATATTTTTTAAAATTGCATATTTTTTATTAAGGCTCTAATTTTTTAGATTCGAACATGTCTTTCAAAAATATTAAGATGACTTTGTTTAAACTACAATTTTTACTTATATTTCATTCTGGTGAGAGTTTATTTTTGCACTAAATATAAGTAAAAATTAATAATTTATCTCATTTAATAATAATAAAATTTTGACTAAAATTCACTTTTTGATTCCAAATTTCACAATTCGGCTATTCGAGTCCTCTATTTTGAAAACAACAATTTTAGGGTCTGTTTGAAACACTTTTGCATTTTAGTTTTTAAGAAAATATTTTATGAATTTGATTTTAAAAATTGTTTTAAAGAATAAATTTAAAGAAAAAACTTATTTTAGATACTTGTTTTTAAAAATAGTTTTACATATGAGAAAAAGATAAAACTTATTTGGTAATCTAAATTTTTAAAACAGTTTTTGACTAGAGAATTAAAAAAACTGAAAATTAAGAAGTAAAACACAATTTAACTGTTTTGTTTTTTTAGTTTTAAAAAGTATAATATTAAAAATAGTTTTACAAAACAGTTTTTAAAAACAAATAATCTAAACAAATTTTTTAATTTTTAAACTTTAAAAAATTAAAATAGAATTTTTAAAAGGAGAATCAAACAAGCATTTAGTCTTTTAATTTTGTCCTTTTTTAAGTAAAAGAAAAACACTTTATCTCCTTTTGCAATTGTCACACCCTTTCATTTTAATTGGAACAACCCTGATGTATACTAATTTGGACCGAATCAATATTAATATAGACTCATTTTTAAAAACCTCTATACACTTAGTGAAATTTAATTAAAAAATATGTTATCGACAAATGGCCAACATTACGTTTGGTTAACAAAACTTATGTTTTAGTTTTATTCTACGAAGAAAAAAATCACAAATTGAAACCTACCTTACTACTACCATCGGATAATATTCACTTGACAACAAAATTTATTTTATTTTTAATTAACTTCCATGTCCACACATACAAGTTTTTAAAAATGAGTTAACATTAGTGTTGATTTGGTTAAAGTAAATTCGCATAAGTGTTGACCCAATTATAATTAAGGGGTTTTGACTTTTACAAAATAAGATAAAGTTAAGCGGTCAAAATTGTTATTTTTCAAATAAAGTAACAAAATTGTGAGATTGTAAAACTTAGGAGGTTATTATGAGCAAATTTATGATGACTCAAATAATATTTTATTTTTGTTATATTTTGGATTTACTTTAAAAAATGGTCAATTTAAATTGGTTTAAAAAAATAAAAGTAGTAGGTCGATCATAATTAATAAATAAAAGAAAATCTAGTTTACTAAAAACACCAACAAAAATGTATTTCTTTAAAAGACAAAAACAACATAGAATTGTTGTAGTGCTTCCGTCGCCCAGTGGCGGAGTTTGACTAAAAAATTTGAAGTGGCCGACAAAAAAAAATGTATTAATTAAATATGCAAATAATATTATATATCAAAAAATTAAGTTGTAATAAACACAAAGTGAAATATCAAATAATTTAACTACATGACTAAAGAATACCTTAAAGTAATGCTTTATGCTATTTAATTAACTTGAAATCATCAAACTCTCATATAAAGTATGGTCCCCATTAGGCATTATCAAACATGCTAAAGCAAATAAGATGAAATTTAAGTTAAATCTCAAACTCATATTCATGTATTCAATTATTGGTAAATAGCACTCAAGAAACCAATTCTATCCCTAAAATGGAATTATCGAAAATCACGGTCATAGTCACACTACTTTTTGGAAACTTAGACATAATTGGCCAATCTATGTGATCAATTACTTTGACATAAGTGGCTGTTCTAACATGACCTCCCAATCTTGGAACTAATCTCATCACCTATAATTTGTTTTCCCTTTTTTTTATTAATTAATTTTTCCAAAATCCACTGATAGATCTAATTTTGAAATTTGAAATCAGCCCATATCTCAGCCAAAGTGAAGTTGATTTTTCAACTTTTTAGTCTTTCCTCCTTAAAAGTTGTTGCAATTGCAATGCTTACATCCCTTTTGTTTGGAACTCATACAACCCATAATCACACAAACACAAATTTGAATAGATAAATTCAATATACAAAGTGAATCACAATTAAAAAAAACAACTTTGAGGATTTGGATTTGTAGAATCAAAAAACCCACAAAATAAAAAGGAATCACTAGAAATCTAGGCCACTCAAAGTGTTTGTATCATTAAACAAAAACATAATGTTATATAAAAATGGTACACAAACATAATGAGATAGAGTCATAGTTCAATAATTTATTTGAGTTGCAAATCAATGATGGAGATGACCCAAAAACGACAAAAGCAAGGATATGTAGAAGTAAATTTCAAAATATTTTTATTTGTTCCTAATAATCAAGAACACACCTTTACCAACTGCAAACAGCACGACGCGAAGTGCAGATGCACAGATTGAGATGTCGAGCTCTAGCAGAACGGCAGGACACTGGGGTCTGAGGTCAACGTGCGGCGCAGAGGCAGTGAGGCGGCCGGAGTAGCAAGGCGCGGTTACAGTTACGGAGGAAGGAAGGAAGAGAGAGGAGAAAAGAAGTAGCAAGTCTGTTGGCTGTTGCGATTTGCGAGTCAGAGAGAGAGGAGAAAATTAGGGTTTTGGTATAACCGTAAATTTCTAATTTTATTAAGGGCAGTTTAGTAATTTTACCTTTTTTTTTTTGGTGGTCGTGGCCCCCCTTTGTCCCTTAAAAGATCCACCTATGCCGCCGCTGATTAAGACTAAAAGCGTCATTCTAGCACCTTTGTCGGTTCAGCTTCGTTTATGATTATCATCTATCGACCAAGACCAATATTGATTCTGACTCCACCCTCTTGCTTTGAATATTGAACGCAGCCATGTTGTTTGTGGTGATGGTGTTATGCATTATAATTTTATTATATTTCATGTGGTAAGTGATTGTGGGTGTTTGTGTGTTTTAATTTTGTTTAATTTTTATTAATTAAAGTAGAAAATATCGAGAAAAATAAATTAGATTACGCCATTGACCTGCATAGCCCATAATGGACGAGCTAGTCTTGATAAAACATGTTCTTGTAACAAAGTCAGTTGGATTGGACTGAAGCATTTGACAACTCTACTTTTAATATCAATTTTTATATTTTCAATTATCTAGTTTATTAATTATTGAGGGTAATTTGAACAATAAACTTAAATTTTTATTGACGATCAAAATTCTCAAATAATAAAACATGAAGGCTAAAAGTATATTTTAATCTTAGATTTTCAAACTACCTCTTAATATCAATTTTTACATTTTTAATTCTCTAGTTTATTAATTATTGTGGATAATTTGAACAATAAACTTAACAATATTTTTTTTATGCATAAAAAATATTTTTTAATATTCCTAATTTGACATTTTTCTTTATACTTTGTCCATTTCAGTTATGAAAAAAAAAGTCAAAGGTGATTTACCTGTGGCTGTTGGAATGGGCTTAAGCTTAATTACTCATGGTGGGTTTTCAAAAGGCAAAATACACAAAGTTTAATATGTGAAAGGTTTAGTTATGGTTGCGTATACAAAACTGGACAATTATGTTGAGTAATATTTAAAGAAAATGTCAACCAAATTTGACGTTTAAGAGTTATATATTTGATAACAATATGTTTATAATATGTTTATAAGTGTGATTAACTTCCATCTTATAAGTCAATTTTGTATAAATTAAAATAGATTCATTCTAAATTCTGAAAAGATAATAAAGTTTATTTAACATATGTTGGACCACATGTTATTAGAGCATTCGAGTCACGTTTAAAATATTTAGTCTTAGATACAAAAAATGCGTTAAGAGTCTCGCATCGCATGAAATATTGTTTATAAATTATAAGTGGGGAAGTTATCACATACAAGTTAATTTCGCAGATATTGCGTTAGATTTAAGTGACTTTTTAAGTCATCACCTTAAAAGTAAGCAAAAATTGAAAGAAAAAAATTATTGAAAATTTTTGTTCCCAAAGATAAATATTTGAAAAAAAATTGAAAGAGGGGGCTAAGGAATAACATAATTTTAACTTTTGGAGGCTTTTTAGTTTTAATTGGGCTAAGGAACAACATACTTGGACCCTTCTCACAATTCTTGAAAAATCTAATTTTACTATTATTATTTTCATCTTTTCATTGAAAATGTTTGAACCCATTATTTACTTCACACAAATACAAAATTTTCGATATAAAATTTTATTTTTCAAAAATCCGGTTTAGAAAAAAATTCTACATACGAAAATTTTCAGTAAGTAAAATAAATTGAGAAAAAATGTATCATTCTAGAAATTTCAAAAATGTAAAAAAATTGAGGACAAATTTTTTATACTAAAAATTTCAAGTATGAAAAAAAAATTGAGAAATTTTTTAGCATACTAGAAATTTAAAAACGAAAATTTGGACATATAAAAAACTTGAAAAATAAATTCTTATACCTTAAAAACTCAAAATTTTCGGTATATAAAAAAATAAAAAAAAAATTTACATGCTAAAAATTTTGAAAACTCAAAATTTTCTATATGTAAAAGAAAATTTGAAATAAAATTTTGTATATTTGAAATTTCTGGAACGTAAAAAACGTAGATGTGGAAGTAAAAAAACAAGGTGATTTTGTTTAAAATATTTATATTTTCTACAAAGATATTTTTTGAAAGTTCATTAAAAAAAAATGGTAAAATGAGGACATAAGAGTTAAAATGTAGGGTATAAAATCCCATTTTTATTTTTGTTGGGTCAACTGTGGGACCTTCTTAACCATAATTTTTTTTAACCCCTCTTACCTATGTTAAAATCAATAATCAGTTAACTTGTAAAATTGATAACTCTAAATCTAATCCAAATTTTAAAAAACATAGTAAACATTCTACTACAAATTTAATATGTGAGCGATGTTCATGGTTCATTACCAGACCAAATTGAACCATATTTATGGTCTAATTCAATTTGCTAAAACTATTATAGTCAAAACTTTTCTTTTTCAAAATTAATTTCAGTTCGGTTCATAATCAATTTAAAATCAATTTGAAAAATAAATCAGTTTAATATATATGAATTAGATTTCAATAATATAATTAATTTAAATAATTTGTTTATTAATAATTTTAGTTTTTTTTAAGTGGGAGTTGGTGGCGGTAAAAAAACAAGGACAGTCTCACCATCTGCAGGGACGGAGAACGACATTTTGACAATGGAGAGACAATTTGACAATGGTGTAGTGGTTGTATATATTTCATTATGAAAAATTTTAAATTTCAAAATAATTATAATAATTTATTTCAAACAAAAAATATGTGATCAATTTAAAAAAAAAATAATAAAAGTGATTATTAAATTTCAATCAATTCATGTTTTGAGCAGAACCAAATAAATAGTTTGCTTACGAGAATTGTTTTAACGGTTTATTTTAAGTTCAATTTAGTTTGAATCACAATTTAATTCAGTTTTTAAAAAAATTTCAACAAATTTAGACATGATATGTTTCATTGCTAAGATTAACGGCTTCTAACTGTAATATTGAGTTATAAATATTTTGAGATAAAATATTTGAAAATTGTAACTAATGTATATGATTTTTATGGATATCGTAAAGTAAATAAGTATTTTCGGTCTTATAAATAAGTTATTTTAAATATTATATTATTGTTTAAAGTTAACTATTTAATTATCTTAACATTTTGAGATTCTAAAGTAATGAAAAATTTGTGATTAACTAGTCATTGGGCCTAATGCAAATTGTGTGATTCTTCGTAAATTTTGTAGGCGACTGTTCCTTCACCTCCAATTTTTACTCGTGTTATACGGAAGTTAATTTTCAATAGAATGCGGTGTTTTTGGAGGGTTAGTTAAGCATCCCACAATTTTTTAATAGGCAAAAATATAGGTTTAGTTTTCTAAACTTAAATTTAATTTTTACTTTGATAATTTAAGTTTATTTTTTCTTGATTCGATTTTTTTAAGTTATATTTGTTCGTATTATTATTATTATTAGTCTTTAAGATATATTAAATCATGTATGTATTTGAAAAATTTCTTAAATTAGTGTCATGAAATGTTAAAGATCAAAATATCACAACAAGTTTTGTCTAAATTACTTTAAATGTGAAAGAAGTTAAAAATATTGATTATGTCAATAAATATTTATTACCTTGCTTTTAATAGTATACATGTATTTAAATTGTTATAAAGAAAATCAAAAAATATAAATCATTTATAAGATTTAATAAATATTTTCTGAATAATTATTATAAAAAATATATTGTTGTAGCATTTGATAAATTTTTAAATAATTATAAACTTTCAATTAAATTAATTGTTATCAAAATTAAAATAAAAGACTTACAGATCAAACAAAATGTAACTTAAAATATTAAATTAAAATAAAATAAATTTAAATGACTAGAGATGTATTTTTGTTTTTTAATATTAATTAAATTGTTTTGAACTTAAAACAAAATTATCCAAAACAGGTATGGGTCTACAAAACTACCGTTTACAGGTTTGTCCGAAAAAACAGTCGGTTCACATCAGTTCGTATCGGTTCCATGGCAAGGGCGATTCAACACTTGGCTCGAGTTGGAGATATCATCGGTTCCTAGTTAAGCCGGTCCAACCAATTTTTAAAACTATGAAAACCCTTTCCACATATCGCATTTATGGATAAGCATTTTGTTGGTGAAGCGTTCACGTGAATTGAAGCGTTTGGTTAATAACATGAACTGAGAATTGCTACGCACAGATCAACGGGACCACATTGAATGTGATACGGAAGAAAATCTAAACATATGGTCACATTTCTTCCGATTACAGGCTTAAGCAATAAGCATACTTTCTACCGAAAACAAATCATCCTCCAAACCAAACCATTTACTCCAGAAGACTAAACCAAAAAATTGAATCGGTATAATGAAGCATATGTCATTAAACAGCACTGCTAGTAATAACATTTTGGAGGCTTAATCAATTCACAGTCTTACACTTTCAAAAGCTATTCTTGACTAAACTTCAAGGCAACCTCAGGATCAAGTGGGAAAGTAAATCGACAAGTTTCTGGAACATGGTATGGGATAAGTCTTGCAGTGTCTTCCCACCAAGTAACCTTTATCTCTTTCTCATTGAGTTTTTGTGTGGCATATTCTAAAGCATCCTCCAGCTCTATTATCCGTTCTTGAAGTCTTGCTTCAAGTAGTTCATGCAACCTTCTCTCGAGTTCAACTGGAGGGACTCCAAACGATGTATCATAACTTGCTCCTTGAGGTTCCATTATTATTTCACCAAAACTTGGACTCTGGCTTTTCGAGCTAGAGTCGTTATTGACAGCAACCTGCCAAATCAATTTTTCAGCCATTCTAGAATGTAACAATAAGTAAACCAATAACAAAGTAAACACAAGAATTATCAGCCAAGTTCCTAACAACTTATAAAGGGGGAGCTTAAAGTCAAAGGCTAAGGAGAAGCAGCATATAGTCGTATATTAATAATATAATTTTCTTAACATGTGTCTGTCAAAATTCAAGAGTGGCCTCTTTTCTAGAAGTAGCCTCCTCTTGATACTGAAAAGACATTACAGTGAAACTTGTTGACAAAACTCCATCTCGATATCGCCTTTCAACTGATTGAAGAGACTATTTCTGAATCAATATTTGAAAGGTTTATATATCTGATGGTATTTGTAAAAAAAGTGTAAATAGAGTAGCAGCTCATACCAGATTATCTAAAGCACATAATATGTCCCTGATTGTATATTGATTGATAATGCATGTATTATATCCATTAAGGCATAACAAATAAGAGAAAAAATTAAGGTCTAAACTGGAGCAAAATTATTACATTCATAGCTGACTCATCCAGATACAAACTTATTCATCCCCTGCCAAATTCAGGAAATGAATATAATCATGAGACATCATACATGAAACAATTTACCTCGACCATTTCTTGTTGTGCGTCTTCAAATGCAGCTTCTCCATCTAGATACAGCTGCAACCGTTGTAACTCATATTCAAATTCTGCCTGGAGCTCATTTATTTCTTCTGCACACTCCACTTGTTCACTTGTTTTACAATCTAGATAACGATTACTACCCAAGTTGCTTTTCAACTCAGGCTGAATATATGGTATTTGTGAATGAACTGAAAGATGACTATTAGAGCAGGAAACTTCTTGAATATCTGTAATGGAACACGAAACAGCATCATCATCACTTTGTTTCAACGGATTAAGAAGTGTGTCTTTACTTTGAAGTTCCCCATTCAGGTTTTGAAGGTTTATTTCCATTTCTTTACGCAGCTCAACCATCTTGCTAAGCTCATTTTTAGTTGTTGCAATCACATATAGCAAACCACAACCAACTCCTACCTTAAAAGATGTATCATTCCAATCTAACTGTCCTGTAGAACACCAACCCCATTATAAAGTTAACTACAAAACACAGCCAATAATAACCAAAAAGAGGAACTATATATGAACAAAACCAAAAAATGGGTAACACAAATTTCCTTTCATCCCAAACAAGAAATCAAGCATACACGACACATGTGTTAAGAATTAAAAAAAGAAAAATACCAAAATAATTTCACTTGAAACAAGCATTGAATCTTGATGATGACAGAATGAAAAGAAAAAAAAAAACATTTCAGTGATTCATTCAATTAAATGAGAGATCACCAACCTAACTGCAAAATTTGACTGTAGCTAACAGAGAATAAAACACTCATGTTGTGTGTAATAACGATTAAATTAAAGAATTGCATTTTTTACACTAACAGTAAAATTTGAGAGAATTACACGGGTTTAGGTTTAGCTTATTCAAATATGAATAATCACTGAAGAAAAATACAAAGCATCGTGAATAATCACAATCACAAAGGAATCAAGCATGTGCAGTAACAACTAACAAACAATTAGGTATGAATTAAAGTTGACTTTCTCAAATGATTTAATCAAAATCAAATTATAAATAACAGAGATTCTCACTCGATCCCTCATCGCCATCTTTCAGTTCAATCATCATCGAAGAAGAAGACGGCATCATCTGCCGCCGTTTGAGAAATCGGCGCTGTTTGGAAGGGCTCAGCGCCGCCAGCAACCAAGAAACAAGGCGCCTAGGAGAATAGCATTTAATCGATCGAGTAGAAGCATGTAACGGTGTTTGACGGACGCCGTCCATGGAATCAAGAGCACCGTCGTGTTCGTCGGCAAGAAGAATATCGGCGACACGTAAGTGACGGTTATTATGAGTGGAGTGGGAGTGAGGAAAGAGAGTGAAATTGGGGGATTTAAAGAAGAGACGCTTCATAGATCGTACGGATGGATTAAGAGCATAAAGATCGGGGCATTAAATTCTTTCCTTGATGATAATGATCGGTTCAACTTCGAAGGTCGTTTAGGAGAAGCCGTTTTGGATTTTGGAGGGAAAGCATATATTCCATTTATTTTTAGCGTATGAGGAAGACAAAAATATTAGTAGTAATACATTATTTTTTTAACTCATTTACAAAATAAACTAATAAACTTATGTGGTATTATAATGCATTGTTATTCAACATTGACAAAAAAAAATTCTATATCTATAATGCACATCCGTTAAACTATTTTTTATAATTATTACTGTTGTTTTGGAAATGTAAGATATATATGGTTAATATATCACATAACAAGTATGTTTTTGCTTTATTTGGATTGTATCGCATTGAATCTTTTTGCTTTTTATTTATGCTACTATAATTAATAAGGTGTGATATTTTACTTTTTTTACGTAAATATTTTTTACTTGATATTGTAAGTGTTTATTTAGTAGACAATTAATTTAAATACTTTTCCAAAAAGTTTTAAATTAAAAGAAATCTTAACTGGCCTAACAGCCTCTCTTTCTCAGTTTTTCCTGTATTATTTTCTTCTTTTTTCCTTACCATGAGAGATGGTGGTTTTGGGCCACTTGTTAGACTAAAATCACCCATTTGCATAATTTTCATTGGATATTAAAAAAAAATTCACGGATATTAAAAATAGTTGAAATAATTATTTTTTTAAAAGTATATTACTTTTTTTACATTTACCTATATATTTATTAAAAGTGTTACTGTAATCAAATAAGTGTGTTATTTGTTAAAAGCGTGTTACTATATTTCGGAGTATAAGTGTTCTTTTCCCAGCTATCCACGGTTCTTAAGTTAACAATTATTTCTATTGATTAATTTTAATTTTAATGATAAAATGAGTTTAATGTGCTAAAATACTATTTTATTAATAGTAGTTAGTGGAATAGTTTAGATGAGTTGAAATATAATAAATAAGTGTATATTAATAAATAAATAAAGTAGTAATTAATATTTCATTTGTAAAATAAAGATAAATAATGTGAGATCAATAAACATTGTAAATGAGACACTTAACATGAGACACTGAAGTTTATTGAAAGTGAACTTTCATGAAATTTTATTGGATGATATTAATGTAAATGAGACATGGTTGGGTGAAGCTGCTATTATTCTCAATCGTAGAATTGAATTTTTGTCTTTTAAATAGTTGGACTTGTTTATTGGTGGTAATTTGTAAAGTTTGTTGTACTATAACCATATAATCGAGCAAATTAGAAAAACACTTTCTAGTTGGAAGATTAATAATTTATATATGGGATGACGTCCGGTTCTTCTCAAAGTCGTCTTATTTGTGATATTGATTTAGTTTTTTTCTTTCTTCAAAGCTCCATTAATTATCATTTCTTACATTGAATCTGTTTTTAAATTATTTTTGTGGGGAGATAGTAAAGATGCTAGAAAAATTAACTAGTTGAATTGAGAATTGGTTTGTCGTGATCGTAAGAAAGGTGGTTTGGGTGTTCATAGGTTGAGGGATTTTAACTTTGCTTTATTAGACAAATGGGTGTGGAGGTTAAGGGTTGATTTGCAAGGAATTTGGTTTAAAGTGTGGACAAAAATATATGGTATGGTGCGAAATATTGTGGTGAAGAATTTGAATAATGACTTTAGTTGCTGGACGGATTTAAATTTGGTTTGTGATGGGGTGGTTGATGAAAGGGTCAATTGAAATTCTAATAACTTGAGTCATGTTGTGTGTAACGGTAAGGACATCTCCTGTTGGTGCAACCATTGGTTAGATGTTGACTGTGTGATAGGTTTTAGATGATTGTTTATTTCGACGGTGGATAAATACAACTCAGCGGTGAAGATGTTTGACGGTGATTGGGGGGTTGGGGGAGGCATGGAAATGGAGAAGAAATACGTTTGTTTGGGAGAAAATTTTGGTTTTGGAAAGTATCTTGTTGTTGGCAAATTTTGTTGTGCAGGAAAATGCAGCGAACGCGTGGTCTTTGTGTCATGATTTCATAGTTGTTTCTCTTTCTTGTGGCTTTATTCGGGGAAAAATGATTGATCTTAAAGTGTCAATCTTTCTTTGGCTTCTCATGGCTAACCGACTACCAACTAAGGTCAATTTGGAAAAGCAAGACATTTTGAACGACCGTAATATCTTTTGTATTGGTGGTTATGGAAAAGATGAATCGGTAATGCACATTCTTTTTTCATTGTCACTTGTTTAACAAAGTGCGGTCTCATATTTTGACTTGGTTGGGTGTTCAAAGTGTTATTCGTTGTTATGAGTTCCTCCATGCCCAACAATTTGATGGTCTCTTTGATACCAATAAGAAAACAAGGCAAAAACTTCAAGTTATTTGATTGGCGTGTATTTGAACAATTTGAAAAGTGCGTAATCAACGTGTTTTCAACCAACAAAAAATAATTTGACTCAAATTGTGGATCATGTTAAACTTTCATCTTGGTCTTGGATCAAAACAAAATCAAAGAAGATTACTTTTAATTATAATTATTAGTGGATTGACCATTTAGTATACTTATGTTTTAGAAACCAACTCCATAAACGAGGATCCACATCTTGATTTAACCTCATCAAGTTAAAGATAATTTCTTTAGTTTGTTTATGCATAAATCAACTATAGGTGGTCTCGAAAGTGATCCATCTAACCACGTACTCTAAAGACATTAGGAAGTTTGAGAGAGGTTGAATTTAGAGGCATCCCACAATGACACTGCTCTCAAAATGAAATTCCAAACGACAAACACATTTAAGACTTTCCAACATGCACAATAGAATTTGTAAAAAAAAAAAAAGCAATTGAAGTAAACTTGGAAAACTATAAATTTAACAAGAACACACCATACAAAGTAGAACAAAAAGAATAGTAAAACACGTTTAAACACACAATAAGGAGGTCTTAAACTAGACCCCCAATATAGAATCGAAGTCATAGAGTTGCCATGATGATTTTGGTTGAGGTCGCTTTATAAACATGTTTTGCTAGCGGGGAAGCGGCCCTAAGAGTGAATGAAAGGGAGGTGGATTTGTTGGTGTGGACTCTCCACGAGAGACGAAGCCAGGACGATAAGGGTGTGGAGCTCCTAATCGATAAATTTTTCAATGGCTCGAAAAGATGGTCGAGTTGAGGGTTTGGTGGAGAGTAGGGATCCTCTCCATTTCCCAAAAGAAATGAACAACTCAATCACTTATATTTTGAGCATATAAAAATTCAACTATACAATATGTCACAATTTCTAAAACATATGCATTTATACACAAAAAAACTTTAATAATAAAAAAAATGGAGATGCTCCTAACTTGAGTTTGGGTTGGGTATGAACATAAGCTCCATGAATATTGGTTTGATGACGGCGAGATGAAAAAAATTGAATAAACCACCATTTTGGTCATCAAAAGTGAAGGGTAGTGTCACTTTGTTCCCTGAGTCGGTCCAAAATTTAAATGAGTTATTGAATTGTCAAAATAGTCTCTAAATGATAGATCTTATAGTACTTGAAAAATATAAAATAATTTAAAAATAGTTTTTGATCATTATAACGTAAAGAAACAAAACCGACTGACTATTTAATAATTTGAGAACTAATTTGAGTTTTTGAGTGAGTTAAATATTAAAATGATGTATCTTACCAAAATAATTGTTTATCCAAAACAAAATTAAAAGACCTCCAACCATGATTATTTCAAATAAAAGGCCTTCAGCCTATACCCAAAAAAAAAAAGCTTTCAACCTCGTATTTTCTTTGGAATACCACATTGTCAATTTTTATTTGTTTTGTTTTATAAGCTCAAACTTCAATTTACTATAGTTTAATACGAATCTGCATGGTTGAATTAAGCTCACTAATTCTTATATATGATTTATTGTTCAAACTTTCCTATAATACTGGACTTTTATGTGTACATATTAGCGTGCGATTCGATAAAAAATGTGAAAAATTGCATTTTTCATGAGAGCACGTGATTAGCATTAAGGACTTTTTTTTTATGAAATTGTTATCTATCGTAAACGGGTGATCAAAGTTTTATAGGTCTAATATTTTTCTCTTTGATCTTAATTCTATAGCCAAATTTATTTCAATTCTATAGGTTATTGATTAAAGAATGTTTTTTAAAACTAAAATTAATAAAATATCATCTAAAAACATCTCAACAAGGATTAAATGGATTAATGTTATTATCGATTGAAAACATAATGTTAAAGGAAATTGATTGCAATAATTTAATAAGTAATTTTTCTTCTAAAAAAATTCAATAGATAAAATTTACTGACATTTATTAAAATATATAATAAAATGTGTTGCTTCATAGCTAATTTTAGGTTTCATTTAGCATTGGACTGGACTTAAACTAATTAACTCTAAAAACACATTTTTAGGGACTAAAAATATAGTTAATCTTAAAAGTAATAATGTATTAAATAGAGTTAATAAAACTGATAACAACCTTAGAGTGTAATGCAGGTGGTTGATATTTTAATATGCATATGTGACGTAGTAAGTTTTATGGTACCTACAACTACAACCAAGAAGAAGAAAAAAAAATGAAACATGTGTGAATTCAACGTTTTTCCTGAGATGTGCGATCCATAAATCTTCCTGAAATGGCGGTGACAAGTGCAGCTGTGAAATTAGGATCATTTGTCAAAGAAGTGGCCATTTGCTGAACTAAAAACTGCTGGATAGAAGACTTTTGGTTTTGGGTATATTCAATAGGTAATATTGGGTTGACCAAGTCAGGCGTTGAAAATGGAGGTGTACACAAATTCTTCTTAATTGATGGTACTGAGGATGAAGGAACTAAATTACTATATGTAGGGGTACTTTCACTTTGGTTTGAACTAGTTAGTGATATTTCTGCTTGGTGATGCCCATGATTGTGCTCTCCTTCGTATGTTGTCACTAAAATTGATGGGTCTTCTACACTTCTTTGCACCTATATAATACCATAAAGAAGCTTGGTTAATTAAATTGTTCTAACTTTTTATATATATAATATAAATATTTTCATACTTTAGAGTTTGATTAAATATGATACTCATTAACCAATTATGTAAAACTATGTTATTATTTTATATTTAATTAATTTTTAAATAATTTAAATTTTGAATTGATTTTGGCTTACCGGTACATTACCCAAGAAATCTCTTATGTACTTAAATAATTTTATAAACAAAAAATGGTCTTATTACTTCTTGATGCCTATATCTCAATACACTCGATTAATGTTAGTATCAAAATTATTTCTTCTTACATCATCATTCCATCTCGGGTATTTACATAAATCCTACGAATGGTCTAAAAAATATAAACGTATTTAACTACTTGCACTCTATTTAGTGATGATATCCTTAAAATATCCTTCGAGATATACATAACTTTTATTTTCAAATTACTCTTTTATTCCCATGGATTAAGTTCGTATAGCTGACAATTTATAAAATATAATAATAATAATAATAATAATAATAATTATTATTATTATTATTATTATTATTTTTATTTTGATTAAATTAAGCAAATTATTTATAATTGACTAAATTTTCTAATAAGTTTGAAATTATGTACTTTTATTTATAATCAATAGTGGAGTGAGTAATAAAAATTTGTAATCATCAATTGATCTTTAAAATTGTATAGCTGTTTTTTCTTGGAACCAAAAATTGTACAGTGCATTTTAGACAATTTAGTTCTTAAATTTATTAAAAATATTAAAATAGACTCGAAATTGAAAATCATTTAATCATATATATCGATAGGAGATTTTCAATTTCGAATCCATTTTAATATTTATAATTAATTTCATATATCATTTTAATTAATGTTAGCGATATACTCTTTTATTAGTTAAAATTTCCATAAATCTCGTCAAAATTCATATGAAATCCATGTGATTTAACAAGAGTTATGTGATTTTAACCAATATTTTGGAAAGTGTGTTGCTGTTGTTATTTATTTTTACACGATCTAAGAGATGTGTCACTACTACTTCTAATTGAATACCTTCTTCTTCACTGGGCAGCTTGGGGCAAAGGAGCACTTGAAGTAAGCCCTAGGAGATGGGTTGTCTCTAGTGACTTTCTGACCATATTTCCTCCACTGATATCCATCCCTCACATACTTCAATACGAAAAACACACATCAATAAGGATCCTCAATTAGTACTTTGGAGCCTAAAAAATTAATCTTATTATATATAGTCTAAAAATTAAAATCAAAATATATAATATAATTAATCAATATACACCGTCTATATAAAAATATAAATAATAATGAGTAAAAAAAATTAATATATTTAAATGAAATATATCAATCTTCTTAAATTAATTTGTATTTATATTTTATTACAGATGATATATATCGATATTGTGGAACTTACTAAGCTAGTATTAGATGCATCTGTCCAAACAAGAACCTTGGAAACTTTTGGCAATGAGTTATGTGTGGTTCTTTTGAATGTCTCCTCAGTAGTAGTGGTGCTGCACTCAGCAACACTATTAGTACCAAACTGATTGACACAATTTTCAACATTCTCCACTTTTCTCTTCCGTGATTGTGTCAATAATTCATTTTCAAAATTTGTGTGACTCGATTGGTTAAATCGACTCAAATGCTCTTGCAAAGCAACATAGTTATTGCACATGTGGTTCAATCTCTCCGTTAATCTCTTATTCTCATGATTTAGACGCTCCAACTCTTCAACTAAAACCTTCTCCTGAATTATCATATATAAGTTATATATATTTTTTAATGTAATATAAAGACATATATGTTCTTTTAGAACATAATAATTCAAGGAAAAAAAATATTAGTAGAAATAATTAACGACAAAATTAAAGCCGATTATGTGAAAATATATACTGACCGCGGTAACTTCTATGTCTCGAGAAGGAATAACGTTGAGATTGAGAGAAGTATCCACACACGTTGGCTCCATGTAGAAGAATTTGTGACAAAAATGGTTGAGGCAAACAAATTAATATATATATATATATATTATATGATTAATGCTTCGTTCAAATTACGTGTGAGATAAAAAGTATGAAAACATACAAGTATTTATATGTATGTGAATATGTATAGAATGAAATGAGAGAAGAAGTTAGAGACTTGGCTGCGGGGAAAAGAGGAGGAAGATGAGGGCAAGAAACAAGTCTCACGCACTTTCGTCCTTTCTAGGTTGTCTATAGTTTATGCAATTAATTTACAGCTGAATAGACGCGTTCAACACAAATAAAAATAAAATAAAATAATTACTATTATTTTTTTACTATTTTGTCTAATTCTATACACACTAAGATATATTATAGTAAATTGCAAAATCTGTTAAACTTTATTTTTGAAGCATATTATTTTAAAGATAAATAGTATATAAATTCATCAACTCTTTAATTACACAAATATTGTAGGTAAAAAAATTGATATAAATATTAATGTCTATTTATGAATACACATGACGAAATTAATAAAATTCGTTCTAATTTGTTAGGGATAATCTCATATCTCACTAGAATTAGTTTGAATCATACGTCTTAGTAAATATTGTTCCAATAATAATAGTAAATATTCGTTCTAATTTTATCAAATTTTTGTTCCAAATTTATTTTTGAGGCGTTTTATTAGAATACAAAATAATATATATTAAATTAATATAATTTTTTTCATGTAATATTTATTTGTCAATCGATAATAAAGTTAATTAATTGTTTTTAAGTTTTAAGTCAACTCACAAAATGCATATATTAGTAAATTGAATGTTAGTTTTAAATTTGAATTTAGACTTCATAATTGTGTGTGAATTTATGACAGTATTTATCACTCATTTTACATAAATAAAATAATAAATAAATAAAGTCATTCCGTATGATATTTGTTGAGATGGTAGTTATTTTAGATAAGATGTAATTAATTTTAGTTTTCAAAATAAATAAATAAAAACGTCACCTTTTATTAAGTTTTTCTTTCTTTCTTTGTATGTTTTGGAGGTCTATGTCGATTATCATGAGATCGTATCCTTGGACTCACCTTGAACAGTAATATACCATATGATCCAATTCTCAATAATTTTTTATTTATAAATTACACTATTTAAACTTTTATCAATATAAAAAAATAAATAAATAAATATTCGTGAATTAACAAAGAGTATCGAGTTGTCACTCGACCTATCCTTTGTGATGAATAAAAAGACAAGTTTTTTTCTTTTCTTTTATTTTTTTTTATTTTTGAAAAAGGAAGAAAAAGGCAAGTTGATGAATGTTTTCAAGATTTGGATGTTTTCCCATTGACGGCAACATAATCTCGTTGACTTCTATGATTGCATTAATGAGTAGCTGTGTTTTGGCAGTACATTTCTTCCAAGTAAATGTTTCCTCAATTATATACTCTTTCTTTGGTCTTCTTCATTATTGACTTGACCGTTCTCTTATTAACTATTCCCCTTAAGTCTATGGCTTATCTTGGACATTTTGTGATTTCTTTTTCTATATTACTACCCTACCAATTTGTCGGAAGGTTAAGCAATACCCACGGATTCCCAATTAAATACTATCACGATTCATTATTGTATCCCTATTTCTTTATGTGTGCGTGAATGAAATTGACCTCAATTTTTTCTTATTTTATATAATTTAACACATCTAAAGCACACCAACAATAACTGTTTTGTGGTAGCAATGATTTAAAATTATTGGTGTAACAAGTGGTGGCTGGGAGAGCGGTTGAAATAAGTGATTGTTTAAGATTTTAATTTTTCAAAAATATTTTTAAAAAATTTACATTAATATTATTTAGGATGTATAAATATTAAAATGTATAAAAAACATATTATTAACATTATATTCAAATAAAAAACTAACAAGTGTCCACTTAATTAAATGAAAATTTGAGTTATACAGTACAGTGTCTTTGATAATATTTTCAATTAATTACTATTCAACGTATTTTTGTATTTCGCTGAAAAAGTTTTTTTTTAAAATTTAAATTGTTAAAATGATAAATTATATAGTTTTATTTTAATTTTGTCTTTTGATAAAAAAAATGAAAACGCTTTTTTGAAAATCTTAATTATTTTAAATTATTAATAATTTTAAAATATAAAATACAAAAAATATTTAAATTTTAAAATCATTATCTAAAACACACTGATTATCAACCATTGTTTAGAGACAAAAGTACAATCACGACAACTCTTATATTTTTATTAAACAAATTTTTATAAATAATATGTTTATATTTCTTACAAAATCAAGGTTGAATATTAACTATATTTAATTATATTTTTTAATAATTATAGAATAATTTTTTTTATATAATAAGATCACAATGTTATTGTTTGGAAAAAATTTGAATTTAAAACCTAATTAAAATAATTTTTAATCAAACTTTATTTGTTTTCCTATCAATTACTAAGTCTCACTTTCTTATAATGGTTGAATAAAAAAGAATAAACTATTATTTTAGTCCTTTAAAATATGTTAATTTAATTTTTTATTCAGTCAAAATTTTAAATAATGAAAATAACATTTAAAGTATATAATTTAATTAAAAGTTAAATAATGTTATTTATCGTCAAAATAGTCACTAACAATTATAAAGTCAGAAATTAAATTAAATAACTTTTTAATTATTAGATGATTAATTTAAATTCAAAGATAGTGTGAAACTCAATTGATTCCGTTCGGAGTTAAAATCTAATGACAAGTTGACAACTAGTAAACTACACTTCACATACGACATTGAGCGATTAAATCGTAGTCGCGAATTAATTTCCCTAATATCTGGACAGAAATTTCAAAGGGTAAAGTTCTAACGCAATAACTTTTGGGTTTTAAAAAAAAGTCCCAAAAAACATTTAAAATATGAAATATAGGGAGGTGGTGTATACCAGTGATATATTGACGGACAAGAAAAATAGTTGATTTTGTTGTAATTGTTTTTGTTATTTCATGTTATAGTCGTAATTATTATCATTAAATAATTACATAACTAACAATTTATGTTTATTATTAATATGAAATAATTTATACTAATAATGTATATATGTTTATTAAACTCTTAAAATATTGTGTAATATTTATTAAAATGTGTGAGAGGTTACAATTTTTTTAATAATTATTAGTAAAAATTACTAAGTACAAACTATAAAAATAATTGAAGTGGAGTAAACGTCAAACCTTATTTGATTTTTGATTTTGTCATTCTTTACCCTTCAAACAAAGTGAGCTTTGTAAAAATACACAATTAAAAGAAAGGTAAGAAGTGGGGGATCATTTTTTTAAGAGGAAATAATGAGGTAGAAATTAATTGTCTTCTCTTCATTAACTAATAGAAATAAATGATGGGAACGGAATGGCATGTAGTATATATATATTTTGGTATGTGTATGAATAGCTTATATGTTTTGTTTTTTGGAAGTGATGTATAACTAGAACCGTGAATAAAGCTTCAAAATTTCTTTTAATTTTTTTTTACTAAATTCTTTAATATTATATTATTTATTGAAATAATTTTTGAATAGCTGAATTTATTATTTTATTATTTTTTGTGGGTCTAAGTGAGGGGCTCATGGATCCAATATTTTGTTAATCTATTTTTTTTTAAATAAATAAATTCTAAAAAAAATCAGAAAATTTTTTAAATCATTTTTTTATAAAAAAAATTGTGAAAAAAATCTTTTTTTTTTATAAATAAAAAATTCGAGAAAAAAATGTAAATTAATTTTTATTAGAAAATTTTGAAACTTTTTTATTGAAAAATTTGAGTAAAATATTGAAAAATTTATTTTTCAGAAAACAATAAAAAAAATCAAAAGATAAATTTAAAAAAGTAAACTCATAAGTCCCACTTAACCGACAAAATTTTAGAGGTTTTTAACTTTGGAGCTTTCTTTTTTTGTGAAATTGATTATCATTATTGTTTTTAATTAGTAGACTTGTGAAATTGACATTTATAAATATAACAATTGGAATTAATAATTAATAGTCTGTGAAATTAACACCCATATAAATATCAGCGAGCGCTCATTTCCATATTTGGAAATACGAGTAATTGATGTGGTTTTTTAATTTTCAATTTTACCTTTTCAGCATCAATTTTTTTCATCAAAAAATTACTTTTAATTTTTTTAAAAATGCAACTTCTAATTTCCTTAAAAAATTAACCTCCAATTTCCAATAACACATTTGTATGCTATAAGTTTTTTTTATTGTGTTAAAATATATTCACATTTATTAGATTTCTTTATACACCATTTATTGATTTTTTTATAAATAAATCTGCTATTTAATGTTGCTTAAATGCAATAAAAATTAATTAAAAAAAGATAAACAATAGAAAGAAAAGAAGAAAAAAAAGATGGTAGGAGGATGACTCAAGTGAAGTAATTTTTAGAAGTTTTTTTTT
>JBBPBO010000004.1:74987437-75037104 GCA_037974295.1 Cicer cuneatum
TTTTTAAGAATAGTTTTTAAAAGTTAAGAATCAAAAAGATAATGTTTAAAAAAAATGAAATGATATTTTTGTAATAAAAAAATACTACACCAACCGCGGTATTGTCTTTATTATTATTATTAGTATAAATAAGCGAAAAATAAAAAATATAACAAAAGTATGACGGACATGCAACAAAAGGCTAAATTAAATAAATATTAATTATTTAATAAATATTGTAAAAAAACTTATCCTATAAAATAATATCACCATAATATGATTTTCTCTCTTATCTGATAATTACTTTATTTATCTACTTAGTTGATTTTTTATCTTATTAATTTTAATTAATTAAAATTATATCATCTAATATTTTATATTTAAATCTACTTAGGGCACAAACAACTATTATATACGTTATTTATTATTTAATTAATTATTTATTATTATTATAGTGGATTTAGTTAGTTATTTGATATTAACTAACTTTGATTTTATTGTTTCCGTTTAAAATATCAATTTAAATCAATTATATTTATTCAATAATAATATATATGGTTCAATTAAAAATTAAAATTAAAATTAATGATCAATACATTTCGATTATATATATAAAATACAAAATTTGAGTAGTTCTAATGAAAAATCAACAATACTAAAAAAACGGACTAATTAAATTTAAAATTGAAATGCAACTCTTAAATATAATTTATTTTAATATTCCATTAAATACTTTGCATCTAAAAATATTAAAAATACATTTTTTAAATAAGTTATTGTAATTAATTTGATAAAATTATATTTTAATATTTAGATATATTGAACCCGCCGACGTGGACAACACTTCCAGAAACACTATGTTTGCAGCTACCAAGCGTAGAAAATAAAAAGTAACATACGCGCAAATTGAAGAAAAATAAAACAAGGGTTCCACTGATAATTAATTACTACTATAAAGGAAATTGACTCTTAATGGACCTTGACTTGAACTTTAGAATTTGGATATGAACTTGCTTGGAACTTGCCTCTTAACGATCTTCTCCATTTGGATGCCCAGAAACTCAAACTTTGCGGCTCATCAACTTGTATAGCTAACTTGTTTAATTATTTTTAAAATGTATTATATTTTAACATTTTATTATAATGAGAGACATAAAGTGAATCAACGGCGAAGGTAACCTAATTTTCATAGAGCGGTCAAATTTATAAAGAAAAATTAAATGTATTTTTAAAAAAATTAATATGTGAGCAAAAAAAATTCGTAGTAATTTTTAATTATATAAAATATAAATTAAAATCGTAATAAGAAAAATAAAAATTGATATAGCTATTTATAATAATAGCGTTTGACAACACTTTAAGAAGTCAAATTTACATATTAAATCTATAATAATTAATAATGTTTTTTTTTTAATTTAAACAATTAAACTATTTATAAAAAATTCAACATCAATTTTATTTGTGAGTTGTGTCTTGATATTTTTTTATTGTTAAAAATGTTTTATTTGAAGTTGAAGTAGAGATTAAAAGTGTCAAAATAATATGAATAAATATAATAATTTTTTTTACTTTTATATTTCTCTTAATTTTCTATTAATAGATATATTTGGAGTAGCTAAATATATATTATTTGGATAGTTAAATATAAAACTGTACTTTCTATTTGCAAAAAATAATATTGTTTAGATAGCTAAGACGATCTCATGAACAATTGAGGCTTCACTCCTCAAGCGAACTATTATCATTAAGAGAAGATGAAATGTTACTTAATGAATATGAAATAGTCAGAAAAATGAAACAATTTTTTTTTTATTGCTTATAGAAATGTAGAAAACTCTTATGAATATACATATATAAAAGAAACGTAGACAACTGTTAATTTCAACACACTCTCTTGCCTCCTTGTTAGCAAATATATTTAAGACAAATTTTTAAAAAATGAAAATATAAAGTGTTTTTACAAAGTAAATGTACCTCTATTTTTTTCTTTCCTTTTGAAAAAAATATTACTCCATTTGTCACACAAAAAGTGATCAATTTGACCATTTTACTGTTGAGGTAAATTTTTGTTGTTGTATGTTTTAATGACAACAAACCTTATAAAATAAATGATTAAGTTTTATGAATAATCATCTACTAAATATTGCACTCGAGTTTTATTTAAAGAACATGAATTGTATAAGTGAACAAACAAGAAACCATCAACAAGTGCATAAGTACATTCTCAATTGTTATGAAATAATGTTCTCATGATGAATAAGTTAATTGCATTCATAAATAGTCATTTAAGTTTGACAAAATGACAAGAATCAACTTTGAAGAATAAATCATTTCAAGATTGAGTCACATTTATTATCATTGTTTAAAATAATGATGGAAGAACATTCACCACAATGTTCGGGTTATTCAATTAAAGAACAATTGACAAAAAAAATATTTTTAAAAGAGCAACGTGTAGTAAATCAGTTGGCATTTCACATATGATCTTCCGAACATTTAATCAGCAATAAAAAGTCAAGATTTGAAGGTCTACTTGCAAAAACAAACATGCATTTTGATCTTCAGGTTGATCATAAGAATAATTTGGTTTATAAAAGATCCTTATGGGTTATCAAGGATCATTCTAGTCTATAAGATGAATATTTTGGTTTATAAAGGATCATTTTGGTTTATAAAAGATCATTCTGGTTTATCAACAATCATTTTGGTTTATAAGAAAAACATTATGACTTATAAAAATCATTATGATTTATCAAAAAATCATTATGATTTATCAAAAGATCATTCTGATTTATTAAAATATCATTATGGTTTATCAAGATCATTGTAGTTTATCAAAATACCACTTTGGTTTATTAAAAGATCATTCTAGTTCATAAGAACAGCAGTCTGGACAAACCAATATCATTATGGTTTTTGACAGCAACAGTCTAGTCAAACCAACATCATTCTCATTTGCGAAAGTTTCAACCTTTTTATACAAGATCATTATGGACTATTTGCTTTAAAGATAAAAATGAAATGAATCAATTCCATATCTTAAGTGAATTAAAAATGCAACTTAGAACCATGATCAGGCACAAATGTTTTAAAAGAATCAAAACAATATCAAGAACCATAAACAAGATCAATCTATATATTGATGACCCGTGAAACAAAGGACAACAAAGTACACTATTGCTGCACTTTTTGTAGAAAACTGAACATGATTCTAAAACAAATGACTGACACTTCAAAACAATTCAATCACTCATCCACGTTTTCCACACAACACAAAACCAATAACGTTCTGGTTTTACAAAACAACATTCTGGTTATTCTCTTTTAAAAACAAAATTAAAATATATCATTGTCCACAATCCAAACCACAAGCTAAAGAGTATTAAGACTGCTTAAATCAGTGGTCAAACCTATAATTTGAGCTGAATGTCCATAGGAGGAAAACAATCTCCAAATTGATGACTGTAACACCCCGAGTTTAAAACACAGCGCGGGTGCATTTTTTTTCAATAAATAATTAAAATGAGTTTTCCAAAATTAATATCAAGGGAATTAAAATAAAATCAGTTCATTTCAAAGGTTATCACCCAATCAGTGTCAGAGTGCAAAATAATACAGCGGAAAAAGTAATACATTAATTCCCAAAATAAAATTACATTTCCCAAAACTCAAGACCCTATACAAAATTCAAGACTGATCATGCACTAAGCTACAGTAGCACAGTCTCCACCGTATCCTCTATAAGTCTCGTCTTCAGCCAACCGTCTGTCCCACTGCGTTGTCCACGTAGACTCCGTACGTAAAGATCAGGGGAAACTAACGACGCTTCCGTCGTTAGTGTATCCGTCGGTAGGACGGGTTCGGGTAACATCTGAGGGCAAAGCCCAAAGTCCACAATATAATAGCAAGGGTCACCGACCGAAATTAACAAATAAGCACATAGCATATATTTCACAACAACACATATATTCATGGCATAATATATGACAATGATGAGGAAAATAATAATGCTCATTTGAAATTTAATGACATATATGCCTTTTCAAAACAGCAGCCAATTATTATGAAATATGTGGTAAGTACAAACAACACCTCAGCAAATCACAATCATTAAATCAGAAATTCAGATTCTGAACAGTACTCACACACATTCAATTTCCACTCATCATCATAATCCAATCGTGACCCACCGGTCAATCCCCCAATGCAATATGTATATGCTCATGTATACAATTTTCTTGGAATCACCAAGGTGCAGTCGCTCACAGACCAGCACACGTGCAGTCTCTCACAGACCAGCACGATTTATATATGTCAGACTTTAACGGCCCTCAAGACCAGGGTGTAATCTCTCACAGATCAGCACCAGTGCAGTCGCTCAACAGACCAGCACGACTTCACAAATGGAATGGACCGTCTAATACACACGGAACCATTCCATAGCCTGGATAGAATAGACCGTCTAATACACGCGGAACTACTCTAAACCCAAATAGAATAGACTGTCTAATACACGCGGAACTATTCTATAACCATCATGGTCACTACAATTACATGTATTAGCCTCTCACAGGCCAAATACAGAGAAGTTAAATCCTCGCACGGATAGAATGGACCGTCTAATACACGCGGAACCATTCCGTAGTCCGAGTAGAATAGACCGTCTAATACACGCGGAACTACTCTGACCCCGGATAGAACAGACCGTCTAATACACGCGGAACTATTCTATAACCCACGGTTACTACTTAACTTCGCGGCCCATCACGGTCACCGCATCAACTCTGTGGCCCATCGCGGTCACCACTTGACTATGCAATGCATGAACTTGCAATGTTTTCTCTTCACTAAAAACAGTATGCAAAATCATAAAAATTCATGCCATCCCACCATATTTCAAAACATCTCAACATAATCGATAACATCATCAACACATCAATGATTAAACAGTCAAACAATCATTAACAATTCACATTATCTCACAAATTCCATTCTTAATCATCTCAAGTCTTTCCATTGTTCCCCAAACTCTTAAAATTCACAAAACAGTGTTTAAAACTTGAGTTTTCTGGAAAACACGAATCTGTATTCGAATACAAAAGCTAAAAACTGAGTTTCTCGAAAAACACGAATCTGTATTCGAATACAGATCCCTTGTATTCGAATACAGAAGCTGAAACTAGTGAAAATCTGCAATTTTAACATTCTGTATTTGAATACAGCATGTCTGTAGTCGAATATAGAAGACAAAACCAGAATGACCAACATCAGATCATCAGAAAACAGAACCAGAATCAGAATCATCAACACAAGAACATCAGAAAACAGAACTAGAATAATTAACATCAGAAACAGAACCAGAATGATCAACATCAGAAACAGAACCAGAAGGATCAACATCAGAAACAGAACCAGAATCATCAGAAGCAAAACATAATGACTCACAGCAGAATTATCAGAAGCAAAACAGAATGACTCACCAGAATCATCAGAAGTAAAATAGAATGACATACCAGAATTATCAGAAGCAAAACAGAATGACTTATACCAGAATCATCAGAAGCAAAACAGAATGATTCACACAAGAATCATCAGAAGCAAAACATAATGATTCACACAAGAATCATCATAAGCGAAACAGAATGATTCACACAAGAATCATCCGAAGCAAAATAGAATGACTCACACAAGAATCATCAGAAGCAGAAATAGGATGATTAACATCAGAATCATCAGAAACAAATAGAATGATTATCAGAATCATCAGAAGCAGAAACAAGATGATTAATATTAGAATCATCAGAAGCAAAACAGAATGATTATCAGAATCATCAGAAGCAGAAACAAGATGATTATCAGAATCATCAGAAGTAAAACAGAATGATTCACACAGAACCATCAGAAGATGAATGTATCAGAGGATACATTCTGAATTTACAGAAGATGCATTTCTGGAATTATCAGAAGATAAACTAGAATGTCCAAAACCGACCAGAAGATAACTTTGGAGGTTTATATCAAACAGAAACAAAATCATAAGAACATCTGGAAAATACCAGAGGGAAGCCTGCCATAATATGACTTGCTCCAAACAAGAATGATTCAAATATCAGAAGAAATCAAGAAGTTATACTGATCAGAACATAGTCTGGTAGTGTAATTTCAACACAGTCCATATTTGTCCAGAAGTGACCAGAAGATATATTTGAGGGATTATATCAGAGGGGATAAATATCAGAAGATTCTTTGGACCATACCATTGTGAAGCCTGCCATGTGGAGAGTTGTTCCAGGCCATAAGTTGTCAAAAGCAAGAAGTAATCTAGAAGATAATTTGACCAGAACATGGCATGACAATCGAATTTTGAATAACCCAGACTTCGCCCAGACTTCATCCAGAATTGATCAGAAGAAGCACATAATGGTTCATGCCAAAATCACCAGAAGCAGAAACAACAAAATGATTATCAAAATCATCAGAAGCAAGAAACAGGATGATGATCAGAATCATCAGAAGCAGAAACAGACTGATTCACATCAGAATCATCAGAAGATAGTTAACATCAGAATCATCAGAAGCAGAAACAGAATGTTTCAGATAAGAACCATCAGAAGCAGAAATAGACACAGAATGATCCCCACGAGGATCATCAGAACCAGAAACAGAAATAGAATGATCCACACAAGGATCATCAGAACCAGAAACAGAAATAGTATGATCCACACAAGGATCATCAGAACCAGAAACAGAAACAGAAATTCTTCTTCTGTATTCGACTACAGGGCTCGTAGTCGAATACAAGTCTGAAAACTTAAGTAAAACAGAAATTTTACAGGTTGTAGTCGAATACACACATGTTGTATTCGAATACACCTTCGAAAACCAGTGAAAATTTCCTGAGATTCAACCCTTTTCAAACTGTTTTCTTTTAAAACAACAACCAAACAACAAAACAGGTTCAACACTTTTTCCAAAAGACACTTCCCTCATTTAAAATCCCTTTTCCTTTTAAATCATCAACACCACCAGAATCACACAAAACAGAAATGGAGTCAGGATCCAACCCCAATCATCCAGAACCAGAAAATAGAATGTTCACTCACCAGAATCATTCAGATTTTTCAACCATCCGAACAAACATGCAAGCATCACAGCTTTCTCAAAACATTAGAATAACATGTATAGCATTCAGCTTTTCAAACAATCAGAACAACATGCAAAGCATTTCAGCTTCCTCAAACATCAGAATAACATGCATAGCATTTCAGCTTTCACAAACATCAGAACATGACTAATGTTTTCAACCAAAACAGAAATCATCACACAGCAGCAAAACACCAACAGAATGCATTTTTTGCGTTTTTAAAACTATCTTTAAAATAACATGCAAAACATCTTCAGTTTTCTCACACAAGTAAAACAACATTAATGCATTCAACCATCACGTATCAACAAAAATGCATTTTCTTCATTTTTCAATATGTCATTTCGAAAACAGTTTTTCTTTCAAAACAGAACTGAAATAACATGCATTTACAGCCCTAATACAACTAGAAAGTTGGAAGGTGCCCTTACCCTTGTTGCGTGTTCTGCTTCTGCTCAAGTCTCTGTTTTCGTTCTCGTTTTTGCATCAAAATCAGGTGAAACTGCTGCTTGAGTTTGTTGCTACGAAACTGGGTTCTTTAGCTCCGCAATAATATGGGGATTAACTTTTGTAGTGAGGTTTTGGTGTTTCAGTGTGTGGATGTTCCAGTAGTGATACTTTGAAGAGTTCCCTATCTTCTTCTTTTATAATCGTGGTTGGAATGGGAAGGCAGAAAACAGAGGCAGAATGGGAGGAAAAATGAGTTACTATTACATGCAGTATGACAGCAAGGAAAGGAGGGATGGTGTTCTGATTTCACCATCATGCTCACCCTTCTTATAGGCTTTTGGTGATGCCACCTCACCCCAAAATAATATTAAAATAAGGTTGGGTTCTTCAGCACTTCATTATCTTGTAATTAGCCACTAATCCTCAATTAATTGCCCAATTAATTTAATTACTCGTAATTAAATTAATTAATTCTTAATCCAATAATTTTAATTCATCCTCCAAAATAAATATTTATATATATATATATATTCACTCAAACATACATATATTAAATATTTTACAAAAATTCCCAAAATACCCTTAATATTAATTCCATAAATTAATATTAAATTTAAGGGTCTTACAATGACCAGGTCAATCTCCAGATTGATGAATTGTGAGCAAGGACGCAAATACAATGTACTTACATTATTATGCAAAAAGCTCTGCATAATTCTGATTTGAAATACCAACTGACATTTCACAACCCATTCACTTACTCATTTACATTTTCCATCAGACTAAAAAGTAAGAACATTATTCATTTGTCAAGAATGTTCTAGACAACAATATAAACATGTGTTTAATTGCTTTAAAATAGATTTAACACTTGGAAAATGTGTCCAACGACTATATTCAGTTTAAACTGAATGTTTAAAGTCTCTTATCATCTATAAATTGAAGATTAATTGGAAGATGAAGGCAATAGTTTAATTTACAAATCTACCAACAGTTATTCAAGTAAGAACAAGTCAAAAACTCTTAAAGTAAACTACAAACTCGCTTCATTATATATGTGGATCATCATTTATTGAATTTGTTTCTATTTATCTCAAACAAGTGTTGAGAAGTTTCAAGATCCTAAACACTTTTATCATACACATCATTTATAACTTAAGTCTATCTTTTATGTCAGATTGGGTGTGTTTGTAAACATCATTTCAAAGTTAAAAGGTGATTGTAAAAATCATTTATAGGTTGAAATGTGAAGATGGTAATTGATCAAAGTGTGATCAAGAGAAAAGGTGCGAAAAAGAACATTATAGTTCTGAAACACATAGTGAAAATCTCACAGTTGTGATGACTGGACTAACCCAAGTTGGGTGAACCAGTATACTTTTTGTGTGATATTTCTATCCTCTATCTTTAATTATTTACGCACACAAATCACATTCTACTATAAACTAATCTATTTTATTTACTTATAACATATCCATAACATTATGTTTCAACCAATATTGATATGAAGTTAATTTAAATTAAGCATATGAATTAAAATTTTGAAATAGTCACAACTCCAATCTCATTTATTGTGATTGACACTGCTAATTCATTTACACTTATATATTAATAAATTTTTTAAAATAAAATAAATATAATATTTTTGTTAAAGTGTATTTTCGAAGGATGTATTCTTGTTATAATAAATGCAAAATATAAAACATTGATTTGAGAGTAATGAAAATAGTAAAATTAATTAGATGATACAATTAAAAAAAATAAAGAGCAATTATTTATAACACAATTTTATTTTTGCAAATAAATCTATTATTATACAATAAAGATAATGTAATAACTATAGATATTTAAATATCTAATTTTTATATAATATTTTATCATATTCTTTATCATGTCATGGACATAAAAAAAAAAACTATAAAATATATTTTTATGATGATTTTTCCACAAGTAAGACAATTTTCAAATAATTGGAAGCTTCTACAAGGAAAGTGATGGAAAGCTTATGGAGTATTAATTAAATAGACATTTGAATGAATATAGAAATTAGAAACGAAATTAAACACAGACAAAATAATAATAAAAAATGACAAATTCACAAGCATCGTCGAAAAAATTAACCCTTGCACACTAAAAGTTATTGTTTCCTAAAAAATATACAGTAAATGACAAATTAACCCTTGCACACTAAAAGTGATTATTTCCCAAAAAATATGTATCAGGCTGAAAGATAAAAAAAAAAAGAAAAAGATTATTGGACGAGGTATTTTCTTGAAAAAAGAAAAGAGGCACGAGGATGTAACAATACTTAAAATAAGAGTGTCGATAGGAACTCCGTGCATTTTTTAATCTGGGCTCAATGCTGACTGATCAAGGCCCATTTAACAGCCCAAGCCCATTTATTAGATTCCTTTCCAGAAACAACCCTAACGAAACCAACAAAGAAATTCGAGACCAAGTAGCTATGTGTTTCTGAGAACCAGGAAGTGAATTGAAAGAGATTTTGCGTTCAAGTTCGAAATCGAAGAATGGACGAAGACGAAATACTCGGTTACGTAACCGCATACTTGAAGAAGAAAGGGTTCAAACAAACGGAGAAGGTTTTCCAAGAAGAATTTCAACAGAACAAAAGCAGTTCCTCTTCAAATTCCATACTCGAACCTGATATTGCCAATCACCTCCTCGCATTTTCTCAGTAATTTTATTTTCTCTCTCTAATTTTCTGTTCCTTTTTACTTCAACTAATTTATCTTATAATTTAAGTAATGTATCATATCTCGTAGATTGGAGAATGGTCCTGCAAGGTATCATAATGGATATAGTAGATTAAGAACGTGGACTTATTCTTCATTAGATTTATACAGGGTAATTAATCGCGTTTAATTACTTAATTTTTTTATGATTAATTTATCAATTTTGCTAGTTACACCCATTTTATTTCTGGTTACATTTTTAACTAAATTAGCGCAGGTTCAGTTCACTTAGAATTCAGTTCATGGAAGCTATCTGGGTGTAACTGGAAATAAAAGGGGTGTAACTAGCAAAATTGTTAATTTATTGAATTCAAATTGTTATGTTTTATTTACTTTTTGATGTAATAACACGGTTTGCAACTTCATTTCAGCATGAATTGCTTCGCGTGCTTTATCCGGTTTTTATACATTGCTTTATGGATCTTGTTGCAAAAGGCCATATTCAAGAAGGTATAATAAGTGAAAGTTACACTAGCATATTTGTAGAGTTTTAAATTTCAGAGCAAAATGTGTTTTATACGATACATGATATAATTCTTCTGTTTATGTGATTGTTTTTATTTTTATTTTCAGCTCGGATTTTTTTCAATACTTTCCGTGAAGACCATGAAATGATGCACTTACGCGACCTTCAGAAGCTAGAAGGAGTTCTTTCTCCAACTCATTTGAAGGTTAATTTCTATATGAAGCGTTATACTAGTATTACTATCTACGTTTCTTCATGTTGTTGGACCATCATTCATCAACAGTTTGCATTGAGTAATTCAATGGTGTTCTTTTTATTCAGGAAATGGAATTTGCTCATTCACTTAGGCAGAGCAAATTCAACATAAAGATATGTGAGGTAGCATATTTATTTTCTTGGATTAGTTTATTGGTTTGATTATAATTTTTTTCTTTCTATTTGTGCATATATTCAAATAAAACATTTTACTGTACTGGTTGACTGTATGTGCTCATTGTGCTGGATCATACTGACATATGCTACTGCAGTTCATTGTGTTATTATGCATTGAACAAAATATGACATGCTTTCAGTGATTCAGTAATGTTTCCATAGATTTTATAGATGCATTGGTCATTGTGCTATATTTCCTCCTCCCTACTCAAACTATATTTTATGTTGAGTGAGCCCAATCATGGTACATTTACATACTGGATCACTGAGAGCTGTAAGCTTGAAAGGGCAGAAGTGAGAATATGTAATGTGGTCATACTTGGGGTGCCTCTTCCAAATTTGTACTTGCTGTAGTCTGTAGATAAGAAGTAATACAGAGGTTATAGTATTGCATCCTCCAAGTCCATTAAGGAAAACCAAAAATAGCAAAATTTCTGTTAGACCTCTCATTAAGGAAACCAAAAATAGCAGAACTGACTTTTGTCGGTTAGTGGCAGTTATATTTATGTAAGCCGGTATTATAATTTTTTGTCAGAAATGTAGTTACAGTTAGTGGTAGTTATATTTTATTAAGAATAAATAGTAAAAAGGCAAGGATAGTTGATTATCTAGAAGTCATTGGAAAGGGAGAGACTAAAGGTATTTCAAATGCTTGGTGGAATGTGTCCTAGTAAATTGTCCCGTGCAGTCTTTATTTTTCTGTTTAAGTGTGTAATTTATGTGAATCAACTCTGATTGAGAACCTTTCTCCAGAGAATAATCAATAAAAAACTGTTCTTATTCATAAATATATTTAACTGGTACCAGTTTCTATCAATTTCATAAAGCCCTTTCAAACAAAATAAATAAATAAACACAATGAAACATATGATAATGCCAAAAATAAAATATGCACCAACTTTAGCTATAACTGAGCTAAGCTTTTCTCTCATTAGAAAGAATTGTATTCAATTCTCTTTATGTATGCTGCAAGGGTATTGTTGAAGATAGAATTTTTAGGCAAGGAAGGGGAATCGAGACTATGAATTGTGATTATAGTTTCATCATATGGATGACTAAGCATTAATCTTTAGTTATACTAATACACGACTCCTAATTGTAGTTAAGCTAGGAAACAAATCCTGGTGTACTAGACTCCTAATCCTAATCAAATAAAGAAACAAATCATTAAATATAAAGTAATGTGAAAACTATCCTAGGAGATAATTTAAGAAATTCCACAATACTCAAGATACACCACAAAAATCAATAGATGTTTTTCCTTTATTCTAACAGCTATTTTTACTTAGTAACAAAATCTTACCAAGATGTTGAATAGCATACCACCTTAGCGACTTAGGGTGACCTTCTCTATTATTAATTGTACATGATGTCATACCACATACAGTTACTTTACCTGCAAATCCTGGGAATACCAATTTAATACCTTTATATATGGACTGCTCTAAAAGAGATGATTTCTTTGGTTCCCTTGTTTTTACCTTGACTATCATAGTCTTTGTTTGTGTTTGTATTTGTCTGTTCACTTTCACCAATGTGGTGTTTACATTTTTCCATAATAGTGAGTTAAATATGTGGGGGAAGCTGAATGGTTATTGTTTTACCAGTATTCCTATGAGCTTCTGTTGCAACATCTACACAGTACTCAATCCACCACTATACTTGGTATAATCAATGAACATATCAACTTCCAAGGTACTTTTATTCACTTTGAGCTGCATCTGTTCATTCAAACTTCTCGTTATTAACTTATTGCTCATACTTCATATTGTTGTTTTGTAATGTAGTTACCTCTGGACAAGCTAGCTTGATTTCTGATGATCCAGAGGCCGTTACCCTTACTGGAAGCAGCCAGGAAGCAGCAAACCAGACAAACCAGAAAGAAATACATTGGGGGGTGAGGCTATTATTATATCTCCCAAATTTGACTAACTTAGGAATTTTCTTGCTGATGCTGTTTTTGTTAGTATGAACATATTTATTTACTTTTGCAAATCTTGGTGTGATAAAAGTGTCTTCATGGCATATTGGCATGAAAACACCTGTAACTTTATTTGGCTTACAATGGATCAATTTTTCCATGACAAATGTATCATGATTGATGACTTTTACATGAATTGGGCTCAGTCAATGACATAGTTGCCCTTGTCATGCTTATGTCATTGTAGTGTATGGATGATGGGACTTGTTTAGTTTCTAGGAACACCATATTCAAGAACTGTGACTAAGATGGGGTTAATCAGCTGGTAAACTGGTACAATTTCAAGTGGTCTCCATTGATGACATGATAGATGTGATTCTGCCATGTCATTGATGCATTGGGTTATTGGTGTATAATGTATATCTCCTTGCAAAAGATCAAATTCAGATTTACCATCACAATGCTTGGTGCGTGGCATTATTTTCAACTGGTAATGGCTTTTGAGTAACAAAAACCACACGTTTGTTGAGTTGGTTGCTTCAAAAGAGCTCTTCATCATATTTTTTTGCATGAATGACTTTTCTGATGTAAATTATTAATGACTGTTTCATTAATTATCTGGTTTCAATCTATATATGTTTGTCCAATAGTTGCTTGAAGACTCGCTAGAAGAACGGTTGGAAAAGGCTGGGGCCTTGCTTTCAGACTCTGAAAAGGGTGAGGGGGAAGCAAAAGAGGGGGAGAATGACGAGAGTAAGGTATCTTTTTAAAAGTGCACCTCTGACTTTTAATGGTAATCCAGTCCTAATGTTTTTTGAACCTAGGCATTTCTAATAAATGAATTTCAATCAAAAGACATTTTTGTAACTTTAATTCGATAATTCCTTATTTGAGTTTTTTTTTGCTTCTATTTCCATATGTTTTTCTTTTAGAAAAGATCAACTGAAGTAGGAAAGCAAGGTGGTTCAGTCAAAAAGATAAAAAAGGACAAGGGTGGAAGTGCAACAGGGAAAAGTGCAAAACCTGAAGCTAACACTGTATCAGCAGCTCCTCGAGTTAAACCAGAACTCCCCTTGCCCATAATGTATGTTCTCAAGTCTAAATCTTTATGGATTCTTTTATTTGTAGATTAAAAAGAGTTTTGAAGGACATTAAGTTTTGGGACATCTAATTTAGATTCAGCATTCCACAAACTGAAGGGGAAATCCTTTTCACTGATCTTGTATCTCATAATTCAAAGAATTTCAAATTCTTCACTTTTGTATTTGTTTGTTATTGTACGATGTTATTGTCACCTACTTTTGGTAGTAAGGCTTGAGGTCAGTCCTTTAATCACAAACTAGAAAATGTGTTACTCATTTCATTGAATTTAACAATGATGCATTGTTGCAGCCCAACTGAGGTAGAACACTCCATCCTTGAAGATTTAAGGAACCGTGTACAACTTAGTAATGTCGCACTGCCATCAGTTAGCTTTTACACTTTTATCAATACACATAATGGGTAATGTCTACTACATATTTTTCTATGTTATTTACTATGTTCGGCTTCTGTTACATAATACTTATATTTTGGCCAACTATCTCAGTTTAAGCTGTTCGTCAATATCCCATGATGGATCATTGGTTGCTGGAGGATTTTCTGACTCATCACTGAAGGTTTTTTTTACTCTACATCCTCTTTCACCCATTCTTCTGGAAGAAAACCCTCTTTCAATATAGTTTTATCTTACTTGATGATTGAATTTCTGGTAATTTTTCCGGAATTCTATGCCCAGGTTTGGGATATGGCAAAGCTTGGACAACAACCCTCCACCTGTGAGTTTGTATTTAGACATTTCTTATGTTTAAACAAATCTAAAACTCTTGCCTTCTTTGATCAATAAACTTGGATGTGGTTAGAATAAAGTATAACGGTTAATAGACTATATCTTTTAACCTGCTTCGGAGACCTTATAGTTCAAACAATGCACTGAGCGAATCAACCATTTAAACATATTTGGGAAAGGATAAGACCTTTGGGTGGGTTTCTTGTTGTGCAATGGGTCTTAAGTACCCATACATAAAAGTGATGGTATTATTCTTATATGCAGTGAATAGTACATTAAGACGATAATGGTAGTCATCTCCCAGCTGATATACATACCAAAGAAGCTATTAATGCTCAAAAACATGTCTTTTGTTTAATCTTTGAAACACAAATGCCTCCATAAAATAATTTGACAGTTGTGTTGATCAAAGCCAAAACTCAATTGATGTTAACAAATCTTCATGTATTGCTTTTTAGAAATGTGTAGTTATCAATTCTGCTATCCTCAGCTCTTTCACAGGGTGAGAATGATGTGTCACAAAATGAACAAATGCTCGGGAAAAGCGGTGGGAAAAGACAGTATACACTGTTTCAAGGTCATTCAGGGCCTGTTTATGCAGCGTCATTTTCTCCTCTTGGGGATTTTTTACTTTCATCCTCAGCAGACTCCACAAGTATGTTTGCTTATCTCATTTTACTAGTTGTCCCAAATATGTTTCTTCTTTGCTTTTTGTAGTGTATCTTTTTTCTTTCAGATTGTAGTTTTAATTTTAAAGTTTAAATGGATTATGCAGTTCGTTTATGGAGCACAAAGCTTGATGCCAATCTTGTTTGTTACAAGGGCCACAATTATCCTGTCTGGGATGTTCAGGTGAAACATTTTCTTCTGAAAATTTCTGTTTGATAATGAACATAGAAACAACACACCAAAATCTAATAGAATTTATTAAAATAGAATTATTAAAAAAAATTTAATTAGATGCGATGGTTTCAATTTTTTCATTTGCTATGAACAAGTATAGCTTGTGCATTTATGCAAGTTAGTTTATGTACAAAATGTCCTGTTAATGCGATCCACATTATTACTTCATTTTAATTTTTCTTTTTGCATGTATATATGCAAATGAGCATGAGAATAAATTCATTTAGCGTAAGCAGATAATACAGAAGGATAAAGAGACCCTTCTTAAGATGAAGGAGAAGATCCAACATCAGAGAAAAGAACACTGATGTAGCTGGGCTACCCATTCCCTGAACATATCTTTGTTTCTTTAAAACTTGCTTTGTTTCTCTTCTGCCGGATCTCTCTGTAATTTACTTGTTTTTTTGGGCTGGTAATATATTGAGTATGCCGTATGCTACTCTGGAAAATAGATGCCCAGAATTGTTAGGAGGGGCTTACATTATATATTCGTCCTCAATGTCTCCCAAGTGAGATTGGTAAGATTATTGTTTGCACATATATTTTGGAAGGCTGTGTCATTCATTTCTTTTTCTGGATGCAGTTTAGTCCCGCAGGGCATTATTTTGCCAGTTCCTCACATGACAGAACTGCTAGGGTTTGGTCAGTGGACAGGATACGGCCCTTAAGAATAATGGCGGGACACTTGTCTGATGTTGATGTGAGTTATTAGTTAATACTTTCTTTCGTTCTAATTTTCTCCAGAATTTATGTCTTTTAGGGTTTATATGTTTTCCTAGCTCATTTGATTTTGTATTTACATCTTAATTTTGGCTATAGAAAATTTGTGCATTGGTGATTTCATTGTGTGCACATCGATTGTTGTGTCTAAGAAGGTAAACAACTCATGAAGTGAGTTTATCTAGAAAACCTGGGACTTAGTTTTACAAGAAGTGAGTTTATCTAGAAAACCTGGGACTTAGTTTTACATGAAGTGTAATGTTAGGCTTAATTTTACCAACTGCAATATGGCCGTTTATGAACAATTATGAATTTCATTTTTATTAGTATGGTACTGTTAAGGGGACTGTCATGTTTTGTGGTTGTTTTATTTTCATTCATGGGCAGCAAGAGATTGTAGTAATTCCTTTGATATGATGTGATGTAATCCTTTTTTATTGCTTCTACATGTGTTCTATTGAAAAGTTGGTGTCTCAATGTCTTTGAACTCTCATGCTACTATCAGGATTAAATTAAAGTTTTCTAGAATAATCCTGTGACATGCATGCCGATTCACCAAACCTGCTTTATGTTCAACAGATGCTGTGATTTATTGAATAAATCACAGCATCAAAATATTCAATTAAATAGGATTATTCTAGAAAACTTTATTCAATAAATCACTAAAATTTTATTGTGCATTCTCTAGAAACTTGGGATAAAACTAACCTCAATTTTATTGTGCTTTGCCTGATTTATGATCTTATTATTTAGTGCGTCCAATGGCATGTCAACTGCAACTACATCGCAACCGGTTCCAGTGACAAAACAGTTCGACTATGGGATGTGCAGAGTGGAGAATGCGTCCGTGTTTTTGTTGGTCACAGGGGTATGATATTGGCTTTGGCAATGTCTCCTGATGGTCGCTATATGGCATCCGGGGATGAAGATGGCACAATCATGATGTGGGACCTCTCTAGTGGCCGCTGTGTCACGCCTTTGGTTGGTCACACATCATGTGTCTGGTCACTCGCATTCAGGTGATAGCCCACCCCAATCAAAATACTCTAACTTCATACTTGTGGAATGTAAAGGTCTTCTTGTTCGCTATCATGGTGTTACACTAATGCTGTTCATTTGTATCAGTTCTGAAGGTGCTATTCTAGCATCTGGTTCTGCCGATTGTACTGTAAAACTATGGGATGTAAATACGAGCACCAAGGTTTCAAGGATTGAAGAGAAGTAAGTTTGTCTAACTTACCAAAATATAAAAATATTTGTTCTTACACTAACTAATTTTTCCTTCAATAGAAATGGGAATACTAGCAACAGACTCAGATCGCTGAAGACCCTAACAACCAAATCTACTCCGGTTAACGCTTTGCGGGTAAGTGTTCAATATTGTATTGTATGATTATATGTTTATCTATGGATATTGTTGATAAGATTCAATCTTATGATTTCATGCTTGTATTCTGTTCTTGGATGCAGTTTTCTCGAAGGAATCTTCTTTTTGCAGCCGGAGCCCTTGCAAAAAATATTTTCTGAGGATGCCAAGTCAGATTAAAAAAAATGCTAAATTATGTACACATTTAATACAGGTTTCTTGTCTTTTATGTAAATTTTGCAATCACTATTTTTTGTTTTCTATTTAATTTTTATACCTGTATAATATATAGTTGAACTTCTGAAGCGGATATTACATCATATTCTCGTGCCATCAAATAAGTACCCTCAATTTGAAAAATTTCCATCAAATAAGTCATAATTAGATTATTTATATTAATATAATTGAAGATAATTAATTAAATTTTTATTTTAATATAAATTTAGATATTGTCAAAAAATTGTTCTATGAAATCAAATGTCCTTCCAAATAAACTCATTCTCCTCTTATTAGTATGTCCTTCCATGCCTAGTAATATTTCTCTTCCTCATATGATAGTTTAGTATTTATCTTCATCTTTCTCTCATCGCACACTCGGTCGTCTCTATTTCACCTGTTCCAATCAGACTAGTAATATTTTATCGTGCGTACGAAAAGAAGAAAAATATATGGCAACTGTTCCAATCAAGTTCTAATAAAACTATATTATCCTCCCCTCTATTTTTCTAAAAGCACTAACCTCCCCTGAATCTGACAATCTTACAACCATTTGAGAAAAATCCTAGAAGTACAAATATGTGGTCATCTTTGTAGGTTTCTTCAACCACTTCTTCTCCTTCATTGTGTAATACGGTGCCTTTTTCATGAAGCTCATGATTTGCCAAAATCCTACAACAATATATTCCTTTCATCCTGTTGTTAAATTATTTTGTCATAGATGAAGTCGAAATGCATCAACACACATATCACTTTGTTTAGGCTCAGATAGTTTCTTGACCCCTTCTAATGTATAAAAAATATGAACTAATGAAGTTTGAATAAACTGACTCTAATCAAATTGGACTTAGAATCAACCGACTCTATACTTAAAACAATATAGGGATTTGAACTAAGAAGGGAAGTTGTGGATTCAAAAAGTTAGACTCAAAGCAAAGGATTTGAAAAACATAAGAAAAAAATGATATGAATGAAGAAGAAGTTATTGGGTGAAGAAAGAAAATGGAAGATTAAGAAGGAGCAGCTTCAAAAATAGGGGTGAAATTTTAACATTGGGAGAGTAGCCTCGTGATTATCTATTTTAATTTAATAGAGACTAAACGGCGTTAACTTTGAGGGGGAGATTAAATAAGGGAGGTGATTGTGTGATTGAAGAATAGAGAGGATGTGAGTGATATTTCAACAAATTTTAATGTAATTTTCTCTTATATATTTTGTATGAAATATATCTTTGATCGTACCAAATATCTGATTAAATCTCAACCTATTGTTTCTCACAAGTTTTGTTTACCACTTATTTTAGGTGTAAAGAATTGGTTCCTGCAGCTTGTTTTTGTGCTGATAAAACAAAAAATAATGCAAAATTAGGAACGCGAATTTTTAAATTATGACGAGGAGCAAACGTATCGATTCTGAAAATTCTGAACAGATTGAGCGCGCGAGGGGCAAAAGACAAATTTTTTGCAAGTGAACAAACGGGTGAAAGATTGTTGTCCTCAAAAATAGGAAAAAGGTGTGAGGCTGTAAGGAGTTTTTATTTATTTATTTATTTTATTTATTTTTCATTACCACTAAAAAATTATTTGAGAATCAAACTATTAATATTTTTTAATTAAGTACTAATATAGCACTCTTTTCATTTTTTTAAAAGTAAGAAATAAGACACCGATTTTTCATGTTAATATTTTTTTTATTAACAATGTTATTTAGGAAGAAAGAGAAGAATGGACAAATACATTGAGTTTCACATATTTTAATTTGTAAGTATGAGATAATTTCACATATTATTCTTCTCTTTTATAATAATAAGTAAATATTTTATTTTCTTTATTTTAATTAAATAATTAAGGTAAGTTTCATTAGTTATTATTTTAATTAAATAAATAAATATAAAGTTAATTATTTTTATAATAATTACCTAATTAGATTTTATTTTTATTAAGTGATTATTAAAAAATTTAGACAAAATGGGGCTCATAAAAATAATAAAATTTAATTAAACATTAAAAATACAAAATACAAATACAAAATGAGTAAAAATAAAATAAACACAAATTTTATTACAATGAACTAATTTTCATCGGAAGCATTAGTACGATAAAGGCATTTTTTCCTGTTATGTCCCTCATTTCGACACAAACCACATCTCTTCGGGTGTGTATTTTTCTCCCTTTGATCTATTTCAGTATGAATCCGAGTAGACTATGAACGACCTTTTGGATCTCTTCTCATGGCTGGATTGAGGCACAATTCAATTCCATTGTATGTTGGCCAATATGATTGAAGATGAATTGTCTGGAACTCTTCCTTGTAAATACATTGCAATGTATACTTACAAAAACATACATCATGTAGTCACGGTGAATAAACGAACAAGCGGCAATCACATGTGAATATGGGTAGTGTAATGTTTGAAATTCACCACAATCATCATGGTTTGTCGATGTCTACCTTGAACGTCCCTACAAGATGACTTGGATGAACCATTCATTTTTGTAACACCCCAATTTTTTAACAGCGCGAGTGTATTTTTTTTCTTTCAAAATAAATAAAAGAAATTTTCAAAATTAATTCAAAAGAATTAAAAGAAATTAAAATTAAACCACTTAAATAAATTAAAATTACACCATTTCAAAATAATATGGCGTCGTAATCCAAAACAACAAAAGTAGTTAAATAATCATAATTATAGCCAAGTAATTTAATTTTTGGGAATTAATAATTTTAATATATCAAAAGGTAGTACATCAACAAAAGTCATTGTCATAATACCTCAAAAATTCGGATCACGAACCCACTAAAACATTATCAGAGTGTGGAATAGATATACAATTATCCCAAAAAAAATAAATACATCCACTAAGCACTAGGCCCTGTACAACAAGACTAAACTGATCTGATCATGCACTAAAACTACAGTAGCACGGTTTCCACCGCATCCTCTACAAGTCTCGTCTTCACTCCAGCTGTCTGTCCCTCTGTGTTGTCCACAAATACTCCGTACGTGAAGATCAACGAAAACTAACGACGTTTTCGTCATCAGTGTAACCGTCGGTGGTACGAGTTTGGGTATCATCTGAGGGCAAAGCCAAATTTTCCACAATAATTGTAAAGGGTCACCAACCGAAATTAACAATTACCACATAGCAGTTATGTCAAAGATAACAAATACATTCATGACATGTTCCAATGCTAAGACAACAGTAATAAATAAGTATGTTCACTTATTAAAATGTATACATCTACATCTTTGCAAAACAACCAATTTAACATATAAATCATATTGCAAGTACTGATACAATCAACAATCACAACACTCATTTGACACTTAGAATTCATGAGATACTTGCACACATCGATTTCCACTCATCAGCTCATCAGATCATGACTCACAGGTCAACCATCCCAATGCAATATGTATATGTAATGTACATAACTCTTAGAATTACTAAGGTGCAGTCTCTCACGGACCAACACGATTTACACATGTTAGCCTCTCACAGGCTCAACACACATAAGTTAAATCCTCGCACGGATAGAATGGACCGTCTAATACACGCGAAACCACTCTAAAACCCGGATAGAATAGACCGTCTAATACACGCGTAACTACTTTGAAACCCGGATATAATAGACCGTCTAATACACGCGGAACTACTCTATAACATATCACAGTTACTACTTAACTTCGCGGCCTATCACGATCACTGCATCAACTATGTGGCCCATCGCGGTCACCACCTGACTATGAAATGCATGAATATGCTATGTTTTCTCTTAACTGAAAACATTATGCAAATGCAATCTGAAACCCAGACACTTTATCACCACCTCAAGAACTTCATATAGTTTGTCATATGCCTTACAATTGTTTCCCAAATCATTAAGTGCATAAGCCAATGTTTAAAAATAGAATTTTTGAAAAAACAATCTGTATTCGAATACAGCTTCCTTGTAGTCGAATGCAGATGCTAAAACTGTGGCAAAATCAGCACTTCTGTATTCGAATACGAGGTTGTCGTAGTCGAATACAGATGCGAAGTCAGTGGCAAAAACAATAATTCTGTAATGGAATATGACAGGGTCGTAGCCGAATACAGCTGCTAAGTTAGAAGCAAGAATCACATATTTGTATTTGAATACGGAGTGTCGTAATCGAATACAAGGTTCAAAATTTGAATAAAAACTGAATTTTTACAGAAGTGTATTCGAATACGTCAGTGCCGTATCCGAATACATCTTCGAAAATAGTGGGATTTTCCAGAAAATTCACTTCAGTTTCAAAACTCTTTTCTTTGAAAATCAACACATCCACCATAACACAAACACCAATTCTTAAAGCACAAAACCCAAAATGTCAACAACACAACATAATTGATTTCTTTCACCGCAACAAAACAACAAAAGCATCATTCACTCAACAACAAGTCACAACAATAGCAAGAACATTACCCTCAACAACAGCCACAAAACAGTACAACCATATCTCAATACATGCATTTTGATCATCCACAAACCACATGCAAAGACATTTTTCAGTATCAACACATTCACAAACCACATGTAAAGGCAGTTTTCAGTATCAACAGAACAACACGTTCTTAACACATATAACACATAACAATCATCCATCAAACATGCATTTAAATTCCCTACATGCAATCTAAAAAATTGGAAGATGCCCCTTACCTTCGCTACATTTTCTTGTTCGTTTACGTTACTGCGACTAAAACCGACGAAACTCCCGCTCGCGTTCTCGCTACCAAAGTTGGTTCTCTAGTACCGTAAAGATGAGAGGAATAACTTTCCTTCTTGACACTTTCTTATTCAAGGCTTAGATTTCCAAGTAATTTGAGTTTTGAGTATCCCTTCTCATTACCAACACAAACAGAATTGAACAGAGGAAGAAGAAGAAGGCAGCTCGGGTAGGTGAGGGAAACTGATTCTGTGTTTCTGATTTTTTTTTCCTTCCCTTTCCTCTCACATACATACGTATAAATAGGCATACCCCTCACTTACTATATATATATACATATTATAATTAAATTTGCCCCTCAAACAACTAAATACTCCTGTCGCAACTCTTTTGGCATATAAAATCTTGATCAACTGTCTGATATTTAACTACTCGTAATTAAATTAAATAGTCATTCGTTCAATAATTTTACTCAATCTCAAAAATATTTATATACATATAGAAATATACATATATCAAATACCTTTACAAATATTCCAAAATATATCTGATATTCAATCCATAATTTAATTTAAATTTAAGGGTCTTACAATTTTCATTTGCTTCGCCATTCATTTTCTTTCACCCTAACACAACAACAATTTGAACCACCAAGACAATCATTTTAATTTACGTCAACTCAACAATATGATCATGGACAATCTCTACATTCAAGCGACCAAGATTTTGTGAATAATTTATTTGGTGCAGAGCTAGATACGCCTCGGTTGCTGATTAACTTGTACTCATTTGGTGTTCTGTCGTTCCCTAATCAGGTAGATCTTAGTTCTTCAATGCATGTCGACCTACTAAGTGAGAATGCGCAAGAGACATATTGTCCTGTTGACGAAGGAAACTCGCCTTCACATCGTCCATGTCGTATTCACCGAGCACCATGATGTGGGACCGAACATCGTATAGGAGATTAATGTAATAAAGTCATTGTAATAAAATTTGTGATTATTTTACTTTTACTCTGTTTGTATTTGTGTTTTTAATGTTTAATTAAATTTTGTCATTTTTATGAGCTCAATTTTAATTTAATTTTTTTGATAAATACTTAATAAATGTAAAAATTAATTAAATTATTATTATAAAAATAATAATTAATGAAACTTACCTTAATTATCTAATTAAAATAAAGAAAGGAAAATGTTTACTTATTATTATGAAAGAGAAGAATAATAGGTTGTATTATGTCACACTTACAAATTATAACTATCAATTATCTCACGTTTATGCATCGGTCAAACTCCCTATATTTGTACGTTATTCTCTTTCGTACTAAATAACACTTCTAATAAAAAAAATTATAAAAATAATAAACAAACAAATACCTATATTTTCTAGTTAAAAAAAATGCACATTGAAAAATCAGTGTAGTGAGAACCGATTTCCCTTAAATAAAAAATTCATATGAGAAATTGGTGTGTTGAAAAACGATTTCTTAATTTAGTATTTAATTAAAAATGAAAAGAGTGATATATTAGTATTTAAGTAAAAGTAGTGGTAGTTTGATATTTAAATAATTTTGTAATGGTAAAATTTTATATTTATATCAAATTACATTAATACCCACCCAGGTATTTAAGTAGCTGTGGAAATGAAAGTAAATACTATATAATTGATATTTAAACACATGGGATAAATAATGCAGATAAATATGTAATATCTAGAATCAATTTATTAATATAACAATTGATAGTAATCACTTTACACTCCTAAATGAACGTTAAATGTTTCTCTTCTATGTTATTAATTTCTGCAAACAACAAAGGGTAAGTTATGTTTACTCAATGCAATTTTTGATTGACTTACATATTTCACTACCCTCGTGTATATATGAAAGTATATTTTTAACTAAAAAATAATATTAAATTTATTCAAATTGATGTAACGAAACACATCGATATTCAAGCGAGCAATAATAGAAATAAAAATTCTATTAACAATCAATAAAAAATTAAACAAAATAGTTTGCCATTAACTTTTAGAGAGAAAAAAACACCGCCTATATTAAAACTTCCTTTAAATTTCACTTACTATTGAAAAGGATTTGATCGGTACTGGAGGAGGAAGAGTGCAAGATTGTAACATTAGATATTGATGGTAAAAGAATGGCGTTGTGCATCTAGGGGAAGGGAAGAGCATGCGTAGTTGTTGAAAGTTCAGACACTACCCGGTAGTGCTGTGGGCAGATTTCGTAAAATTAATCATAAAGTTGATATCGATAGCTTTGGTTTCGCACAATATTCTTATGTGATATGTACTATATATATATAACTTTTAGTGTTATTTTTTTTATTTGAAATTATTTATTTAATAATTATTATTTAATTTTTATTTTGACAGGTGTTATATTATGTTGATTGCGAATAATTATTATTTGTCCGTAAGATTCATGTCAGACACTATTCTATATCAAGTTAGTATCTAATATATTTTAAATATAGATTAATAATTTATATAATTATTATTAAAAAAAGATATATAATTGTAAATTATTATTAGAGCATTAATAATTTATTTTATAACGTAGAATATATTATTTTTAAAATTGATTATAATAATATTTTTAAACTTTAATGTCAGTAAAATTTGTTAAAAATAAGTACTAATAAAATATTTAAATTGTAAAATTTACACTTAAATTAAAATATAGTTATTTTTTAAAATGTTGATGAAGTGTTATATTTTTTATTGTAGTTATGGCTTCGTGACTAATAGTGGTATACTTGAAGATCAAATGCAATTTCAAATTATGTTGTCTCCAACACCAATTAATAATACTTTGAGGGACTTTTATTGTTGGGTAATATTCCATCAAATAAAGATGGAGAGAGTGGAACTAATGATCAGAGTAATTATTTTGATGATTGATGTATTCAAATAATATTTTCTATTTTTAATTTGGGTTTGTATGAATATATTATACATTATTATTTAATTATTGTGTGTTTTATTTTTTGGTTTGTATGATATAATTTATTAATTTTAGAATATTTTATTTTGTTTGGTAGTAATAATTTAACTAATATTAAAATTATATTTTTATTTTTATATATAATATTGTATTTAAATTTAAATTTTCAATCTTTAAATTATATTAATATTAATTTTTTATATATAATATATTTTTTTAATATTAATTTCGAATTTTATAAAATTATTTTTAAAAAATAAAGTTATCCATTTATAGCAATGAAAACGGCCACAAATAAAATAGTTTGTAGCGATCTTTCAAAAACTGTGTTTTTTATGGCAACCTTAATCTCACAAGGTAGATTTAATCAACTTTATAATTTATGGCAGCCTAGACCTTCACACTTTTGACATATGTCTCTTGTGACTTTAAATAGAATATAAAAAAAAATACATTCTACTTTTATTTTACCAATATCTATCTACCGTACTACATTTCCAAACTCATACAAATTTTGACAATAACAGATGTAAAAATTCTTTTGAATGTAAAATAAATTTTTAATTTTTATAAAATTTTATTTTTATAAATTTATCTTGCAAACATTTTTAGTCTCCGTAATAATGTCAACATAAATTTTTAAATGATTTTTTTAAACCTGTTTACAACATTATAAAAAATTCCTCTAAAAAAAATATCTCAAAATTTAATTTTTTAAATTCATATTATTGATACTTTTACTTTAAAAAATTCATATTTATCTCAAGTTAAAAAACTTTAAATTTTTGTAGAAAAATTTATAATGTTCTAATGCTACATGCAAAAATCATTAAAAAATTTAAAAATTAATGAATAATTAAACATGTTTTTTTTCTTCCTATAGATGCAATAACTACTACAAAAAATTACACAAATAATGTCTGCATTTTATCAATTGAACTAGAACTTAAAAACCAATTAAACATATTTTATTCTAATAAAACTGTCAACAAGATAATTTTGATAGGGATTAAAAAAATTGATTTTTTTACTAAGAACCAAATAAGAAATTTTGAAATCTTACAAAAACAAAAAAAAAAACTTAGTTGACCCTTCTTTTAATAAGTATTATCAAAATAAATTGCATATCCTTTGCTATAGTTCATTAAAAGTTACATACCAGACCTACAATTAAGAAAAGTTACTTAAACATAAATGACACTGTTCCTCGTTTGTATAGTCTTTAGCGTCCAAAAAGTAGAAACATTGTATAAACTGCACAGTCTTCTCAATCCTTATTCACCAAATTAAACTCAATTATTCACCAAATTAAGCAAAATATTATAAACTGCAGAGTCTTCTCAATCCTTATTTAGGATGAATATCCTACAATAATTAATTATGTACCAGTATTATTTTGACATAATCCCCTTCTGCAACCTTGAACATACAATAATTAATATTATCCATAATAAAATTTAAATTGATCACTGGAAATAACATACCAAGGACATAACAAACAATTACTATTATATATATGTTGGATACATTGCATATATAGCTTGAGAGTATCTATTAGCCAGAGAGGATCTTCATAACTCATTTCATAATTAATGTTTTTGTTCACGACAATATAATTAGTCATAATTTGTTATATCAGCTTCAATTATATATGCAATACCCTCAACTTCCAATTTATGCCTATATTTCTTGTAGACATAATGCTCATAGGCTAAACATTAGACTAAATATGTCAAAAGAAACCATTCACAATTCAATATGGTTTTACTCAGCCAAGACATGGACAATATAATTTACACATAACTACCAGCTGAGATTAGAAAAGATCTACCACAAACTCCTGCAAAAATTTAAGATGTTTAATTAGATTAAAAGATAAAGAAGGCATATAATTAGTCACCAAAACTTGCTGAGGTACATCAGTCTATTTCTTAGAACACGTATATTATAAAGTTATAACTAAAAAAATAGTTGAATACATCCCAAAGTGTATGTGGCTAAGATACTCCTAAAAAACAAAAAGAATGTGGTGTACATTGGCAACTCTCACATCCATTTACTAGCATTCCCCTTGTTATAATTAGATGATACAAAATAAAATAAACAAGAAGAGGACACATAATTTAAAGATCCAAAACAAGATTCAAATCAGTTGAGGACATTAGTCAATCGGAAAATAAATTGCACAACCTAGCAATTGTTGAATTGGAGCTTGAAACAAAGGCAAATATGACAGGAGCAAACTATAAGCCAAAACAAGATCATCCCACTAGTCAAATACTCAATTAATTGATTCAAACGGGGATTGAAAAGAAAAATGAACACAATTTCAAGGAAATTCCATGGAAGATCTAAACACAATTAATTATATGTTAAAACTTTTTATGTACTCAGAACTGAAATGGAAACAAATCAAACAACTAAAACGTTAATTTTTTTTTTTATCTACATGCCTCCACATAGAATGTTAAAATACAAAACATGCATGTGGCAAGAGTTTGCGAGAGCACGGTAGTTGAAAGAAGGAGATGCCGACTCGGGGATACATCCATTGTTGTGTGAAAGAGAGCGGAAGATGTGGCTGGTATTCGGTCAGAGAGTATGTGATATTTTATCTGTCCATTTTGCAAAGGTGTTATGGGAGCGACCTTGTATAGTTTTAGTTATTTTGTCGGTACTACTAAATAGTTAAAGAACTTAAACATCTATCGTTTCTATCGCACCATTGTTGATAATTTAGAATATTTATGAATAAATTTGTGTATATTTAACATACACACAATTATGAAAAAGGATGAAGTATAATATTCATTCATACAATTATCTTAAATTGCAAGCATATATTCACCAAATAGCTTGTCTTTATCAAATACATCCAGTGTTTTATGTTTGAACTATTTGAAAGGACTGAAATGAGATTAGAATGAATTTATTCATAGTAAATTACATTTTTTGGATTACTTCAAATATATAATAGAATTCGATAGAATGCATTTTATCCCATTTCACATATTGCTCCATTTTTTTTATCTTACTCTAATTTGGGAGCAATAGGACAGAATACTAGTTATTTTTCTCCATTCCAACATAAACAACATCCAAACAAGTTATCTTATTTCATTGCATTCCCTTTCCATTGGACAACCAATATTAGACTTACCATTGGAGTTAGATGTAACACAAAAGACTGATCTTTTCACAACGTTACGAAACATAATTTGAATCTTGATCATAAAAAATGTCCAAATTTATTATCCGATGGCGTCTCGGACATATTTATCTCTAATGAGAGAAACCTGTGAAAAACAACTACAACAAAAGAAGACATCCAAATAAATGCTTGATTTTTCTATTTCTGATGGAGGCGTACTCTATTAAAGAAAATGAATTTGAAAATTTGGATGATGTAATGCTCCAAAAATGTATTATAAATTTATAATAATTAGAAACTTCAAATCCTTATTCGAACTTGATAATTGCAAAACCTTTGAATTTATGTGTCTCTCGAACAAAATAAACACATTTAAAGAAATGAAAATAGCAAACATTTTCACAAAGTAAATAACCAATTAGCATCTTTATTCCTAGTGCTTAAAATTATTTGAAATTGTAACAATGATCAACAACACTCTTTCAAAGTAAAAAGTTAATGATTTATCGTTCTTAATTTTCCTTGTTCTATCAAACAGACATCAATCAAGTCTCTTTCACCGCTTTTATAATGAAGATAACCATAAACTTCTATTTCCATGAGAATATGTCTATTGTTGTAGAAATTTTGAACAATGTGTAAGTATCTGTCTATGGTAGGTCACTTATCAAATTGATCCACCTTAGAATTTGTCAAAGATTCCTAATCTTAACTTTGAGGCAAATTATATGGTGGGCGTGAATCAATTTTTAAATGTCACTGAAAACTCTAAAAACGATCGACGACACTTCTTATAATTATAAATATAAGTAAACGAATCTCCTCGTCCTTACAATTGCGACAATAATCTAATTGTTGTCTATTATTTTTATATAACAGACATCGAGTTATTGTCCCTGACAAAAACATGGTGAGGATAGTGAACTTATACTTCTAACTAGTCATTAAAATTAGTCATTAAAATTTCAAATGACTTTTAAATACTAATTTACTTATGGACCACCTATCATCACATCTTCCCCAAGTATCAATCAATATTTTAGATTCACACAATACAGATTTATTTAGATTAATTTATTTAAACTCGTAAAAATAGTCTATGATATGTATGTAAACTGTTTTTAACTTAAATTATAATGAAAATAACATATATTTAAGTGCTTACAAAAAGTGTCTATGCTATTAAGTTGTTTACTCAATCAGGATCAAATATTAATATTCTTATATAGATATTTGTATTAAAAGTGATGTGTGATCCTTAAATACATTACTGATTATCAGAAAAGTGCACGCAAAAAACCTATATATGGAAATAAAATTTTAAAAATTGCATTAATTAATTGTTTTTGCCAAAAAAATTAACACTAATTGATAGCTGTGCATACACTGACCTGCACATATATACATATTTGGTGGATTCGTTGTTAACCTTCAAAGAAGCCACTGTGTCCACCATACATTTTTTGTGTAATTTAACTTCTCTGCTAGTACATACATGATTTCATTTTATGATGTAACAGGGGTGTCACAGCAAGGTGAAGACAACATGCATGTTAATTAATTCCATGTCTATGCTTTTATTATGTGCAAACTCAGTAAAAATTATTATTTTTTAAAATGCAACAGGTTTATGCAGAATATTAGTATCAGTAATGATTTCTACATCAACCATCGTTTTTCCACATCAGATCAAACTATAGATTTAGATTTAAAAAAAAAATATAAGGCAAGAAATACTGTCCTATAATTCAGTTGGTAGTGTACTTTATGAAATAATTAAACCCTACCGTAAATAGTAAAAGATATCAGATTCTAGCATACCTGCAGAACCAGCACCACAGATGAAGTAAATGAACTTCGTTGCATGATTAATAATCATATATATATAATATGAAAGGGGGTGAATATGAAATCAATATGATAATGATACCTATTAGAATAAAATTCTGTGAGGACCACACTATTTGTTCTAATATTTTCCAATGAATTTTTGGTACTATATATGACGTGAATGGTCCCATATTGCTATTAGGCTAATGTGTGTAAAAAAATTGGCACTTAATCTACCATTGATATATATCAATATAGTATAGAGGCATCAAAAGTCACGCTTTCGGTTATTATTATAAGAGCTAATATTAAATTGAATCAGTAGATTTGGTGTGTCTAAATATAAATATAATAATCAATTTGATAACATAAATTCATATATAGAGAAATTAGAATTAGAGACAGAATAATAAATAAATAAAGTATAGAAACACCAAAGTAACCTGTTGTATTAAGGAGGGAGCGGCGATCTTCCTTTCCTTATTCCATTTGAGTATCTTGAGAGAGAGAGAGGGGGGGGGGGGGGGGGGGGAGAGATGATGATAAATGGGAGGTGAAAGAAACAGAACCAGAAGGAAAGTGATTTCCAGTACCGGTAGTTGACAGAAAGAGAAGGGAGCACGCAAAAGTAACGATATAACCGTCTATATTGAATGCCTCTGTGTGCTCACTCTCTTCTGTCAATTTCTATGTCCCAATAAAGCAAAAACAATGTGATATGAGCAAATTTGGAAACCTCCTGGAGAGAGAATAACCAATTAAAAGGGGAAATGATTAAGAATTGAATTAGATCTAAAGGAAACGATAAAAACAAACGAAATGAAGTGGATCCCTACCCTACGATCCACCATTTCGTAGAGGACATTGATTATTTGAGGGAAAAAAATTTATTAGGGTTTGGTGGCAAAGAATAACGGCGAAAGAGAATATGAAAAAAGTTATTAGATCCGATGGATCACAGATCGATTTCCTACCACCGATTTCGGAGGAGGAGGAGACAAATGTAAATCTATGTTAGTGCTAATTTGAAATGGAACATTATTCTCTCTTAAAAAAATATAAAAAATAAAATGAATAAAATAAAATGAAAGATAGTAGTAGTAGATGAATAGTGAAAACCACGGAAGAAGTAGCGCATTCATTGTGGCAGCGAAGAAAGTGCGGTGCGGTGCGGTGTGATGATTAGACTGTTCTGTTGTGGATGTGCTGTAATGCAACATGAAGCGATGACACGTTGCCAGATCTCAGAACTGAAATCTCTCTCCAAGCGCTAACAGAGAGAAGCAAAGAAGGAAGTTACACTAAAATGGAGGAAGAGACGGAGCAGCCTTTTCAGTTTTTCTCTCTTTTCACTCCACTCTACTCCACTACGGCACTACCTATAAATAAAAATCATTTTCTCAAACGTCATTTTTTATCACTAATTAAACACCGCATTATTATTATTATTATTATTTCCTTTAATTAATCGCCACATCGCTGTCGTTCTCTCTATGAATATGAATTATTACTGAATGAGGAAGGAGTACGTAGAGGGAAGATTTCACGGCTATGGTTACGTTACTTATTTCTGATGGAATTCCAACCGTTCATCAATATCCTGATTTCTTGCCGTTAGATAAGTGTGGTGTGGGGCCCTGTAGATAGCTAGATTCATGGATGGGATGTTGTTTATCGGGAATGGAGCTAATAGGATATTAATTAGGTTTTATTTAGGGATTAGGAATCATTTATTCTTCTCCTATTCTATTCTAGTTCCCCCGCATCTCCTGCTACTCGATTTCCATTACCTCATCTTAAAAATTATTTTAAACTTCAATCATAAATAATCATCACAATTTGTCCCTAGATAATTATTAATTGTCATTCACGATAAATTTTATTGTTATTATAAATGTTAAATAGTTCACGTGATCCGTTTTAGTTTTATTATTTAATTTTTTTTTATTTTAATTTTAAGTGATTTTATTTTTTATATTTTAAAATGTCAACAATATTATCCTTTTTTTTTATAAAAATTCATCAAAAAATTTCAACCAAAACTCATAAAATTAATTATATTCTGTAATATAATACAAATTTCATCAAATTCGTAACTAAAATTTTCAATAAATTCATATTTTCATTCTTTATTTGAGACAAAATCAAAGAAAAAAAAATAAAAAAATAAAAAATTAACTGAAATTAAATTAAAGAATTACGGATGTTACATTGTTTATAAGTTACATTGTATTTACTATTTTTTTTAAATACATATTTTATAATTAATTTATTTTTAAAAATAAAATATCAAATTTAATATTTTAATTTTTAAAAAGTACTTCTAATTTTTAATATAAAATAAACTTATATTTATTCAAAATTTATCTATTTTTGTTGACTTATTTTCTTTTACATTTGAGACTAAAAGAAATATTTTAATAATATTAATATTTACTATCAATTTTTCTTAATATTTAAATACTCTAAATTTTATTACACTTGTCTGACACCTCATTTTTACTATATCTCTTTCTATTACATCACTTCTTCTTCTATGTGTATAAATATAAACTAAATTTTTTCCTATGTTAAACTCATACTTGTACTTGATAAACAAACACAGCTCACACTATCCATGATTATAGTGAACTTCACCAAATTAGTATCAATTCAACAAGCACATACAATACCAAAAATAAGTGTATGGACACATCTATGGTTTTCATATTACCCACTTGTTGCTTTTAAAATGTGACTTTTTAATAAAAAATAATTTTTTAATTTCATCCTATTCACTCATATCTCAAAAAGTTTTTTATTGTCTCGTAATAAATATTATTTTAATAAAAAAATTGTTTTAATATAAATATTATTTATGATTTTTAATATAATTTTATTTTTTATATTATTATTTAATAATTACTACATACATTACTTTTAAAATATTATTATATTTTATATTAATAATAGTAAAAAAATTGACTAATAATTATAATAGATAATTTAATTTTTTTAGTTATTATATTTTTTAATATATATGAAAAACCTTAAACAATATTAAGAACATAAAAATAATTTAATAATTGAATTTGTATATATTTACTATGTATGAAAAATATACAATTAATAACAATAGTTAAATAATTAGTTGTGATTTGTTAGGGATAGTATCGAATTTTGTATAGTATAATGTATCACAGATAAACTAAAAAAATAATTGAAGTTTGGAGGTAAGTTGGTGAGATGTGTACGTGACGGGAGGCACAAAATCCGTAGGGCAAGCACCCGGAAAGGAATGGTTGGCATTTGGAGTAAAATTGAGGTGCCGTCCATTTTTTTGTTAATTGTCCGTAGACTTATAGCAGACACAAGCAAGGACCGTTTTTTCGTACACTTTTCCTTTTTTATCTTTATGTTTTGTCGTTTTTTAATCCCTCAACCTCATGATATCCTATTATTAGTACCTCCCTAGTTTATTTTGGGTACATTAAATCCCTATATTTTTATCACCCAAATGATGTGACTGGGTGATGTATCTCTTATCACTATTTTATAAAAGGAGTTTTTTTTTTATATATATGCTTTCTTAACAACAAAATATTGATGTAAATACAATATTCTATTTGATTTTTGTGTGTATTTAGAAATAGAAAAAGTACCAAGAAAAAAAAATAGACATAAATCTATACAATATTCAAATAACACTAACAGTTTTTTTTTTTTAGCTTGCATGGATTGATAAGTCTCTCAAAGTCCAAAACATATAAGAGTGAAAATAAGTTAGATTGACAAATATAGATCTATGTTTAGTCTAAAATAGATTTAGGTTAAGTTGGATTTTTTTATATAGATTAGATTTTTTTTTAAGTCTATTTAGTTAATAAGCAAGCCAATATAGAAGCTTTTAAAGTCTATTACATAGGACACTTTAATTAAATATAAATAATTTTTTTATTAATATTATTATTTTTATAATATTAAGTTTGCATTTTGGATTAAATCATAAATTTATTAATATATAATATAATTTAAGCATATCAATATACAATAACTTTTTACCTATTAAATATATAATTCTATAAAAAAATTTAAATATAATATTAGATTGTCTAAAAGTTGGGCAATATTTTAAAAATGAGCTTATAAAAGGTAACATGTTAGGTTTAAATCTATCATTCGTAAAATAGATCAAATTCATATCTTACAAAATCTAATCCGATTTAATCTATTTTTATATCAAATATATTTATTAAAAAATTTAATATATTAATTATGATTATATATAGTTTTTTGTTTTATTCATTATAGCCACTATAGAAAGAAAAAGTGAAGTTTAAGAATCGAGTGAAAATAAATTAAATTTTAGAAGAAAACAATGATTATACATTAAAATAAGATATTAAAATTGACGTTATTTGTTTTTTTACAACATTTTAAAATCTGAGTGTCATGTAAAGTAACAGGTAAATGAGATATAGAAATAATGATATATTTTCCTATCCCATAATAACATATGAGTATTATATTTTTAAAAGAAAAATTGTTTCAAAAATATTTTCAATTTTTAATATAATATTATTTAATTTTTCAATAGTGTACCTAATTAATACTGTGTATCTATCTCAAGTCATTACTATTAATATATTATACTTTGCATTTATACACAGTAATAGTGAATAATATATATTTAATAAAGATAAATTGATAAATTTATTATTGATATTAAATTTAAACATTTTTTTAATATATATGTGTAAAATAAGCGAATGTAATACTTATTCTCAAATGGAAGAACTATAGTAATAGTATCACAAAGTATCTTAAATCTGTTAACAAAATAAAAAAATAAAAAGAGTGAGAAAGAGAAGGGAGACTAGTCTTTCATATTTATGCCTTCTCTTTTTCTTTTTATTTTTCTGTTTAATTAATCTCCATTGTTATTATTTATTATTATCAAAATACTCTTCAATAAAATAAGTTTTAATATAAAATTAAATGAAAAGAAATGATAGTCTAGAATATGTAATTATTTGAAATTACCCCTACTTCCTCCATCCATTTTATACCATTTTTATTACAATTATTAATAAAAGTTGATAAGTAACTAATTTTGTGAATGATTGTACTAAATTATCTTTTATGTTTAAACATACATTAATTTAATTTACTGGTATTTTTATCTTTTAAGATAAATTGATAATATCTAATATATATTTGTAAAGAAGTTTATATCTAGAGAAAAAAGTCTTAAAGAGATTTATAACTAGTGACTAAATGGATATTTTAATGTGTATATTTAATTATTTTGATTGTAATTAAGATTGAATGGAGTGTGTAGTATCATAAATTAAAAATCAATTGACACATTTGAAATCTGTTTTCAAGGAAAATAAGGTTTCGTTTGTTATAGTTTTTTTAAAAAAATCAAATTTTTTAAAATTAGTTATTTTTAAATTTTTCATTTATTTATCATAACTTTCTGAAAAAATTAAAATCTAAAAAGTAATAAATATTATTTCTAATGAAAAGTTATATTTAATATTTTTTTAAAAAAAATTATAACTGATTTTTTCAAAAATAATAATAATAATTTTCACCGCACAAAAAAACACAATATATCAAAAAAATATATATAAATTTGCAAGTGGGGCCGATAATCATTAATCAAAATTATGCCTTTAGCAAGGGGACAAAAGCAAGGTCATTTTTCCTTTACATGAACCATTTCCACACTTATCGTTTTTAGCGTCTCCGATATAAAGGTACAAGTAACTTCACTTTGCAGTAAAGTTTGACCAATATAAAGGTGGAGGAAAAGACTTATTAATTAGTCACCAAAAAGAAATTAAGTAGATATAATTTATTTTTTTTATAATAAATTGAAAATAGCAGGAGTGGGATGTGGGTTATATCTAAGTATCTAACACAACTTTAGAATTTAAAATTCTGACATATTAAGTAAAAATTGTAAGTATTTATGAACACATTTTTAATTTATATATCATGTAATATATAATTTTTAACAAACTTTATTTATGGGTAGAATTTGACATCTAAAATGTGACTCTAATAGTGGATAACGATGATTTGATAGTAAATATTCTAAAAAATCTAGATAAATTCCGGTATTATTTTAAAATTTAGATTAAATCTAACTTAATTTTTACAAAATCGATTTGTATGATAAAAGATGTCTTTCACTTGTAAATCTATTTTCAAATCATATCTCAAGGTACTATTTGAGGTATTAACTTCGTGGTAAGAGTTTAGTCTATTATCTTCGATGTAACAAGTTCAAATGTTCTCATAGATAGTTGTAAATTGATCATAGTATTACTTTGATTAATAAAATTTTCTACTTTTTTATTTAAAAAAAAAAAGTCATATCTCATTCAATGTGAAACCTCCCAATACACTTTATCAATGGAACATCTAGAGTTTGCCTCAAGTGACATAATAATAGCGAAAATCTGGATCATCTCACCTTTTGTCTCTCTTAATCTTCCTCTCTTGAGTTTTTTTTTTTAATAAAGAGTGAGTAAAGTTAAGAGAGAGATGGAGAGAATGATAGAAGAAAAGTGAAAATGATATGTAATCCCTTAAAGTTTGAGCTAAATCAAAACCAACTCTACAAAATCGATCTGTAAAAAGAAAAATATCTCATTTATAAATATATTTTTAGACATATCTTATGTAATCTCATGTAAGACTTTTAACAAACAAACATAGCACCATTGGCGATGGTTTTGACTCTTAATTAGGGATGACAATTAGACCCAGATTCAATACCTGCAAAAAAACCCGTAATTGGTAGGGTAAAAACCCGCATAATGGGTATGAGGACGGGTAATTACCCGCAAAATTGAACACGGATATGGGTGCGGCTACTATAATAACCACCTCGCCCAGCACATATATTATTATTATTATTATTATTATTATTATTATTATTATTAGTATGTAAGTTTGTTTGAGCATAAATAAAAATGATTTTTGTTTTAAATAATTTAGAGATTATTTTTTAGAGATTTTTTAAAATATGATTTTTTTTAACTCTCGTTTGTTTACTATTATAAAAATAATTTTTTTTGTATAATAATTTTTAACCTGTTTGTATACAATTTTATAAAAATCATTTTTTTAAAACTAAAAAATTACCATAAAGGACATAAAAATAATTTTCAAGAAAACATGTTTGTTTGAAAAAATATTTTTTAAATACATGATTTTTCTAAATACACATATGTGTCTCTACTATCTTATGCATCTCTATCTCCCCTTCCAATCTCTATCTACTATTTCTTTCACTCTCTACTATCGCATGTCTCTCTACCTCTCCTTTTTATTCCGAACAAATCAATGAATTTAAGTCATTCATTTCACGCTCTTGTTGGTATGTTGTTAAACAAACTTGATTGTTCTAATCTTATGCTTGATGGTCAATTATTTCATATGGGATGTTGTGCCCACATTTTAAATTTAATCGCTCAAGATGGTTTGAGTGTTATTGAACATGGTATAGAGAAGGTTAGGGATAGTGTTTCATTTTGGACAGCCACACTAAAAAGAGACCAAACTTTTAGAGAAGCAGCACGTCAATTAAAAGTTCCCATCACTAATAAACTTATTCTTGATTGCAAAACTAGGTGGAATTCTAGTTATGGTATGTTTGCTGTTACACTAGAATATAAAGATGTTTTTATTCTTTTGAAAACACGAGAGCAATTGTATACATGTTTGCCTACAACAAAAAAGTGGAAAATAGCAAATGAAATTTGTAATAGGTTGCAAATTTGTAATCGTGTCACGGAGATATTTTCAGGTACACAATATCCCACAACAAACATATTCTTTTCATTGATTTGTGAAATAAAACTCTCTTTGAATGAATAGAAGACTTGTTCAATTGAGGTTTATTAGAAATATGGCTTCCACAATAGTCGATAAATTTGAGAAATATTGGTCTGTTATTCATGGTATTATGGGAATTGCCATTGTTTTGGATCCAAGATTTAAATTCAAGTTGTTAGAGTACTTTTATCAAAAAATTTATGGAAGTTTGTCTTCAATTGAAATTAACAATATTAAAAAAATTATGTTACTTATTATTTGAAGATTATCAAGTTAAAGCTCATGGGTTGGTGGACAGTTCAACGGAAAAGTTCAATGAGAAAGAGTCAAATTTAGAAAATGGTAATTGTACCAATTTTCTTAGCGGTTATGATTCATATGTCAATATGTCAATGATACCAATGATGTGCAATCAAAATCTCAGTTAGATCTATACTTGGAAGAAAAGGTATTGCCTAAGAGTGATACATTTGATATTCTTGGATGGTGGAAAACAAATGCAATCAAGTATCCAATTTTACAAAAAATTGCCAAAGATATTTTGGTCATCCCAATTTCCACTTCAAAATCTGCTTTTAGTACTTGTGGTAGGTTGTTGAGTCTTCAACGGTCTAGACTTCATGAGGATAATAGACTTCATGAGGATACTAGACTTCATGAGGATATTTTGGAGACACTTATGTATTCACAAAGTTGGATAAAACATGAAAAATAAGGTAATAATTGTTGCAATATAGTATTTATTCAATTAAATTTGTTTTTAGTTTAACTATTTTTTTTTCTTCATGTTTTAGCAATTATTGGTATCATTGGACCACTACAATATTTAGAATCAAAAGATAAATGTTTGCAAATTTTTCAAGAATTTGATTATGATGAAAAGGTAAATAATTGTGATTTTATATTTAAGAGTTTTTTTATATTATTAATTGTGACTTTATAATTATAAATAACTAATATAATACACATATCAATTTTTTTACAAATCTCAGAGAATACCGTCCAATGACTTACAACTTCATAAAATATTTTTCAGAAAACATTATTTCTTGTAGTAATGTACTAATGTTGGATCATGATATATTTTGAATGTTTTGAGTTAGACAATATTTTAGTTTGTAATACTTATGATTTGGATTTAAAATATTTGACAATTTTTTAAATTTAATCACAAATTATTTATCAATATATTTTTGTTAAAGTGCGGGGTAATGGGTACAAGCATTTAAGTACCCAAATGGTAAGGGTACGAACACGGTATTTTCTTGAACTGTAAATACGGAAACGACGAGTACTATACTACCCTACCCATACACTACCCATTGCCATTCCTACTCTTAACCCCAAAATCACTTGTATTTTATGGTTTCTACTGTAAAAAAATTGTATATTATTGTTTCCTTCCTTGAATCCCCACCAAAACTTGACGAACATAATTTCAATTTCTTGCGTCAACCCTCAGGGAGCTCATAGTACCCCATTATGCAGTTAAGAATTACTTGGGTTACAGCTTTAATCAAGCATCTCCGTCCCTGCTCTTATTCACTATAAAAGAGCTAGAAGCACCTGTTACTGCCCAAACTTTAATAGTTCCTACCTCATCAACTATGCTCAATGCATTATCCCAACAATAAACACACCACAATGGTGCACACCATAAAAATGAAAATTAATTGGGTGGTCTATAATTTATCTGTAAGCATTGGAGAATACCACCATAGCATTCTTTCAATGAAAGTTGCTAACCAACTGACTTTAGCTGTTGCTTTCAAAATATACCATCCATCCAAAAACTAAAAATATTGTCCTATTATTAACCCGAAACACGACTAAACTAGTCTAAAGATAACAATGCTAGCATAGCAACAACTATCTGATCACCAAAAACTATTATCAGATACCTAATACATGGCTCAGATTCATCAGAGGACACGGGCTAGAGAAAGAAATATTCAAATTATGTAAGAAAGTGCACTGATATGCAGAAGGCAAGCAAATAATTAAGGAATAATTAAAAAATAAATATTCCTTCTAGCTTCTCTGACGCTTCTTTGCCCTCTTGGCCTCACTTCCTTGTGCCTTTGATGAACTTGATGTCTTGCACTTTGTATCTTCTACCTCTCTTTCTGAAACATCTGAGTCTGAGTTGTCACTCTCCAAATCTTTTCTCTTCAATAAACCAGATTTCACCTTGCCACTGCCATCGCCAGTAGACTTTCCACCACTTTTGGGGGGCTTTCCCTCAGAAGCAGCAGTCTTTGGGGGTTTTTGCTTGGATTTTCCGCTCTTTGGGTTTTCTTCCTTCGACTTGGCAGAGAGCTTTGGCGTGATAGTGTCGTCGTCCTTTGGTTTGCTTGTCTTGGAACTACCAATGTTCTTGGCTTTACTAGTCACTTTCTGTGCAGCAGATTTACTGCTACCAATTTTAGGAGTGTTGTCCTTAACTTCATCCTCAGATTTGCTAACGGTCTTGGATTCTTTGGATTTGTTGTCATCTTTGGACTTCTGACCAGACTTCATGGATACACCCTTTGATTTACTTGATCCAGTTGCCCCACCACTACAAATCCAGGTAGAAAAAAATTAATATAATAATAAGTTTAATGTCTTCTATTCACTCTCCTAAATAATCCTCTTAACTACTAAATAAAGAAAATATTGAACAGTTGTTATACTTACAAGATATTAATACATTTTACTTTATTTAATAATTTCTCTATTTAACACAACGAGAATGCTTTGTAATAACTATAAATTGATGAGTACAATCTTATGTACTATCTTCTGCAATTGCACAACACCTACCATAATAAAATATGACGTGGGAATCTAGTAAAATGTGATCGACATTTTTATCAACAAAAAAATGATTTGACATATCAGACAAAAGGTGGCTCAAACAAGTTGTTAAGTTGATATTGACAAACCTGGAAGACACACCCAGTTTTCCTTGCTTAGTTGGTTCACCAGCACTGGTTTTCCCTTTCTTTCTTGGAAGCCTGAATATGATCAAAGAACAAAACACGATAAATAAGACCAAATAAAGAAACAACTAGAAAAGCACACCATATTGACCACAAGAGAGACATTCAATTAAGCTTAGCATAACAAAGGAGGAAACATGAATCCATCTGCCAACACAATCTACTCAATTGATAAAAAAAAATTTAAAAAAAACTATGTCCATTTTCCAACTCAGCACATAGTCAAATTGCTTCAGAAAGGATACAGATAATCATGACCTAATTGGAACTTCTCTGACCAAATACCAATTAACAGAAAAATATTCAGATGAGGGAATCAGATTACTAAAAAGATCTCAATTTTATTGAAGAATGACAGTTTATTTTTCATTCATATTTTTAGCACTCAGCACAATTAACCCTTGCAAGCTCTAGAGTTCCATAGCTTAAATCATTAAAGGCGTGGAGCAGATATGATTGAAATGGTTATAACAACAAAAATTACAGCACAACAACAACTACCCTGAACTGAGCAGAATGGGAGAAAAATTGCTCCGAACTATGCCATAGGAGAAATCATTTCAGAAGTTTTATTTTTCAAGTCTACTTAGGAAACAGGCAAACCATTATTCAGGAAATACAAATTTTTATACATCGTGCATTAAGATTTGAAGGTCGTATATATCATGGTAGCTTTCTTTCAAACAATGAATCCCACAAATCACTAGCAACCACAAACAGCACAACACACAAACCAGGTCAATAACACAAGACACGTGTAGATACATTTTGGACAAGTGGAAAACAATAAATATCTCTATTTATTTTTGGTCCTTAACGGGGAATCCTCACATGTATAGTTATAAGTCTATTGTTCGAGCCTGGAGTGGTATAGCTGTGAGACCAACCACTGTGGAGTACAGACATGCCCCTCCACATAAAAACATGCATCAGAAATGTATCTATAAAAAAATGACACTATTGTTATGTTGTGCAACACATACATTTCAGTGGATGCATCAAGACTGGAGCGATCACTTCCTTCTTCCTGTCCACAGAAATAATTGTCATTAGTTTAGACGCATAGGTAATATGATATAATAAATAAAGGTAGAGACCAACCTCGTCTGCAGCTGAATCAGCTTCAACGACCTTCCATTTTTCCCTCAAAAGATTTAATATTTCTATTTCACCATCATCATAAACCACCTAAAATAGAAAGCAAGCATCAGAAGATAACAAGTGCATTAAGCCTTAAAATAAATGCTTTCATGATATAGCATTTTTTTCATTATGCTAATCTTGTTAGTTTCTAGCTTATGAGAAAGCACCCAATTTCTTTATTTGGGGTTTATTCTTTTTGTTCTACTTGTAAAAAAAAAAAAATACAATTGAGCTCATAATTGCAGGACTATTATGTTATATTTTTTACCATTTAAAATTATATCTTTAAATGTACACCCTAAAATACACACACATGGGCGCATTTAAGTAAGAAATATATTGGAAGAAATAATTAGAATGGAACTATTACTATTCAAAGGGCTAAATCCGTAAAACAAGAACATAAAGAACAGAATATTTTTCTAGCAATTGAGAGGGAAGATACAGGAATGATTTAATAATGAACAGCAAAATCACCTTGTGCTTCTTTTTGGCAGAATCAAAAGATTCAATGACACCTTTGTAAAACCTGCAAATGATTACATATATGTCAAATGAGATAATATATATTTCTATTTTACCAAAATGAAAAGGTAAACTAGGAGCATAAATAGAATATGCGTGGGTGAATTTAAAAGGCCACTACATGGGATATGACATCCTTTGGTTTAGTTGAAATATCCTCTCCCACATTTTCACATCAAAGCTCTCTCACAGTAAATTTTACAGAAGGCAACTATTGCAGTTTACAAAAAGTATTTTGGTGTGTAACTATGATGGTCGATGAGACATTGTTTAACATGCAGACTACTGGAAGAAATTTAGATGAAATATACAATATAAGCCAGGAAGCAAACTCTTGAAGACAAAACATGAAGACCATGATAACTTTGCCAAAAAGGTTTACTCAATGATGCATACATATCATAATTGTAATTAACGCATTAGAAATATCATGAAATCACACAAAAGATTAGGCACACAAAACAACATTATATCAGATTAAGAGGTCAAAAACAGGTGATCCATATACCAAACATTTTGTGGAACCATGTACGCAAAAACTAGATATTACAATGTTCCATGTAAATGCCAAACAGTACTTATAACACTCCCTGGTCCCTTGTTGGCCAAAATATCCTACAACAGCATGGCAAAAATTAATAAATGCAGAGTACTTACTGACGATCCTTAGGCCACCAAACTTCAACTCGTGAACCAACAAGTTTTTCATCATATTTCCTGATCTCGGGCTCCTGATTGCAGCAAGATAATTAGCAATCAAGATGATAAGAGAGAGAGTTCTGTAATTGCTAATTAGGATGACCAAAGACATAGCTACAGAAAGGATTTTCCCAAAGGAAAAGTACCCTAATAAATATACATCGTAAAGATTTCATATTATGTTTAGAAATTGTGTAAACGCCAAACAGATTAGACACCTTTTTTCTTCCTGAGGTGTGTTTCCTCTTTGAATTTGCTTTGGGAGTCTCCTCTAACTTTTCATCTTCAGTGGATTTGGTACCGGACCTTGGGGAAGAATCCATTTCCTAAATAATTAACAATGATTCCATCAATAATTTGTTTTTAAAATGAATAATGCAAAACAAAATCATGTAGAAATAAATAAATAGTAATCATTAATAAAATTTGCACCAAACAAGTAATAAATAATAAGAAGAAAGAAAAAGGCTGATTAAAAAACACCAAAAAGTACCTTGTCAACATCTAGAGTAGAAGATTTTGCTGCACCTTTTTCTGAGTTAGCTTCCTCCGGCCCCAACTTTTTCTTATCAACCAGCTGCCTAGAAGAGGAACCACCACCCTCATTTTCATCTAATTTCTTGGCTGAGTGCTTTTTAGAATCTGCACCACTAGCAGCTCCACTTCGTTTTTTGCCTGAATCTGCACCAGCAGTTTTTCTTACATCAGAGTTCCGACCAAGCGCCTTTTTCACGAACCGCTTGACAGGTTTGGCTTCTGAATGACTTGCTCCTTCAGATACCTTCTTTGAAACAACCTCTGCAACCTCGAGGGTAGCAGGGCTATCTTCAGTTTTTGCTTTTCCATGTTTCTTAGAATGATTTTCAGGGAGGCTGTCACTAGGTGAAGGAGAAGCCACAACTTCAGATTCATCATTGCATGCTTTTGGTGATGAAATCTTAGCTTGAATCTCTTCATCATTTTCTGAAGGTCTTGCTCCTTCCACAAAATGGTCCTCGTGCAGAGAACTGAGAACTTCCTTGCTGTGATTTTCAGAGTCCATTTTTACAGCTTCCTTTTCATTAGCAACAACTTGACATTCAGGCAGTTTTGCAGATTTGGTTGAAGAGCTCAATTTTCTCCGGCTCTTCTTGGTGGCTTGTTCTCGCTTTTGTTCATTCTTGTCAACTTTTCCATCATCCAAATCAGTGAGCTCCTCATGTCCAGATATATGCAAACCTTTGGAGTGACCAGAACAATCAGCTTCCTCTTTCTTTTTAATGGACTTAGAATCTGCTAAAGCATTGTCTTCTCTGACACATGCAACACCATTGCTTGTGACTGACTTAGAAGATCTATTCCCATCATGATTATCTTGTGGTGGATGTGCAGCTTCCCTTGTTTCTTCTTTAACCACCTAATCAAACCATAATTAACATATTATATTGTTCAATTCTGAAAAATAAAATTCCAAACCAGATCAGATGAATAAAAAAACAAATGCACAATATGGGAGCATACTTCTGTTGACTCCTCAAGCGATGGTTTTGCTGATGTGCCTTTTTCTTCCTGAAATGGTCAAATTAATTAATGATAAATTTCTGATCGTGAAATATTTCAAAAGATAATTATTGACAAAGGACCAAAGGAAAACATACCGCGTGCTCACCAACACATACATCTTGTTTCTCCAAGCCATCAGATGTATCTTGGCATATTGAAGCAAGTACTTTACTATAATCATCCACAGATATACCCAAGGTTCTCACCACTTGCACTAAGTAGGGTTTAAGTTTGGTTGCACAATTTTCAAGGACCCTCTCCCCCAATTTTCGGCCAATCGGAAAAACTTCCTGGACCACGACGATTAATAATATTGACAATGATAAATACATTGACGATTTAAATAAAGTTCAAGCTCAAAATCACAATCTACTACGAAGAATGAAAATCAAAACTGTCAAACTCTGACCTCATTGCCATTCTTGATGCTGTCTAGAAGTGGAGAAAGTAAATCAAAGGATATATCTTCACTTTCCTCTAGAACAAGTGTCATAATGGTTTCCATGGATGAAAAAACATCCCTTGGATGATGTTCCCTGATTATCAAATGGAGCTGGTTAGAACCACATCCCTAGATATAAGTTTCTCCAAATATCAATGAAAAGGTTTTGTATGCACATGTCATGAAAGCTTCAGATGTTAGGCGAAACCGTGTGAGTGGTTTCACATTGTATCACTGACAGTATGTACAAACTATGTGGAAGAAAGTGATTGCATAAGTTACTACTTGTTTACAAGGTATTAAGCGGAAGAGAGAAAAAAAAAACATTAGTAAAGTTCATGCCACCAAGATCATGAAAGATCGGATCAAATTTGAAGTGGAATTATAAATGACAGCATCCAAAATAATGACAATGCTGGAATTGTACAAAATATCTCCTAGAGTCTCACCTTATTGCCTTCAAAAAATACTGAAACATCTCCACAATCAGCGCATCGCATTCAAGGTCAAGCATTACCACACATGATCTGACCTTCGCAACAGTTTCAAGAATTGATGTCCTCTTCGCATATGATCGGCTTGACTCATCATGTAGATTTTCAAATGAAGATACAACTAATTGGAATATCTCCTGCAAGAAAAATTCATCAGCAAAATTTAGCTGAATTACTTACTGATGTCTTTTATAAAGTGCATGACAACAGACAGGCCAGTTAAAACTGTAGCACAAAAAATCATACACACCTTCATTTGATTGTCATCATAAGGAGCTTCAGGTGCAGTGATTCTTGTTATTTCACTGATGCAAGAGGCAAGTGCAACTTTGACATCAGGATTTGCATGCCTTAAAAGTTTAGCCCCAATCAATGCTTTCAAAGATGGAGAGAGTGCAATTTGCATAGAGCTTGTAGGTGACTGTTCAACCCTTGACAAGCAACTCTCAACTCGCTGCAGTGCACATGGAAAAAGAATAATTGAGATTGAAAATATGTTCAGTACTTTGATCGATCATTGATATAGGATTGTGCTCCGAAACATGCATATGTTTTACCAGAAAGGAATTTTTCTACCTTACTTTAAACTCATTCTGTTCTTCAAATTCTTTAGTTAATAAAACCAAAATCTCAACATTTTATTCAGTCATGAACCAACCATCCCAAAGCTTACGCAATAAGATGAAGATACACAAATTGTTTTCAGTTACATTTCTATCATGCCCCCTAACACAAGAGTCCATTAGACATGAAGCATGGACAGCGTACAAACCTACAGTATAGCATCTAGCAGCCGCACCATGCCACTTAGCGCAGCTATTTGGTGCTATGAAATTAAATGAAAACATTTAGTCACCTCAATTGTCAGGGGCAGTGATAGTGAGACATCTTTTCCTCACCATTTCAAATATCGACACTCAGATCTTAATGTAAATGACATTGATATCAATGATACAGCTATGAGAATCTCATAAGACAAGGAAATACAACTAGGTATTCTACCATCGTTGCACATTCAGACATAATCTTTAGAGAAATAACGGGCCTCTTCTATTTACTTATCCTTTCTTCACTACACTGATCACTAGTTCTGACAATTGACAAAATTGAACAGATCCTACTATCATGACCCAACTCAATTTTCTTCACTTACATCACTTGTTTCAGACATCTTTAAGAAAACAATCAATGATATTGATTACAATCTATTCTGGCAGACAATCAAGAAGATTGATGCTATTATAACATAATCTATCATGTTAATAACTAGTGATCTAACACATTTGATGCCCGGGTAAACACATTTAATACAGTGCAAATAAATGATAACTATTATAATACCAGTGCAAATTAAATTCACTTTTACGTATGTTTTTATTATTACTTAACATAAATATTCAACATAAATGCCATAGCACTAATCAATCCCATTATACCCAGAAAAAATTAGGTTTTTGAAATTACAATTTGTAATCAAACATGCCAGACAAATACTTACGTTCTTCTACCAAAGCCTCAAAAATAAAATAAAAAACATCACAGTTTTAAAATTCCAACTCAATGTTTGTGAATTTTAGGCTCCAGTCCACAGATTAATACATCATACATAAATGGCATAAAAACAACAACAAAAAACGAACTGAAAATCACGAGATTAAAATACTCATAAGGATGGGGAAAAAAAGAGTGAAAGAAAAGAGAGAAATTACATCTAAAAGTGAGAGAAGCTCTTCCACCGAGGAAGGAGGATCTGCAAGGTCGTTGCCAGCTTCGAGAAGCTGATCTTCAAGCTCTTTGTCACCAGGCGCCATTGATGTCAATTTAGGCGCCATTGGAAGCTGATCTTTCAGATCTTCAACGGAATCACTTCACTCTACTCGGTTTCAAAAAATCGAAGCACTGAAAGCGCTCCAATTGAAGCCAGTTTATGGTTTTCCGATGAGACAGATGAATTAGGGTTTTTTTCCTTCTTTCTGTTTTGTTGTTGTTCCGATAGAGGAATCACAGACAGAAAGAAAACGAAGAGAGAGAAAAAAAAAATGAGAAAGAAAGAAAGAGAGTATAGTGAGATTTTCAGAAAAATTTCGAAATGAAATTCTCTGAAATGAAATCCTATCCTATCTCTTCTTTCGAGTAGTAAATCTAAGAATACTGTACGAAAACAAAAACACAATTTAGAGGTATATATAGATCTGAAAAATGGTGTAAATATAAATATATAAATATATAAATAAAAAATCATATATAAATTGATTATTGTATTTTTATTTCTAATATTATTAATATATTTTTGCTATTATTTTATTCTATTTTTGACTGGATATTTTCCATTATTCATTATTTTATTCTATTTTTGACTGGATAGTTAATATTACTATTTTATATTATTATTATTTAATATATAATTTTTATTTTATTCATTTCTGTTCTATATGTTTTTATTTTTATTATTTTTTATTATTATCCTATATTTATTTCTACTATTAAATTTTAAAATTATTTTTTAATTGCTACTATTATTTTATTATATTCTTTATTATTTTACATTTTTCTGGGTATTTTTATTTACATTATTAATATGATTATACTATTAATTTTGCATTATTTTATATAATTTTTGACAGGATGTTTATTGTTGTTTTACTTATTATAACTTTTTATTATTTTATTTAATTTTTTACAATATATTTATTATTACTATTTTTATTTTTTTATTGGATAATTTATTGTTAATATTATTACTGGCCTGTAGATTGACACTAACCTGGCTATTTGTTCATTTTCATGGCTAAAAACAATAGAAATTATAAAATTATACTAACCATTTATAAAAAAAATGTAATTGTTTGATGTGTAATGAAGGATCAAATTCAAATAAATAATTTAATTGAATGATAAACTTTAAAGAAAAAAAAAGTTTCACAAAAACATGATATCTTTTTATGTAAATGTATATATATTTATAAAATTCAACTATTTAATTAAATTAAGAAGAATAAAATCATAAATTAAATACTTTAAATAAAACGTAAAATTAGAAGAAGAAAAAATCACACCAAAACTTTATATTATCTTATATATAGGTATATATTTTTTTGTTGAAATAAGTATAAATTTATTTTATTATTTTTAAATATTAATATATAACAAAATCGATTATCGAATTTTTATTACCTTTCTTATTATTA
>JBBPBO010000004.1:75040600-75279265 GCA_037974295.1 Cicer cuneatum
TTAATTAAAAAATATTTTAATTAATTTAAGTTTTTAAATTTAATTGTTTGTTATTAGAGTTTTTTTTTTACAAATATATATATATATATATATATATATATATTACGTTTGTTGAATATTTATCTTCTAAGTTTGAAATAGATTACGGACATTATTATTTGAACATATTATAGGTATATATATCAAATATTTATGTAGTATTTATAGTACTATGTTTTTTAACAATTAAAAGACAATATTCTTAATATACGAGGTTTCATTAGTGTTTGTAGCGCTTACTACGAGTAACAAATATTTGGAGAAAGTGGCTTTTGCTCATACTTCATCGCCTATGTGGAAATTCTAACTTGGAACAAATTGTAGCAACTTATAACTATCTCGACAATTTGAATTGGAAGTTCTTACACAGTGGTGTAGTTGTTAAAAAAAATCTTATAAAAGAGTTATTTTTATTGATGCTATATACCATCAATGCAAGTTGAAAGATGAAGATTCAATACGTGTTTAGCAGATGTCTTTGAACTCAACATATTTGATTAGACTCTCGTTTGGGAACTAGGGTCGACTCTACTTTTTCTCTTTTTATTGATCGATTCAAATATTATATCAATTCTTCTCCTCCGAATATTGCTGAATTAATCATTTATATTAGTTGGACTACTATAAATAACTTTTGCTTTGAAGTAAAAACACTCAAGGTAGAATAAATTGTGCCTAAAGCTTGGAAGTATGTAGAGAATTACAAAGTCATGTTGCATGCCCAACCTAGTGGTAAGAATGACACTCGCGAGGAATCCTTTGCTTGTTGGTCCCCTCCATTGTTGGTAAATACGTATAATAAAAAGTGGATGATGTGGATTGTGTCCATGAAGAATAAGGAGTCGATAATGTTATCATAAATTCACAAGGCATTGTCCTAGTTGCAACCATTTGAAAGATTGTTGTTTTACCGGATGCGGAAATTTTGGATGATGTAGGAACCTTGAATATCCCTCCAATTTGCGTTGGACCTTGGTTTTCCAAATTAAACTATAAGGAGATTCACTTAATGATACAAAAGCAATACACGACTGGAAGCATAATCGTTCTTATTTTAGATTAATAATAGTTGATTGTCGCAACCTTTTAGATTTGTTTTCCAACTCCACGGGTACTCATGTAAAAAGGAGTGTTAGTGTTTCAGCACACAATTTAATTAAGTTTGCTTCAAACTCACCTAATTATGTATGGATCAAATAATGTCCGACTTATATTTAACACTAAAATTCAATTAATTTGGTTGTTTAATGAAATTTCTTTATTGGAAAAAAAATAGAAATAACATATTTTTAACTTAAAGTGTACTAAAAAGTAAAAGTACAAAAGTTTGTTACACGAAATCAAAACTAGTCAACATCTCACCTCACAAAAGTAAAAAATAACCACTAAAAATTATATGTCCTAAGCACACTCAAGGTGAGAATATCAATAATGAAAATCAAACACAAAAATAATATCTTTAGTTCTAAGCCAAATTCAAGAAATCAATTGCACCTTCTCAAAATATTAAGGAACCATTACACGCATTAAGATTAAAAATAACTCATCTACGAGATTTTCACACTACTTGAAGAGTCTAAACTGTCTGATTTTATTTACAATAAAAAATTGATTGTTTCTTATAAGAGATGTTTTTGAAAAATATATTGTAACTTTTTTCTTTATTTAGATTTGATTCTACTCATCATTACGTGTACATGCAATATCTATATAAAGTAAAAATTGTGTTATTCATAGAGTAAAACGGTTGATTTAGTGACCTTACCCTTAGATTGACTTTGTGATCATGATGCAAAAATTGAATTGAATTGAACCACGTTAATGGTTTAGTTCATTTCTTGAAAATCATTTTCGAATTATACTCAGTTCTGAATCAGTTTGAAACTAATTTATAAATATAAACTAGTTTAATATTTTGAACAAGTTTTTAGTTAAAACGAGTCTCGAACTAATTATTCGGGAAAAGAATTTTAAAATTATTTTGATATAAAATTTCAATTTTTTATAAGAAAAATAGATGTAAAAAATTTTTCGAGATAAAAGGTTTCAATTATTTTTTCAAAAAAATTTAAAGACAAAATGTTTTCGATTTTTTCCTCAAAAATTTCCAAGAAAAATTATTTACAAAATTTTTTGAAAAAGAAAACCGATATTTTTTCGATAAAAATAAATTTTAAAAATTTTTGAAGAAAAAATTCTCAATTGAGATTCAAAAAGTTCTAAAATGGTTAAATTAATTTTTGAATTAAATTTGATTAACTGATTTGTTTTAAGTATATAGTTTTATGAACCATGATTTAATTTTTTTCGAATTCAATTTATCAATATAATTCAATTAACTATATATTTTAGACACACTAATTATAAATTTTTAATATGCCCTCAATTGTGTGAAGGCTTTTTGCCATTATTTTTGCTATCTTGGTTTTCAGCCATTTAAAAATTAATTTTCAGTAAATCAGACATCACAATTCAATAAAATTTAAGAAATATACAAAGTTAAGAAAAACGTTGTGAATCAAATTACTTAGATCAAATGGATCTCTATTTCAAAAATATATAATAAATCCTAAAGTATAAGAGATGCAACACAAATCTATACAGTATTTTTTATTTATAATATTTATAATATTTATGAACAGAAAATAGTGGAAATAGAAATCAAAATTAGTATAAAAGATAAATTCTATGGTACCGAATCAATATTTACAGTGCAATTGTCTTTGAAATTTTGAATCAACAGAGTTCTTATCTAATAAAAACTATTTAATATTATTTAAAAAATATAATTAAATATCATTTATCAAAATCGTCGGAAAAATAATATTTAAAAAATTTATATCTGTTATTACTACTAATTAAAAGATTATATATTAAAAGATTAATTTAATACTTATAAATAATGAAATAGTATATATATTTCTTTTTTCTATGAAATGGTTTTTCTTGAAGTATAAAAATTTACAAATAGTTTTTCCATTTATAAAACAACAATTTATTTATTAGTTAAGAAAACACTGATATTAGACACTTTTAATTTGTTGATGTACTATTGATGGTGACATAAAAGAAGTCAATTAGGAGTAGAAAAAAAATTGAAAAGTTTCTGGTATAAGATTATAAAAGATTTTTTAGTTATATTTTTATTTTAGTTGAATTGCAATAATTTAGGTTTTATTTTAATTAAAGGGTATAAGTTGTTTTAATGAGCCTATACTTTTAAGCCTTTTTAAGTATATGAATCTTTTTTTCTATAAATACTACAACAAGAACCTTATTTGAAAAAACTTTGAAATTAATTAAAATTTATCTAATCAAAATGACGAGTGAACAACTATCTTATTTAGTTATTGAATTATAAATATAAATGATACATATCAACCACATCCTTATTATATTGTGACACTTTCATTCTTCATCTTCTCCACATATTCCATTAATCAATACATCTGCTTCTCCAATGAAAATTTAAATAACTAAATTAACAATAAAATAGTTTTGAAATTTAAATAATAAGTAACTTATTAAAATAATTATAGATTATTAGTAATAGAAATCCCATACAACAAATCATCTTTCAATCAGTGACACATAAGGAACTTATCAAACAAATAATTTTATAATATCATAATGTATAAATTGTTCAATATCACTGATTAAATCTGCATATAACTTTTTTTTATTATGTTTAAATGTTTCAATTTAGAACAATTTCTATGTCATAAATGTAGTATTGGAAACTATACTATTGAAATGAGTTTGAGATAATTTGTTATTGCTATTACAGTGTTAGATCATTGTTACATTCGGACAAATTCAAATTTATTTATTTATTATCGATGAAATGATTCAAACTTACAGCAAAATTATGAGTTCAAACTCTTACATATTATATTCAATAACAATTTCACAATTTCGAACAATTGAGTCAGAACCTAACTTGACAGTTATTAAGAACCATTTTCTTTTCTTCATTTTTTTTATTTTTAAAAATGCAAGTCTATAATTACAATGTTTTCGTAAAACAAAACAAAACAAATTATTATTTTATATTAAAATAAAAATACCTACAAGTAAAATTGATATCATAATTACAAGTTTCTTCACTCCGTCTGTGTGCTCGTATTTCTTCGCTTTTCATCGCCGAATATCGATTCATCTCTGTCGCCCACACACCTCACTCAACCAACCATGGTATTGTCATCCTTCCACTCTCTTTTCCATTTTCTCACTCTATCTATTCAGATCCCTCTAATCTTACCCGATAATTGCTCTTTTCTTTTGAATTCGTTTTGTAGGCGAATGCGGCAAATTTAGATTCGGAGATTGAGCGATTGCTGAATGTGGAGAAGCAGATGAGGCTCACCGGTGAAGTATCCGGTACAAGAAAAGCCGCTATTGATATTCTTCAACTATGCTTTGAAGCGCGTGCTTGGAAAACTCTCAATGACCAGATTGTCGTTTTGTCCAAACGACGCGGCCAGCTTAAGCAGGTACGTTTAGGGTTTTGGTTCGCTTTAAACGATTTATAGAATGGAAATTGTTTATTGTTTGTATGCAATTGCTTAGTATTAGTAATATTGATGGAAAATCTGTTTAGGAAGTGTTTAGGGTTTATGTTGATTTTATGCTGGCAGGCTGTAACAGCTATGGTCCAGCAAGCTATGCAATATATCGATCAGACACCGGATATTGAAACTCGTATAGAACTTATCAAAACATTGAACAGTGTATCTGCAGGGAAGGTGAGCGTGTTATGTTTAAATTATTCATTCTGTTTTATATTGTTCTCACATGACACTATCCATCTTATAAATTGCGAATTTGTATGTTGTATTGTGTTCTTCTTAGATATACGTTGAGATTGAGAGAGCTAGGTTGGTCAAGAAACTTGCTAAGATTAAGGAAGAACAAGGGCTTATAGCTGAGGCTGCTGATTTGATGCAAGAAATTGCGGTCGGTTTAACTTACATATTTTCACGGTGTTTGTATATCTTTGATTTTTGGATGTAACTGATTACTGCGAATTATCTTTTGGTTTACTTATGTAATGGGTAATCTTAACAGGTGGAAACTTTTGGTGCAATGGCAAAAACTGAGAAAATTGCATTCATTCTCGAACAAGTATGGAGTCATTTTTATTTGTTTCAGCGATGACAGAAGTAGTAGATCATTAATTTATTAAGTTGCTAACAAGTTACTGCTTTGGGAATCTTCTATGTTAAATTGTGTAGGTTCGATTGTGTCTAGACCGCCAGGATTATGTTCGTGCACAAATACTCTCAAGAAAGATAAGTACAAGAGTATTTGATGTAGATGCATCTAAGGAAAAGAAAAAGCCCAAAGAGGGCGATAATATGGTTGAAGAGGCTCCTGCAGATATACCATCTTTACTGGAGTTGAAGCGGATTTATTATGAACTAATGATTAGGTAATTGAATTCCTACTTCCTGTTGCTGTTTATTTATTTTTTCTTTTTGTTCCTATCTTTTCATTGTTACTAATACTCTGTCTAGACCTTGTACATTTGATGTCTCTTTCAACTTTTGGGATATAAACTGAACATCACGCAGATGCTCAAAATGATTATGGTTTTCGGGCTTTTTTGTTTCATTATCATTTGTCGATATGCTTTTGGTGTCGAAGTATTTTTGATGAAAAACCAAACAATGATGCATGAGGTCCAAGACTGTGTATTGGAAATGCCGAAGATAAGGCATAGTGCTAATGACCGTCTGTCTGACTGCAATTTTTATTTGCATGCATGCATTCTCTTTTAATCTTTCTTGCTTGCATTTACTCAGGGTTACTTAAATATATTTGAGAATATGATTGCGTCTAAAGCTTTATGTCTCATTCTTTTTATCTATACCCATGGAACTATTGTTTGTTTTCCATGCTTGCCATTTGTTTCTGTAGTACTGAAGATAAAATGTTGATTGGTTTACGTTTTTGTGGCTTTCTCTGCTACTGCCAAGTATTCAGTTATTCACTTTTTTAATTCTTGGTTTGATGGTCTTCAATAAGAAGTACTTTGTTGAAGAGTTGAATTAGCCTTGTAACTACAAATCAAACTGTAAATGCAATAAAGTGGGTATAAAGCACCCGATGATCTAAGTTTCCGAGGTAGCTTACCTGTATTGCATTTAAGGATTGCTAGAGTTGGATTAGAGGTGGTTAAAAATTGTAAGAAACATGATTTCTTTCTTTCTTTCTTTTAATACATCTTGTACCGTGTTAAACATTTTAGATGGGTGTAAGTTGTAACAGGAATCTTTTCTTTTGGTTTGGAACTTCGGATCAAATTTCCAATTATCTAACATGGATTCTAATTTCATCCTTTTCTTCCCAAATAATCCAAATGTATCCTTTTAATATGTCACACTGCTTTACGTTCTTGTTTGATGCATTCCAGTTGTTATTCACTCTGAAATTAAGCATAATGTTTGACCTCATTCACTGTTTGAAGTTAAACATTCTGACCCGAATCAAAGTTTGTCTTCCATGTAGAAGTTTATGAAAGCGGATTATTAACAAGCTGTGAACCGTAGCTGGCAATAGATGTATGAAATGAGTTTGAATTTTGAAGTTGACAAACATGCTGTTTATAGTTAATCCTTCCTAACATGTAGATTCCTTGTCTTTTACGATTGATACTGTTTCTAACAATCGCAAATATGGCACTCTCTGTAAATGTGTTCTTCTGCAAAATCAATTCTTTTAATTTCATTGTAAATATTGTAATTCCTATCAGTTGTCTTTTATGTTGTTTTGTTGTTGAGTCCTAGTTCATTTAAATTATACTATTTGTGAAGGGAAACCTGTTTGCTACAATGATCCTGTCAGGGTCAAACTCATTTGTTGTAAGTCTACAGTAGGAAGCCTTCACTCTTGCAAGAGGTTTTTTTCCATTAATAAAATAATTTTCAAATGCATATAAATTCAGTTCATTTGAATTACATGTTTAAAATTATTTTATTTGTGTATTTGTGAAATGATTTGTAACGGATGAGTCGTGATGATAAAAAAGTTAAGTGAATTTATCACTGGAGTGAATGTTGCAGTAAATTCCCGTTATTAAATGCAGAATGGATATAAATGAGTGCATGTTTAATTTATCTTCACGCTACATATTTTCTAAGTACCTGGTTCACGATGTTTCTTGCTGCCGATCCTGAAATCTTGCTTATCCTGGTTTTCTGGCTCTGTTATAAGGTATTATTCCCACAACAATGATTATCTTGAAATTTGCCGTTGCTACAAGGCAATATATGAGATTCCATCAGTCAAAGAAAACCCCGCTGAGTGGATTCCTGTAGGCTTTCTGTTCTTTTTCTTTATATATGAAATTTGCTATCTCTATTACTGTAAGAATATTTTGTTATACGATATTATGATATAACTTATTTTCCCAATATTATCTTTACATACAGATCCTGAGGAAAATATGTTGGTACTTGGTTCTAGCACCACATGATCCAATGCAGTCAAGCCTTCTCAATTCCACATTGGAGGATAAGAATCTATCTGAGATTCCAAACTTTAAGTATGTTATCCGACTTTTCATCTTTCACGTTTTCAAATATTTTGTATAGGCTTCTTTGTCATTGGCTGTATGCGTGGTATGTTTTGTCTAGGCTACTTTTGAAGCAGCTGGTCACCATGGAAGTCATCCAATGGACAAATCTTTGGGATACATATAAGAATGAGTTTGAGAATGAGATGGTCTCCGGAAAGTTTTTGAGTGAAAAAGCAGCAGAAGATCTGAAACAAAGAATTATTGAACATGTGATTAACTGATACCCTTATATTTTTCTCATCCTACCAATTTGGTTTCTTGGTTGGTTGATATTTTTGGATGTTTTTTATGGTTCACCCTTTACACTTATTTATGTGAGCATTTTGTTACCTTTCAGAATATTCTTGTTGTATCAAAATACTATGCAAGGATTACTCTGAAGAGACTTGCACAGCTTTTGTGTCTCAGCCTACAGGTGTGTAATGCTAGCTGTGCCGTAAGTTTACTATGGTAACTTCTTATTATGGTGTGCGGGAATTCCCCATGCAAGTGATTCAAAGAAAGAACTATGTTCTTGCAAAGTGTACACTGCCACCTCAAGCGGTTTAGTTTGTTCATAGTTGTAACTACATATCTCACTTGGAACTTAATTTATTTATTTTTTAGTGTGATAACCCTAATCAATTATCCTTACATAATTCAGGAAGCTGAGAAGCATCTCTCAGAAATGGTTGTGTCCAAGGCTCTGGTGGCAAAGATTGATAGACCAATGGGAATAGTTTGTTTCCAAACAGCAAAGGATAGCAACGATATTCTTAATTCATGGGCAGCAAACTTAGAGAAGCTTCTTGATCTTGTTGAGAAGAGCTGTCATCAAATACACAAGGAAACCATGGTCCATAAAGCAGCTTTGAAGGTTTAAGAAGGTCTGTCTATCGGCACCTTTTCTCCTTTCTCTTCCACTTGTTTCAAATTTTCTTAATGTTGTGTTCAAAGGGATTTGGACAACGGAAGTTTGTGATTTATGAAATGCTAGAATCGTGATTGTTCAAGTCTGAAGTATTTCCTTTTTTCTGGTCATTTCAGGGGCTCCTCAATGCGTGGTTTTGGACTGAAGTTGCCTTAACCAGAATGCTGTTTTGAAATGTTGCCCACTGTGTTGGTGAGGAAATATCATTAAACAATTGTCTCTTTCATGTTCAGGGTAGAGATGGATATATGATTTAGTACTGCAAGTAGCTTTGTTGTATACACTGTCAAGAAATTGAGTGCAATCGTCTTCTTTTGGTCACTATTTCACTGTGCAATTTGGACGTCTCAAGCTATTTAAGATTTGAGAATAACTAGACTTGCGACCCAGGAAGATAATTAATTGAAAATTTCAATTATTATAAAATAACATAACAATAATGAAGTAATATTGATAATAAAATATTGGTTACTATTATCGATGGACAATATAAAAAATATCATCCCAAGTAAATCTAAAGAACGATAAGTTAACGAGTTTTTCAGTTAAAAACAAATTTTCATGATGAAACAAAAGTGGTATATAGTTATAAATAACCAACAAAAGTGTTATATAGTTATAAGAATAAAATTAATATTATATTTGTAATGTTAGTGAAAAGTCCAATTAATATAAGAATGCAATTAATATTATATTTTCATGATGAAATTTATGATTTTTTTTAAAGTTGTGACTAAATAAATAATAACAAATAATAATGCAATTAGTGGAAGATATACATAGATAAAGTATAGAAATTTATAAAATTGTCATCAATTAGGGAAGAAAAATTTTCATGTAAAAAAGATAAGATTGATAATTTTTTTTAACGATATGACTAAATAAATAATAACAAATAATAATACAATTAGTTGGAGAAATAAATAGATAAAATATAAAAATAAATTTACAAAATTGCCATCAATTTGGAGAAGAAATTTCTATGTAGTGATTTAACAACTTTGAAGTTTTGTTTTTTTTAAGAAAAACATGTGACTTAATAAATAATAATAATAATGTAATTAGTGGGAGGCTAGGTTTATTGTAATGAGAGTAGTTTAAGCAATAAAATAATTTTTTTTAAAAAGATAGAGACTGCTATTTTTTATTTAAAAGATGTGACTAAATAAATAATAACAAATAATGATGCAATTATTAGTGGGAGAAATAAATAGATAAAGTATAAAAATAATTTTACAAAAATTGACATTAATTTGAGAGGAAATTTTTTTATAGAGAGACTTAACAACTTTTAAATATAAGATTTAGAGGATAAAGGAGGGAACAATCAATTTTCAATTTAATTTACATAGATATTTTTTTTTTTGGAATGAGATATTCAATATCATACACAATTTTCTCAATTCGGATAAAGCCATTTCGAAAATAGTTTTGTCAACGGAAAATGATAAAATTTATGGGCATTGTTCAAAGTAATTGCTCCATGATCGTGATTACAACAATTGTATTTAAACTTTTGAGTTGATATTCATTGACTTGAATAAATAAAAAGTGTGTTTGTGAAGTCGGATTATGATTAAGAAATAAAAGAGGTGTATGTTATTTGAGCATACTGCGGTGGTAATAAAGGTAATTTTCTCTTTTTTATTTAAAATACTTTTTAGAAGCAGAATTAAATAAAGGAAATTCTTATTTTTGTAATATTAATAGAAATAAATTTATATTTTCATAAAGCATAGACACTGCATTTCTTTCATAGCCCTTTGTTTGCAAATAAACAAAATTAATAGTTTACATTGTTGTTTTTTTTTTGGGAAAAATAAATAAAGAAGATTTGTTTCTCATTTTTTTAATTTTGGAGGAAAAATAAATCAACTTCCAGAACTCTCATTATTTTCTCATATACGACTTTCCTTAGCAGATAGAAATATTTTAATCATTTTAGAGCATTCTATTCCTTAATTTTGTTAATCAAATAGAAGATTTCATCTTTGATTTATTTTTCTTAATATATAGATAAGGCTAGATAGCATCCATAGACCGTGGTCTCTTAACTTAATTTTGGGTAACGTTTTAGTCTTTATCTTTTTTTTTTTTGATTTCGTCCTTTATTTTAATTTTAAGTGACAATTTAATCTTTTATGTTTTAAAATATTAATAATATTATCCTTTTTTTTTTACAAAAATTCAAAAAATTTATCAAAATTTTCAACAAAAACTCATAAAATTAATTACATTCTTTAATATAATACAAATTTTATCAAAATCATAACTCAAATATTCAAATAAACTCATTTTTTTATTTTTTATTTGATTTTTAAAATTCCATCTAATAAAGAATAAAAATATGAATTTATTTGAATATTTGAGTTACGAATTTGATAAAATTTGTATTATATTAAAGAATATAATTAATTTTATGGGTTTTGGGTGAAAATTTTGATGAATTTTTTGTAAAAAAAAAAGGATAATATTGTTAACATTTTAAAACATAAAAGATTAAATTGTCACTTAAAATTAAAATAAAGGACCAAATTGAGAAAAAAAAATAAAAGACTAAAACGTTAACTGAAATTAAGTTATATATTCAAAATAAGAATTACAAATTCACCGAAATAAATCTATATTTATACATTGATTTCAGATTCACCAATAAATCTATATATTCAAAATAAAAATTTCAAATTCAAACTCTGCTTACGATAAGTTTAATTAACAACACATCTTCTACAATTATTGTGCCCTTCAATTACCTTTTCTAAAATTGGTCCCCACTCCCTAGTGCAATTTTTTTCTTAACGTTAATCCTTTTCTGATAAAAATCAACCGAATTTAAAAAAAAAACCCAAATACATAAAATGTTTTACTATAATTATATATTACTTTTTTCTTATCTTTATACAATTACAAATATTTAATAATTCAACCTTATTTTAAATAATTATCTATTATAGAAATGAAATGTCTAGTTTTAAATAAAATTAAAATCAATTTTAGTAATTACACATTTAAAAGCAAATTTGATCAAAATTATCCAAACAATATAAATTGATAAGAATCACTTTTAATTTATGTTGAACTCATTTTCAACCAAAATCAATTATATCAAAACTCAATTCTATTAAAATCAATTCTCACCACATATAATGAAACACACGATTTGTTATCTAATTAATGCAACATTAGAAAATAAAATGTTGCTAGGGGTGCCCAAAGGTTACCCACCTTGAGTTTGATCAATGAAATTTGGTCTTATTTGTTGAGGCATCAAAACTTATTATAGATATGTTTTGTAGGATCTATGGGCAAAAGGTTAGTCAAGAGAAGATTTGCATCTATTTTTCCAAAGAAGTTCCTTGGAAATTTAGAACTCAAATTTGTGCAACTTTTTCCAACTCACTAAAAACCTTGGCAAATATTTGAGAGTTCCTTTGTTTCATAATATAGCGAATAAAGACCCTTTCAATTTATTATTAACAACGTTGATTAAAGGTTGAGCCATTGGAAAGATAAAACGATATCTTGTGGATTTCTTTTGCGTTCAGATTTTGTCACCGAAAGCAAATAGAGAAACAGTCAAATAGTTTGTCATTTTCTAATCCTTCACAGAAGTAACCTCTTTTGGTACCGTATAGTAACTACATAAATAAACATTGGATTAAACACCAATCAATTATGATTATAAAATTCTTTATATAATTTTATACCTGAAAACGAACACTTCCTGACATACAATACATCATCAAGCAATGAATAAACTCTGTACATAGCACTTTAGAAATTTCAGAAATCTTGGAAGATTTTCACGTCTGGATTGGAATTTGAATTTGAACCTTAAACAACTGTTGCCTTCACAAGTAGTGCCATTTTCTGGTGAATTGTTTTGTTAATGCTGATAGGTGCAAAATCTAATAAGGTGTAGTTTCAACTTCCACAGGCCAGGCACTCGTCTCGGTTTGTCAAAGAGCACACCATCTGTGCCATCTTGGTATCATCATCCTCAGCCTCCTCCACCTTTTGTTGTTCCTGCATTCACAATTTAATATCAAAATGCACAAAATACAAATCACATGAATGGAAAGATTGATCACAAAAAGAGTCTAAATACTTTAATAGCAGTAGTATCAACAGTAAACTTGATGGCATCACTTGCAGCTCGGGTTCGGAGGTAATACATCCCAGTCTTCAAACCCTTTCAAGACAAAAATGAAAGTGATGTCAATCAGCAAATAGTTGGTTTAAATTCCCCAGTAATAGATTTAGTAAGAGAATATACTATGTATAGATACAACTATTTACCCTCCTATAAATTTAATATATACCACTAAACACAGATGAAAGACAAATTATTAATATTAATATAATCGAATGTGTTTGCCATTTTTAACTTGCTCCAATTTGAAAAGTTGATACCTTTGACCATGCATAAAAATGCAAGGAAGTCAGCTTTCCAAAGTTGGGTTTATCCATGTGTATATTTAAGCTTTGACTCTGATCTATGTAGCATCCTCGATCAACAGCCATATCAACCAATATCTTTTGCTTGATTTCCCAAACAGTTCTGATAATTTTAAAGAGTGTTAGCATAAATATATTAGAATCAGGTATAAATTCACAAATCTCATACTTGTATATGACTTTCAGTTCAGCAGGTATTTCTGCAACATTCTGTACGGAACCATTATCATAGATAATCTTATTCTTAATTGCAGGAGACCACAATCCCATTTCAGTCAAGTCATGAAGAAGATGCTTGTTCACTACAACAAACTCACCACTGAAAGACAAACAGTTAACAAGCAAGATAAAGCACTAACATACCAGGATAATATAATAACATGGGATGGCAATATACCTTAGCACTCTACGATTGTAGATATTTGAAGTATATGGTTCAAAGCATTCATTATTGCCAAGAATTTGGCTAGTAGATGCAGTTGGCATAGGGGCAACAAGAAGTGAATTCCTTACACCTGTCTTTGATATCATCTCCCGGAGCATATCCCAATCCCACAAACTGGAGGGTGTAACATCCCACATGTCAGGCTGAAGAATTCCCTGCACATATAAAAATCATCTAAGCAACCGCAAACATCTTGGACATCTAGTTATTTACACTTAACAAGTTGAATATACATGTGCAACTAGGTTTATCTTTATAGCTACAACTGTGTTTGGGACATAGAGAAAGGGACAGAAAAAAAATATCTCTCAGATTAAAATACCTTGCTTATAGGACTACCACTATATGTTTCATAGGGACCTTCCTTTGCAGCCAACTCACATGAAGTTTTCAGAGCATGATAGTATATAGTCTCAAAAATGTCCTTGTTCAACTGTTGAGCCTGCACCCGATTTACAAGTAAATTATTGAATTGGAGAACATCTAATTTGAACTGTATGAAGATTGGCAGCCCCGTTAAAATTATATACCTCTGGTGAATCAAATGACATTCCTAGTAGTATAAAGGTATCAGCCAGACCCTGAACTCCAATACCAATGGGTCTGTGCCGTAAGTTTGACCTTTCAGCAGTTTCAACTGGGTAGTAATTGACATCAATTATTTTATTGAGGTTTGTTGTCACCACAGCAGTAACCTGTACATAGCAACAAATAGAACCATCACAAGACTAGTCATAATAACTGTGTCAACACAAGATCACACCGAAATACAAATAAAACCTATGTAGTTAAATGAAGTGTACCTCTCCTAGTTTGTCAAAGTCAAAATACCGATTCTTAGAGCCTCTGCTCCCAACAAGCTTAGATTGATGAGATTCTGCAGGCAAACCCTATATAGCAAGCAAATAAACATTAAAAATCAGGAATATAGCAAGCTGATATAGAAACCAAACAAACCCAGGTATAACACATGAAGTATGCCAAGGATGTTGTACCTTATCTCTTACATATCGCGGTAGTGCAATCGATGCCAGGTTACACACAGCAGTCTCTGTTGGACTTGTATACTCAATTATCTCAGTGCACAGGTTGGATGACTTAATGGTGCCCAAATTCTGTTGGTTGCTTTTCCTATTGCAAGCATCCTATATTATAAAAACAAAAAATTATATACGGTAAAATAAAAAGGTTAAGATACAAGCAGTGAACAGAATCTTGGAGAAAGTAAAAATAAAAGTCATTGATTATTAAACCACCTTAAAAAGCATGTAAGGATTTCCAGTTTCAATCTGAGACTTCAAAATCGCAAACCAGAGACTCTGTGCCTGAACGACCTTCTTTGCTTTTCCCTGAGTATTGGGTAAAAATAACAGAGTTATCAGCAAACTTACTTCTCTTTCATACTGAATGTACAGCTCTTTCATACTGAATGTACAACCCTACTTATCAAGACCAAACTTACTTCTCTTTCATACTGAATGTACAGCTTCTCATATTCTTCACCCCAACAATCTGCCAAACCAGGTGCTTCATTGGGGCAAAACAAAGACCATTCCCCATTGTTCCGAACTCTTTCCATAAAGAGATCAGGCACCCAAAGGGCATAAAATAAATCTCGAGCACGATGCTCTTCCTGCAGTAGTATCGCCAATACTTAATGGTTACAATAAAATAAATTAAAATTTTAAATATCATAGACTAATAGCTAGGGTCATAACTAAACGATAGAAATGAAAGTAAACCGTTACCATTTATTACCTTTCCATGATTTATTTTCAATTCCAAAAATTCAAATATATCAGCATGCCATGGCTCCAAGTACACAGCAAAAGCACCTACAACAATCACATATCATGTGTAAGTAACTGCAATCATCAACGACCATTCATCAAATTGAGTAATTACAAACAAAACTCAAATGTTTTTTTACCTTTCCTCTTGCCTCCACCCTGATCAACATAACGGGCAGTGTCATTAAACACACGCAGCATTGGAACAATACCATTAGATGTCCCATTTGTTCCACGAATGTAACTACCATGGGCACGTATGTTATGAATAGAAACACCAATTCCTCCTGCAGATTTACTAATAATAGCACACTCCTTCAATGTATCATAAATCCCCTCAATACTATCATCTTTCATGCACACCAAGAAGCAACTACTCAACTGCCATACCAAAAACAACAACCCAATTAAATAAGACACAAAATTCGAATAACAGAAAAGATCAACAACAAAATCACATATATTCATACCTGAGGCCTGGGTGTCCCAGCATTGAAAAGAGTTGGCGAAGCATGAGTGAACCATCTCTGAGACATTAAGTGATAAGTTTTAACAGCAGATTCTATATCATCCTTATGAGTTCCAACAGAAACCCTCATCAACATATGCTGAGGCCTTTCCACAACTTTTCCTTGAACCTTCAACAGATAAGATCTCTCTAGGGTTTTGAATCCAAAGTAATCATAATCAAAATCCCTATCATAAATTATCTCACTATCCAATTGAGCCGCATTCTAAATCAAAAACAAAAAAAGTGAATTTCACAAAATCTCATTAAAAATTCAAAACCTAAACAAATCAATTCAATTTTCAAACAATTAAAAATGTTTGGTACCTTCATGATAACTTCATACACATCATCAGCAATCAAAGGTGCCTTCTTCCCAGATCTATGGTTGAAATGATTGTACATAATCTTAACACTGAAATTAAACAATCACAATGAAATTAAGTAAACGACACAACAATTAGAACAAAATTATCAAAATTCAAAGACTGTTCACCCTAAACGACACTCACGTTTCCGAAAACGACTTCTTGGTATTCTTGTGAAGATTTGAAACAGCGATTCTAGCAGCCAACTGCATCAAACATAAAAAATAAAAATAAAAATAAAAATAAAAATAAAATAAAATTATGATAATCGGAATAAGATAAGGCGGGAAAACTAACGGAAGCATAATCAGGGTGATTAGCTGTCATGCCAGCGGCGGTTTCAGCTGCTAATTCATCAAGTTGACTGGTGGTGACGCCTTTGTAAACGCCGGTGCAAACTTTCTGAGCGACTAAAACAGGGTCACAGTGTTCAGTGCTTAAACCGTAACTGAGTTTCTTCAAACGCGCCGTTATCTTGTCGAAATGAACTGTCTCTTGACGTCCGTCTCTCTTAACGACGTACATCTTATCCAACGGCGTTAGTTTGATATTTGTTGGAACAGTTTTGACGCAAGAGTGAGTATTGTGAGTGATGAATATATATAGTGGTGTGTGAGATTTAAAAATTAAATGTGTTCCCTCTCATTTTGAAAAATTTCCCGCGAGATTGTGAATGAATTTGGAAATACGAGTGACTACTATTATTACAGTGGTTGCCTTGCGGTGGTGTGGTGAGGAAGATATTTGTGATTATGATAAGGACCTTACTCTTTTTGGACATTTTTAAATTTAAATTGAAAATTGTAAAGTACCAACTCTATGTCAGACGCGCGGTTTTGTCTTTTCTTTCTTCTCGTGAAACAACGCTACATGGTACCTCTCACTTTATCCTATAAGAGTCTCTGTTTGATGGTTAGAAAAATAATTCCCACTAACGAAATAACTTTTCACATATCTATCAATTTATTCTAGAAAAATGAATCGGAAATAAAAGCTTCTGTACCGGTAGAAATAAATTCTCGGTAACTATCTGTAATCCCATTCTTACAATAACTCTTAGAAATATGATTATTATTAATAAGACATAATTCCTATGAAATATACAGAAATAAAATATTCATTGTTATTTTCTATAAAAATTATTTTTAGAAGTAGAATTTTCGACCGTGAAACAAACGTTTCTGTAATAATTATTAAAATTATTATGCCAATAATTGTCTAGAGACATTTGTTAAACAAACAAAAATTTTAAAATTCATATTAGACAATTTTTAAGATTTTTTTTCTAGATTTATTATTTTAACAAATGCTCTTAAAAGCATTCATTAACATTTTTTATTATATGTTTTTAAATGAAAATGGATTTCTCCTTTAACGGAAACACATAGTTATTTTTGGTGATTTATGGAAAAATGTATATTATTATATAAAAAAAATTAGAGTAAAAGAATAATACGTCAATCTAAAATAGAAAATACTTTAAAACAATAGAATTCATTTATTTTATACAATATTTCCTCCCCCTAATTTTTTTCATTAAAAAAATATAACACGAGAGATATAATTTAAAAGAAGGGTGCAATTATCAAATATCTAGAAAAAAAAATGATTCAAATACAAATTTACAATTTTGTAAAAAAGAAAATTCAAGCATGAAATGGTCAAAGTATTTGTCCAACAACCACATTTGTTACAATGCGATATATTCATAAATTGAAATTTTTATATATTTGTTTTATAATAAAATAAATAATAATTATTTTTATGAATCGTATAGTTATTTGATAAATTTAGCATTAAAAAAAATCCGTTTAAAAAAAAAATCATTTTATTATTTATAAATATTATATTTTATTGTATAAAATATTAAATATTTCTATTATAATTAATAAAAATATTTTCTTTTTACATTTTTAGCAAATAATATTTAATTATTATAATTTTTAAAATAATAAAAAACAATTTTTTATAAAAAAATTGATTTAATTATTAATTTAGAGATTAAATGTTTAATTGACGTATATTGAATTTCTCTAGTTAGAAGTTTGAAATAAAAGGCAACCATTGAAAAGCTTCCACGTAATAAGATAGCCACGTGTACAATTTCAATTGGTCGAAATTATGTCATGGAACGTGTATCTATGATTGAATTCAACCATAGAGCAAAGTCATTACGTTAGCGTGCAAGAAACTTCGAGTTGAGCCACAAGCCATAGCCATAACGAAATCGCGAAGCATGAATTTGTTATTATTACAGAGAGTGAAGTGAAATGCACTAATACTAATTTGTTTTCTAATCTATCGTAAACCGTGGCTTCCTCAGGTTCACAACAGCAGGGACTATCACGAAGAAAACAATCTTCTTCTTCGCAACAAACCGGGTCGACCCGAATCATATATAGAGAATCACGGATCCACTCTGAATCCGAAATCCCGATCTGGCAACGTAACTGGTTCATCGCATTTCTCTTTCTAATGGCTCTCGCTTTCTTCGCTCTCGCAATTTTCCTCTTTCTCACTCTCGATCCCGATGTTTCTCCTTCTTCCACCGCTTCCGCGGCTTCCTCCGAAGGCGTCGAGGTTTCAATTTATTTCTTATTTCAATTTCGTTCGTTAGGGTTAGGGTTCTTACAATTGAATTGAATGTAACTACTAAGTGCTGAATTGAATTTCTCACTGGTTTGAAATTTATTGTGTATAGGTGCAGATTACTTATGGTTCGGTTATAAAACTTATGCACGAGAAAACGAAATTTAGGTTGCATTCTCACGATGTACCGTATGGTTCTGGAAGTGGACAACAATCAGTTACCGGTTTTCCCACTGTTGACGATTCCAACAGTTATTGGGTATATTCACCTCCTTAATCCTATTTATTTTAGGATTTTGAGCTTTATCTTACTAGCATTAACACTTCTGAAACTGTTCGGAAGAGTTTATGATATATCTATAAGTTGTTTTCAGTTAATTTTCGTCAGCTCTCTAAGATAGTTTACAGAAACAGTATGAAAACAAACAAATATATTTTATTTTATCATTTGATATAGAAATGACTTACATATAATCACTTATATGATAAACGTTTTTGCTGTAATTGCTTAATTAAACTGTTTATACAAAAACGGTGTTAGTTGGTTTTTTTTTTTTTGGTGACGATCTGTGTTGATATTGGTATTTTGGAATTTGGTTATTGACTTCAGATATGTGCATTATTGTTTTGCAGATTGTTAGGCCCGAACCTGGAACTTCTGCTAAACAAGGTGACGCCATTAAAAGTGGCACAATCATTAGATTACAGCACATGAGGACAAGAAAGTGGCTGCACAGCCATTTGCATGCTTCTCCTATATCAGGCAATCTCGAGGTGTGTTCTTTCTTTCCAAGTTTTTATTACTATATAGGCTTTAGGATTTGTTGGTGATTGATTACTATAAATGTTTCACTTCAGTAAGCTGATTCTAACGTGTTCCCCTTACATATTACCCCCATATCACCTCTGCCCTCAGCCCCTCACTTGAATAGGCTAAAGTTGCAAATTGCTATTCGCTTCTTTAGACGTGAGATTATAAGACAAGGCTCTGTATATCATATTAATTGATCCAATTTTGTGTTATGTGTGACCTCCTCTTGCACCTTTATGTTTCTCTAGTCAAAACCTATTACCTTAGAAGCACACTGAAGGCTACTGATATGTTAAATGAATGGTCTATTATACAATCATATGTTGTGTTTGTATTATTATTACATGTTGCCTGTTGACATGCACGATTCACTATATAATGATGAAATCTAATCTATTTCTTTTAATCTCTTAACGAAATCTGATTGGAACCCTTTGATTTGTTTTTAGCAGAATTGTTTGATTTTTTTAAGTGATTAAACTATGATGTATGCACTACACATCATCTACGCAGGGTCCTTTTTCACCTTAATTTAGTGTAATTTCTTTTAGCTTCAAGGAAGCTCATCCATCTTTTATCATTCACCACTCACCTTTGCTATTTGAATCAATGTTTTGAAAATTGGACTGAAGAGAGCTTAGAGTTATGGTTCAACTGGTTCAACCATGGTTGAATTAGATGACTAAGAAAAAAAAGTATTAAAAATATAAATAAAATCGGTTGAACCAATCACGGTTCAATCTGGTTCGATTGGTCTGCAGTTCAAATGTGGTTGAACCGACCGGCGAATGTCCGCCTGACTGGTTCCTGGTTCAACCTGTTGAACTATCCGGTTCGGTCCAACTTTCTAAATGTTATTTAGATATTCTCATCTGCTTTATTGTAGACATGATAGTGTACAGATTATTTCCCATGCGTTGAGCCATGCAACAAACCCAAAATTTTGAATGTCTGTCCATCATCATGAGTTTGTGGGAGACTTTCTCATCTAGTTACTTGTGTTTACATTGCATATGCTCATTACCCTAAACAATGACAACCCTCAGTTTTATGTATCTTTTGCTCTGCGTAATCTCTCCGTCATCTCTTCTCCTGCTCTTGCTAATTTGATGCTTTATATGTGGTATCAATCCAATAATTATATAACCTAACTAGAGAGTAGAGACCATATGTTATAAAGATTCTTTACATTTTTCCACTTAGATTTCTTTGTTTTCAGTTCATCAAGTTTAGTATTCACTGTAACATCATGATGTATCTCTCAGTTGCCTCCGTATAAAAATCAACTAATAAAAACTATTTATATCAATGGCATCATTTAATTTATCAATTATCATCTATGTAGGTTTAGTTGTCGTACTTGTAAAAATCAATACTTGTGCAAAATGCAATTAACCACCACAACGCTTATAAGTTATTCCATCATGTATCTGTGTCCACTCATAGACTGATGCAAGGAAAGTTAAAATTGAAAAGTTCCTCTGTGTTTGAATGAGCTCAGAATTAAACTTAAAACTAATGTAACCTGTTTTAGAGCCAGTCTGACCATTGGATAACTGGGTTTATAATTGAGTTGAAAATAGGTCAGCTGCTTTGGTGGAGAATCTGAATCTGACACCGGGGACTATTGGAGGTAACCTGATTATTTATGGATGATAATAAATTAATAGCTAGATCTCTGTATTATGGAAGTTGCTATATATTGGTTTTATTTTTGTTAGGCTTTTAATAGAAGGAAGTGGGAAGACTTGGAAGCAGGATCAGAGGGTTCGGCTTCAGCATATTGACACTTCAGGCTATCTACATAGTCATGATAAGAAATACAGTCGGATTGCTGGGGGACAGCAGGAGGTGAGACATTGCCTGGAATCTTATAATCTTCTGTTGTCTGTCACGATTATTTTATTGAATTGCAGATGTGCAAATAATATTATATGCCCTGGAAATTTATTTTTTATTTTTTTTAAGAAAATGCGCTGGAAAAATTTGGATACTAAACTTGATGCTTTCAGTTGTTATTTGTTAGACATTTAAGTGTTAGCTGCTTGGGTTTTTAGAGTCCATTAACAACAAATATGATGGTGATGATGATGGCATACTATACCATAAATTTTTAGTGGTCCAATAATTTATTTTTTATGCAAGTAAATTGTTGGCAGTTGACTATCATTATTGATTGCCATTTATTGTATTTGACTAGGTTTGTGGTGTTCGCGAAAAGCGAGCTGACAATGTCTGGTTGGCAGCTGAAGGTGTCTACCTTCCCGTCACTGAAAGCAAGCAAGTTGAGTAGTGTCAATATTTTGTCCAATTAACATGGATTATGTAATTGGAGGCTAGCACCAGTACTCTAAATAGACGCAGATGGTCTGTTGAAGGGAAATATATGCCAGCACTCTTAGGATGATATAATTATAGATATTTTGTCGTAGGTTCACTTTGTTATGAAGGATTGCAGGTCCTTCTACCAGAAGAAATACTTGCTGCATCTGTTATTTTTGTTGTGCAATGTTAATGGGTGATTTTTCAAATAGGGCTACAAAAGATGAATTTACAGTAGTGGAACTCTATTTTTAATGTGAATTAAGAAGTTTAGTTAATTATACATGATGTTTGCTAACCAAAAGTGAATTCAACGAACCAATATCTACGACATATACCCTTTTTGTTTTGCCTTGTTGCATTACACCAAATTATATAATTCGGCGTGTAATGTACTTATTATCTCTTTCTGGCAATGAAGATGGCTTCCTGGTTTTGAAGAAAATAAGATCCAAGAGTATACTAATCTTCAATGATGATAAGTTTTCTTAGAAAAACTATGAAGTGCTATCAAATAACATATGGGTTGCATGAAAAGATCTCAAATGGTATGGGGTTCCCATCCACACTAAATTGGTTAAGAGAACCGAACCGAATCAAACTGTTTTAAAATTAAACCGGTTCAAAAAAATTGAAAGCCAAACTTTAATTTAAAATCAGTTTTTTTAATTGAGCTGATTTTAAAAATTACAATTGCACTGAAATTAGAAATTAGTTTTTAATTTTAAATCTAACAAAACCTCAAAAACTTAAAATCATAATCAATTTTTATATCTTCTCTAACTCTAAAATTAAAATCAATTGTTTCAAGACCATGGTCGTCGCCGCAGTCGTAAATAGAAAAGTCGTTGTTCCGCAACTCTCTCTTCGCACAATTCGTTCTTTTCTCTTCATGTGTTTGCACCCTCCGTCGCCCTCCGTCTTTTGCCGTTTTCTCTTAGGTATTCATCCACCTCCGTTTTCGCTATTTCACCCCTGTCGCCATTTGTCTTCCACCGTTTCCTCTCAGGTGTTCATCCACCTTCGTTTTCGCTGTTTCACCGTTTTTTTTTTTGCTTCTATAGAAATACCTTGCTGAAGGTATTCATGCTTGCTGATTTTTTTATTTAGAAAACATATCCTTAATATTGATCTATTTGAGGGTTCTCTTTATTTTTACAAGGAGCCAAATGAGGCTTGGACTTAGGACATTTTGCATATTATCCAAACCTCTTAAATTTGTTACATGGATTGATCTCATTAAATTAGTTTTGTCTTGTTTGCTCTAACCTTATGAGAGAACTGATCTGGTTGATGTTTGAATTATTTGGGGCTATTATGACCTTATGACTTTTTGATCCAATGAGAGTAAACATAGTCTACTATGGACCACTTAAGATGCAACCATCATTGGTTAAATTAACACTATGTTTAGTGTCTCACATAAAACATACAATACTTTATCTATCTGATTTAGACATGGCTTATAAAAAAAACCTTTAGACATGTGAATTATGACTTTCTTATTTGAATGGATCATATGTTATTTCATCTATCAGCAACTGAATATTATGGCCTGAAGTTGATGGTGCTTAGCACAGTTCCACAATTCTTGTTACTTGAGCAGTTTTGTCTTTGAATGGTTGAATCAGAGAGTCTAATTGATACAAATGGATGACACTTTTTTTTTGTTGGCCTTAATGAAATGCTAAGATCAAGGCATGTATCAACTAGACCCTTTGAGGCCTTTGCACCCCTACATGGAGAATGGTTTGACAAATTTTGCTCATTCATGGCCCTTTGAGCTTATGGGGCCTGTGTTTCTTTGTTTTTTCAAAATAGCCTGTCCTTCTATAGGGCCTTGTGTTGTATTGCTGTTGAGGCTTGGTCCGTCCTTAACATACAAAAAAGTATTATTGATTATTTTGTTGCACATGTTAGTCACTTTGATACTTTTGTGATGGTAAATCTAAGATTATAACATTTATTTGATAAATATAATACTATAACATTAATTTGATAAGTCTCTTCTGTGTTGGTTTCAATTTGGTTCTCATTTTATTGTTGAAGGTTGTTTAGTTCAGTTTATGTTATTGTTTTTGTTTCAATAAATGATTAGAAGTGGTTTTCTAATCATATTTATTTAAACAAATGCCGTCAATTGGTGATTACATGGATTATCCATCAATGGAGAATGAAGAACATATTGTTGCCACTTCGGTCACCCCTCTCGGTGAAGCTGTATCAGCTCCTCCTCCGTCATGTAAGCGTAAAAATCGATTGCAAGCATGGAATCACTTTAGTGAAGTGCCTAATTCAGGTCAAAGGGTCAAATGTCATTATTGTGGAAACCTGATTAAATTCAAGGATGGGACAAGTGTTATGACTATGCATTTGAAAAGATGTAAAAAGCATCCTGATAATCAAGAAAGCAAAAGGCAAAAATCATCTTCCTCAACCAAGCCTTCAGAAGAGGAATTATGTGTTGTCACTTCACCTCATTCAATGTTTGACCAAAAGGCATGTCGATTGGAGCTTATGAAGATGTTTGTGGGCGCAGAGCTTCCTTTTCGATTTGTGGATAATGTGTTTTTTTGAAACTTTGTGAATGCCTTACAACCACGGTTTGATATTCTATCCCGCTCTACATTAAGGCGTGCTATTTGGTCACTTTATGATGTGGAGAGAGAAAGACTTAAAATTTTCATCTCAAAGCATTGTGGGAGGTTTGTCTTACGACAGACACATTCTATCCAAAATCTAAGCTACATGAGTCTAACTGCACATTTCATTGATAAAAAATGGAATTTGCATAAGAGAATCTTGATTTTTTGTAAAATCACAAGCTATATAGGAGAGTTCATGGCTAAGGAAGTTGAGACATGTTTAAATGCTTGGGAGTTGAATCGATTCTTTAGCATAACGGTAGATAATGCATCGTCTAACGACATGAGAATTAAATTTATGAAAACGTGGATGAATGCAAGGAACTGTTTGCTCTTGAACGGAGAATATATCCATATGCAGTGTTGTGCACATATCTTGAGTTTGATTGTAAAGGAAGGTTTGAAAGATGAGGACATTTCTATCACAAGAATCCGAAAAGCAGTCAAGTATGTGAGATCGTCTCCTTCAAGATTGGCAAGGTTTAAGGGATGCGTTGAAAGAGAGAAAAATTCTTATAAAGGTCTCATATGTGTAGATGTGGAAACCAGATGGAATTCTACTTATTTGATGTTAGAATCAACTGTGAAGTATAAAAAAGCCTTTGATTTGTTAGAAATTGTCGATGTTAAGTATGTCAAAGAACTATCTAAGAATAAAGGCCCTGGAGTACCTTTATCCAATGATTGGGACTTTGCTAATACGATGCTTCCCTTTTTGATGGAATAAACGTGCTGTTATTGATTGCCGTTGTACTAGACCCAACTTGCAAATTGGGATATATAAATTGTTTTCTTGATTATTTTTTTTGAAGTAGATGGTGAAGTATTGAAGACGAAATTGTCATCTTCTTTGAAATCAATTTATCGAGAATATGAAGGTAGGGAGGAAGGTTCTCAAAGTATGGGAGAATCACAACCAGAGGAATATGACGATGATATACATGTTATGGGCTTTTACAAAAAATCAATTGGGCAAAGAATTGATCCTAAGTCTGAACTTGATAAATACCTTGCTGAATAGTGTGAACCTTATTTTCTCGAGTTTGACATTCTAAATTGGTGGAAAGTCAACTCAACTAGATTCCCCATCCTTTCAAGTGTTGCTCGTGAGGTGTTGGCCATCTCTGTGTATACTGTAGCATCGGAGTCTGCTTTCGGCACTAGAGGAAGGGTGTTGGATCCTCATCGTAGTAATCTTACACCTACGATAGTGGAAGTGCTTGTTTGCACTCAAGATTGACTGAAAGGATCTCCTTTCTCAAATCTATTTGATGAGGATCTCGAGGAACTTGAAACCTTCGAGAAAGGTAATTTTGTTACAATATTTTTAGTTCTACAAACATTGTATTGTATTTTAAGTTTTTTAAAAAAATAACGAAATATTCTTTTTTGCATAGATCATTTCTCCAACGCTCTATGCAACAACATTTGTTAGCGTCATTAGTCTTGATGATTGAAGACATTTGTTTTTATTTTGTTTTCTAAACGAGTTTAGGTGGAAGTTAGTAAAATTGATGGTATTTTGTTTGAAAAGTCTTACACTACTTTGGATGACAAAACTACTTTTACCGTATTTTGTTCAACTTTCGATTGGTTGTGGTTCTACTACTTTGGCATACACTTCCAAGTTTTATGTCTTGAATTTTTCTTTGATTGCATATTTTAGCCTTTTAAAATATGTTATATCTTGTGAAATTGGTTCGATGGGTAGGTTTTAATTGGTTTGAATAATTTTATAAACGCTTGTGTTTGGCTTTAAAAAATTGGATAAAGGCTTGGTGATTGATTTGATTATTTGCATGATTTGGTTCTGCTTGATGTTACTGTCATATGAGCTTGATGTCATTGGGGTAATGAGATCCCAATTGTGATAGCAACCAAATAGACATTTGGTGATAATGCTTGAAGGTTCTGTTTTGTAACAGTAGTGTTGATTGGTTGTTTTTGAATGCAAGGGACAAGATCATAACATATAAGCACTTATATGAATTGTAACCACCTATGTTTTGGTGTTTGTAATTACTCACTAAACATTTCTTGTACTACTATTGAGAATTTATTATAACAAATACATCAGTTTGGTGTTTGTAAATACACTAAACCAGTTCGATTCGGTTCAGAATACTGAACCGGTTCACTGATTATAAAACCAATTTGGTTCAGTGTTTTAACTAAAAAACCAAATCGTTTTGGTTTTTTCAAATTAAAAACTGATTCGATTCAGTTTTCAAGCAGCTCTAAATGTCTCCCATTCCAAAGCTGTCGTGTCCATAAGTGGAGTATAATCCTCCCTCAATTTCTCGTGAAGCTTATTTAGCCTTGATTTTAATATTAAGTTTCAAAAGCTATAATCACAACCATAATGGAGATGGAGGAGGAAGTCGGGAGGGAGCAGAGTGAGTTGACAAGGACGATGAAACCAGGCTATTGTGCTTATCTGGTATGACAGGACCCACCAAAGGCACGATCTTGTCGCACTGGAACCCAATAGTCATCTCGTCTTCACTGCTTATATACCGCTCCAACCTTATCATTCTTCTTACTGTTGTTTATCTTCTATGTTCTTGTTCTTGTTGGAGATATGGGAGGAAAATGGAGGGTTCAAGAGTCATTCATGGTTTCACTGCTGTGCATCAGTAGTGTTGGTTTTATTTTGAAAGTTTATCGATTTGATTATGAACTGGTTTGTTAAATTGTGATAGTGAGTAACTAACCGCTGCACTGGCGAACCTTTTGTTAAATTGTTGCACTGTAAGAAATACTTATTATCCCACTAACTCATATATATATTAAATAATTAAAATGGGAAACTTTTTTTATTAATCGTGACACTAAATGTCAATTTCTAATAGAGAAAATTTGAATTCAATACTTCTAAATTTTTATTATTGATTTAACACTTTAAAATTTTATATGGTTTCACTTATTGTAAAGAAATATAATGTAATCGTTTCGATTTGAATTTACACAAATTTGTAAAACACTTTCTTATCATCTAACAATGCTCTTTATGAATATACATTCAAAGACAAATATAATCAATTGATTAAAGTTAACTAAATAATAAACAAACTTCACTTAAAGATAAATTATTAAGAAGAATTCATTTAAATTCTAACTCAAACAACCCATAAATATTATGTCCTTATTCCCCAAAAATTTCATATTATAGGCCCTTAATAAGGGCATTTATATTTGCATTTATATTATCCTTTTATGAACTTCATAAATATTATAAATGTTAAAATTATAATGGTCACTTTCTAGACGGAGTACATACTATAGTGTTGGTGAAGGTGTAAACACGAGAAGGGGGGGTTGAATTGTGTTTGACTTAACTTAAATACTTTTCCTGTTTTAATACTTTCAAAACAAAACTTGATGTATAATTAAAATAGAGTTAGCAGCGGATAAAAATAAAATAAAAACTCACAGATTTTATACTGGTTCACCGTTAACGAGACTACGTCCAGTCCCTTCGCCTTGAAGGATTTCACTAATTCAATCTTGAATTACAACCTTGCTACTGACCCTCCAAGTCAGTCTTCTCAATAGTCTAACAATCCTAGACTTCTTGAGGAAAACAACCTTGTCTTCAGCCAATCTGACAACCCCATATTGTAGAAGAAATCACAACACTATGAATCTAATTGCTAAGTACCTTGCTACCCTTTCTGATTCCCTCAGTTTGTAGACTCTACTTCAACAACTTAGATACAACCCTATCTAATTGCCAAGTACCCTGCTACCTCTACTGACTCCCTCAGATTGTAGACTCTACTTCAACAACTTAGATTTGCCACAGTGAGAAAATAACACGAGTACTTGCTTCTTGAAAGCTAAAACTCACAATTGACTTCTATGAAAATTTGGGTGTTTGTTGCTTTGGAAGTGTATGACTCTTTTGTGATTTTCAATTATTTATTCTTCAGCATTAAGTCTCTATTTATAGTTGAACTTTAGAACTTCACTGATGCTTTACTTCTGCCGTATATTTAGATTAATCTGTTTTGAAAATATTATGGAGTATTTTGCTCAGATTCTGTTTTGAGCATTTTTCTCAGATTCTTTAATTCTCATGATCAAATCTGCACCATTGGATCTTAATGCGATAGTCCACATCTGGACCAGCCTATTTGATATTCTGTGATCCTCTGATTTCGGCCATTCCTGGACCACACTTCCTAACCCTCTGATTTCGGCCACCACTGGGCCATGGTCTGATTTTCTGATCTGGACCAAATAATTATTTCTAAACCATTGATTTGGAAATTTTTACTCTGATCTGGACAGATTCTGGACTTTGGTCTGGAACAAACTGAAATTAACTTGAACAAAAAATATTTCAGTCTGGACATTTTACTCTTAATTTTGGATCAGGTCTGGATTGATTCTAGAACTCATTTCTTTTGGTCTGGACTTAGTTCCATGCCCTGAATCATGCTATCTTATGATCTGGGCCAAATCTGAATTGATCCTTTTGTTCTGGACTCATAAACATACCTTCTGATCAAGTCTGGAACAAGTCTGGACTGTGTAATTTTTCACTACTAAGCCATCTTCTGGTCAGAATAACTTCTGGAATAAAATTGATATTTGACTTCTGTTTGTCTGGAACAACTCTCTTTCTGGCAGGCTTTCCAATGGTATGATCCATGTTTCATTATGATTTTTCTTCCTTCTGTTCTGGGCCACCAAACATATCCTCTGGTGATGTTTTGACATCCTAAAACATCTTCTGGAAATTCCAGAATTCATTTTCCTTTGATCTCTGCTTCTGTTTCCTTCAGTTTCTGGGGCATTTAACTTAATAATTCAAAGTACAAAATAAGTTTACATTGAGTACATTTGTAAGCATCAAAATCCTAAGTACTTAAACCAACTTGGTTCCAACTGTTGGTTCCATTAAAATAACATCAGTACACCAATTTTAATGTCCATTTTCATACTCTTTCAAATATTTAAGTGTTTGTATTTACACCTATTATATGTAATTTGATTATAAAAAGACAATAAATAAATAAAATATCAAAATTCAATTAAAATACTATCTAAAAAAAATTCAAATCAACTCGTAAAGTATTATAAATGATAAACATACAAAATATCAAGAGTATATAATACAATAAACATAAAAAGAAACTCAACAAAAAAAAAATCACAATGTTGTTTATATAAATAATAAAGATATATATAACCAACAATAATAATAAAAATATATAATAAATAAACATATTTATATATACATGTGGAATAAAATGAACAATGAAGTGCCTATATCCACTCAATTTTATAGATAATTATACAAGTTTATACTTAAATTTTTACCCTACTCAGTTACAAATATTTTTGGTTCATTAAAAATATTTTTGGTTGGTGTCATAAAATTTGAATCTAATTTTCATCAAGGATTCTCTGCTGCTATACTGCGTACACAACAAAGTTGTATTGTTATTAAAAGAGAAAAAAATATTAAATTAAAATAAAAAATGGAGATGAAAAAAAGAAATGATGACAGAAAGAGAGTTATTGTGTACAGCGAAACAATTAAAATCCACCACCCTACTAAAAGCAAAACAATTAGAGTGGTTATTGTGTATAAGCAGTTTGATGTGTAACTAGCTAGGCTGTCCCCATCATTGTATAAGCAGTTTGATGTGTCTATCATGCCAACTTGAAGATATGTTGACGTTTTTTGGTGCATTGATTATATCATAACAAAAAAAATTAAATTAGATATACCAATTTTTGTAGGCTTTGTTTAATGTATATAGGTAAGATAGATAATTTTATTAATCTAAATGATAAAAAAAAAATTGTACACACTACAAACCTTACCTTAAACTATATAATTAACTCTTTATATATATATATATATATATATATATATATATATATATATATATATATATATATATATATATATATATATATATTTCATTCTAAAAAAGAGTATATTATTAATGTTGGCCATCATCCATGTGCTAGATTGTGATGCAAAATCTCAACTTTCTTGCCATCCAGCATGGTTTTGGACACCCTCAAGCTCGGGCTAAAATTAACAAGTAAATTCAAAACAAAGTAAATGAAACTTGACACTATGATCCATGATTGAAAAAGGAACCTAATCTAATTGTTTTTTCTATCTAAAATTACATAAGCATTAGAATATTTACATCAAAAGTCAACAATGCACTCAGAAGAAGATAACACTAACATATGGCTGTAGACCCCACGACGAACACAATGTCGTGGTTTGTGTACTACAAAGATAATGCAATTGTCAATTGATTCTTGTTTGCCACTAACAGGTCATATTTCCATTCAAACATACTATATATCCAATTTAGTACTACTATATAGATCAGTGACCTGTTGATAGAAAACTAGTACTAGTAATTCAGTAAAGTACGTCATATGTGGCATTAAATAAATAATAATGGGTAATTAATGCATTATTTACATGATAAAATTAAAGGATTTAACAGCCCACAATCACACAGCAAATTTAACAAATTACATCTACTCTGCAAACAGAAATTGGCAATGAGTAGTCTCGGATCTGTTTATATGGAAGATAATAATGACCCACACAACACAATACAACATTAAGATTTTCCAACTTTTCATGCCATACCACTAATAGGGGGGCATCATTGCACTGCACAATAATCCATTTTAGGTCTACTGGCTTTAATGTTTGATGGATTCATACTCATGCAAGAGAACCAGAATCAGCCCTTAGCAGATAGTCAAACAAACAAAAGAACCTAAAGATTAGACTTAAACTAGAATAACATACTTGTTGATAAAAAATCTAGAATTACTTGCATAATAATTTATTAATTACTATTACATTAGTGCTAGTGAAACAGTTACAAGACCAAAAGGTCAATGTAGGTATGATGTGAGGCTAATTAACTTAATGGAGATCGAGGGTTCGATCCCCGATCCCAACATAATACTAACATTGTTTAAAAAAAAAACATCAACTTAATGGATCATATTTTGACTCTCCTATTCATCAGCTGCAATTCTTCAAAATGGCAGGCTCTTCGATGTCGAACTTGAAGCGAGCGAAGCAAAACGCTCCGAAGGAACAAAATCTTGACGCAAATTAGCCCTGTTGACAATTTTCATCATGGTGTTCTGCAAACTCTGCTGGACTAATTGCTTAACTGCTTTCTTTTCCTCACTCATCATGTTCACTTCCTCCATTAAATACTCTTTACCTCCTCCATCCATCTTCACGAAAGAAGATGAAGAGGCACCACAAATAGGTGCAGACACAGTTGAACCTAAGTTTCCATCACCACCACAGCTCCCAGAAACCTGCTTCCCTTTGTCTACCCTTAAACATTCCAATATCCTTGATGCCCTTTTCTGCGCCAAGGCAGTACCCAAAAGCGTCAATTCAAGCAACGATGAAACTATCCCTGCCTCGATCATGGCTTGCCTATCAGTATAAGCTTTGTGTGCCATAATCATCAAAATGTATGAAACCCTCTCTTGGCATTCAGGTGAATCTGTCCAATTCAATACATCAATCAAAACAGTGATTGAATCCCTAACAGCACTAATAGCTTTTCTGCCTTCTGGAGTTGACACCAAATTGCTCAAAATTGAAAGGATTCTCTCACTCACTTCCATATCTCCTATTGAGTTTATCAGAAACAAGACCAAATCAGTTTCCAAAATGAATGAAATGTTGGTATGATTGATTGAAAGATTGTACAGAGCCCTGAGAGCATCTTGTTTAACTTGGAAATTACTTTTGCTACTATTATCTAAATTTTTAAGGATTCTAATCAGGAAAGGTATTGCACCAGAGGATCCAATTATTGATTTGTTAGAATCCAAAGCACTCAAACCAAGGAAATTCGCAACAATTGCTTCAGATACAAATGAATCTGCAACAACACACGGTGATTCAATGAGCTTCACCATCTTGTGAACAGCACCAATTTTCACAATCGCTGCTTTATTTCTGTAACAAGCCACACAAACATCAAATTTCACAGTTCTGAATCAAACGAAAAAAAATTAGAAATGTATAAAATCGTATAATCACTAAATTGAGAACATGCTTAATTTGTGATTTGATCAAATAGAAAATTCGCTATACATAACAGAGATTTACAAAGATTATAGAACAATAAATCGTTGAAATCACAGTTTCAGAAAGAGAGAGAGACTGACGGATCGTTTCCGATTCCGAGATTGAGTAACGCGTAAAGCGAATCGATCTGAGAATGAAAGTCTTCTGAATCGAGCATTCCAACGAGTGGAGGAATTGCTCCGAGAATTGCGAGAGTGCTTCTCGCATCGGAATTTTCTTTCGTCAGTGACCTTACTCTCGCCGCCGCCATTCGCCGTTTCGTCGAGTCATCTCCGCGCAACTCCATCACTACTTGCGTCAGCTCCGTCGATGTCTCTTCCTTCTTCTTTGATTCCGTATCCGCTTCATTCACCGCTACGTTCAGAAGATCCGTTAGCCTCTTCTCTGACTTCTCTTCTCGCACTTGCCGCTTTTCTTTGTGGCAACCGAATGCCAAGCTTGCCGACGAGGCGGTGGAGCTAACGTCATTTTCGTTTTCGTCGTGGTGGAGTTGTCGGTGCCGAGAAGTGCCGCCGCAGCTTACGGCGTCGAAAATGATGCGGCGGAACGAGGAGGCGGATAGGCGGAAGTTGCCGGCGGTGGTATTCTTGGCAGGGTGTCGTTGATCGATAACTAGTGAATTAACGTTGCTCCGGTGACACTTGGCCATTCTCCGACGAGCTACATTGCAGATACGAACATCGGAGAGAAAAGGCGAAGTAATTAATTTTGGAGTATTTGCTTTCCCGATGATAATTGTGAAGTGAGTGTGTCAGTTTTTGGAGGGAGCGCTAATTTGGTTATACAATTTTTTTTTTGTTTAAAAAAAAATTTTAATAAACCTTCATAGTTAGTTGGGCAATTATAGACAAAAATTAAAAAGGCATACTAGTAAATTTTGAATTCAAAACAACAAAGTTAAATTTTTAAAAAGTTGAAAATGTAATTTTAAATATATTATTAATATGTCTAAAAAAATAATTTTCAATATATAGTTAGTTTTAAGTGTAGTTTTAGTTCTTTTATTTTTATTGATTTACAAAATTAATTATCTTAATTTAAAAGTTGACAGTTTTAGTCTTTCTTATTTTTTAATTAAAAAATGACAAAACGTGTTATAATTTATATAATGTATCATATGATAACATGAAGCAGAGTCATTAATATCCATTAAATTGAAATAAAATATCGTAAAAATTTAATTTTTGACTTCATAAATTTTATATTTTAATTTAATTAATAGCACATTAATAATTCTATATCATATGATTGTATATCATATCACTCAAAAATATAAGAAAAAAACAAAAAATATCAATTTTTAAAATAAAAAGACAAAAAATATCTTAAAATACATATAAATGTTTATCTCTTTATATTTAGTTATTTAAAAAATTCTCTTATTATTAAAATATAAATAAAATTAATATATAAAAATTAATATATTTAATTAAAAATTAAAATCAAATACATTAATTTTTTATTATATTTTTGCATAGAACTCTTAATGCGCAGTTACTAAAATCAAGAGAGCAATGAAAGGAAAAAACGGGGTTAAAGTCGTTGCTTTGGGGACCGTGAAATGGAAATAGAAAATGGAACTGTTACGAGTGAATGAAGCTTCGTGTGGAAGCCGTATCATGTTAGTAAAATCATAGTAGGTCGTGTACAATTGATTTGCATTTATTTAGGGTGTACTACGTGATCGAGGATTTGGGAGCACACAGAACATTCCAAATTTAATATCAATTGTTTTTTTACTCATCCAATTTTAAACTCATGGGTCACTCATAGATTGTCTATGTGATAATATTGCATGGATACTTAATTATAATCGTGAAAAGTTAATATATTTAATTTAGATATTAGTTTAAATATATTAATTTTTATTAATTTAATTGTTTTTGTTTTTTATTTTTATTAAAATTGTCTCTTATATTTAAAATTGAAACTAATGTTATACAGTCATATACGATTATTAATTTCAACTATTAATTTAGGATCGGACGATTTTTGTACGATCAATCTATTAACCATAAACAATCCCTTCTATTGATTAAAAATTGGACTATCCAAATCTATACATATATTTTTTAATTCAAATATTTTACTCGGAATCAGCTACCCATTGCCCATTATAGAAAAGATGCTTACCTTTTATAAACTTAAATACAAGTGAATGTCAATTTATGTGACAAAATTAATATTATTATCTTAGTCTACTTTTGGGGCTACTATTTAGGACCAACAAGATAGGTTATTTTAGAGTCACTATTTATAACCAATCCGCCTAACACTCATTATATTCATATATGTGTTGAACATTTATCATTAATAAAACGAAAGTGAAAAAATAAAATAAAAACATTAAAACCGTAATGAAGTACTAGCGTCCAGACAGGTTATAGGACACTCTGGTATCCGTCTATCCACTTTTGTATTGCATTAACATATATTAATTATAAAAAGTAATTTTTGTACAGATTTTATTTTAATTGTAAATAAAATTAATTAAATATAATTATAAAAATTGAATATACATGTTAATGCGGGATCAGTTAAAATTATTCTCCACTTCTAAAACCGTAAAGAAATAATAAAAGAAAAGTAAACTATCCTTATTATAGTTATAAATTATAGATATAAAGTAAAATATAGAATTAAATGTTACAATAAAACGGAGTTGGAAAGTAATCTTTTTGTAAACAAATTGTAAGCGGTTGAGCCTTTTGCATTCCCTATTCCGTTAACAATTAAATCCGCCCAATTGGGTAGGGTAATTATTTATAAAAACCGTGGCGTTTTGGACTTAAGGATACATAAATAAATAAATTGGGCTACACCAAAATATATATATATATATATATATATTGCATTTATTTAGAGAGATATAAAAGCACTTAACAAGTTATAGTTATTTTTCAATTCTTATATATATGAATTTGATTTCTCTCATTTTTTTCTCTCATGTCTAGAGTGAGATAGAGACACAAACAATACAAAAATAATTTTTATAAATCTTACATACACCCAAAAAATTTGCTTGTGTATCTCTCATGATGGAAAAAAATAAGAGAAAATCTAAATCCTTATATATATAACCTTTTCTTAAGAGCGGCCCTTATATAAAACCTTGAGCACGAGTATCTTGAACCATAAGATACCAAGAAAAAGACACATAATAAATAAAATGGAAGGGCCAAGTGTTTATAATCTACTAAGGAGTTGATAGTTACAAACTGACGAATTCTCAACAGCATGAACTCTGATTTTATCTAAGTGAATCTTCAGTGGGTCAAATTAGTCATTAGCAACCATGGCATCCGCAACAAGGCTGTCTTGTTTCTTAATAATCAGTCTATTTAAGGGAGAACCTTCCTTGCCTGATTGAGTATCATCAGCATCTACAATGATTGAGTCTTCTTCTTTGTAATCTCCCCTTAGAACTCCCATAGCAATTTCATTTTCAACCAGTTGCTGTATTACTCTTTTAACTGGTCTTGCTCCAAAATTAGGATCAAAACCCAATACACCAAGAAGTTTAACAGCTTCTTGTGTGTAATGAAGATCAATTTTCTTCTGTTTGAGCCTGTCCTTCACTCGTTCCATCTGCAGCAAATAAGGAAACATATGTTAACATGCATTTTCAGCAGTTAGTAAGAGAATCAAAGGAACAATTTCACACTGGGAATGAATCGTAAAAATAAAATAAAAACTTCAATAATATCAAAGTTTATTGTAAAATAAATTGCAATATATAAAGCTTCCCTAATTGCAATACATAGATAATAGTTATTTACATTATTTACTTACTCAGCAAGCAAAAAAGGCACAATTTAGAAGATTTTCATTCTAACAATTGTATCATTTAGAATTATTATTTCATTTTGGTTTTGAACAGAAAAATTGCCCCAAACCCTCAACTATCAAGAACAATTTCAAGAGAAAGCAATGTTTAAGTATTGTCACCCAGTAAAGGAAAGTAAACATGTTAAGTCAGCATCAACAAGTCGGATTCTTTCTTCTTGCTTTCTTATTGTGCCCATTTTTTATTTTTATTTCTTTTTGCTACATTTCCCTGGGTTCCAATCACAGGAACCTAACAGACTTTATCTTGTCTCTAATAAGTTATTTGTTTCCTTATTTATTAAGTATTAGTAGTCTAGTATATCAATATACAGAGGACTACTTGTTAGCATTCTGAAATCTGTACCACATCACAACACACAAGATACTGTCTCTTTTTTCCATCATTTATCGATATCCTATACTAGTTTCTACACATACAGTTATTAAAATGACAAAACATAGAAGTTGTTCTAATGGTGTTGTTTGTGCTGTTCTTCTAGAGTAGGACATATGGAATATTCATTTACAATATATATAAAAATACAAGACACTAAAACCAACTATTTCTCTCCACATTTCCTACTCTGATAAAAAAAGCACAAACAGAATCATTAGAACAACACCAATAATTGTTCATTTTATAAAAATTACTAGAAAAATTTCATAGATACCAAGGAAAGGAATAAGAAAATGAGGTTGATAACGGTAATATGAGCACATTAATTACCTGAAGCACCACTATTTTGCCGATCTCATTGGAATCCAAAGGCTGGAAAACTATATACTCGTCAACGCGGTTCATGAACTCTGGACGGAATGTTTGCCTAGCCAACTCAACAACTTGCCTTTTCATCTGATCATAAACTGCAACTTTGTCATCTTGCGTACTTCGAAGAGTTTCAAGTATGTAATGGGAGCCAATGTTAGAAGTCATAATCACAACACAATTTGTGAAGCTAACAGTCCTTCCTTGAGAATCAGTAATCCTTCCATCATCCAACAATTGTAACAAGATATTGAAGACATCATGATGTGCTTTCTCTATTTCATCAAATAGTAGCACAGAGTAAGGTCTTCTGCGGACCACTTCAGTTAGCTGACCACCTTCTTCATAACCTACATAACCAGGTGGAGCCCCAACTAAACGTGAAACAGCATGTTTCTCCATGTACTCACTCATATCAATTCTAACAAGAGCATTTTCTGTGTTAAACAAGTAACTGGCCAAAGCCTTGCCAAGCTCAGTTTTGCCAACACCGGTCGGACCCATGAACATAAAGCTTGCAATTGGCCTATTTGGGTCGGACAATCCAGCCCTCGAACGGCGAATTGCATCAGCCACAGATTTTACAGCAATATCCTGACCAATTACCCTCTTATGAAGAACCTGTTCCAGCAAAACTAACTTTTCTCTCTCTGTTTGCTGGAGGTTTGATAGTGGTATACCAGTCCATTTGCTTACAATCTCAGTAATATCGAGGTCACTGACCTCTTCTCGAAGAAAAGATTGTCCAGACTTTTGAAAGTCAACTAGATTCTTTTCGGCTTCTTCTAATTGGCGCTGAAGGGACATCAAAGTTCCATATTTAAGCTCAGCAGCACGGTTCAGGTCATAATCACGCTCAGCAGCTTCCATCTCTAGGTTGACTCTATCAATCTAAACATGCTTAAAACATGTGAGATACATAAACTCATGGGGGTGGGGGAGGGGATTTATCATAATGGTAACACAAAAACCAAATATTACCTCTTCTTTGATTGATCTTATCCGAGTCATTAAACCTTTTTCACTATCCCATTGTTCTGCCAATTCTTTTTGCTTCTGTTTGAGTAAACTCAAATCATTTTCAAGCTTACTTAATCTTTCTTTAGAAGCCTTGTCAGAATCATTTTTCAAAGAGAGTTTTTCCATCTCCAGTTTCAAGACCGCTCTATCTATCTCATCCAATTCTGTAGGCTTAGAGGTGATCTCCATCTTCAGCTTTGCAGCAGCTTCATCGACAAGATCAATAGCTAAAAGGAAGAAATATAATTACGTATCAGAATCAACAAATCAACCAGAAAATTTTCCAAGCTGATGGCAACAAGCGTCTACTTTGAGAGGGGGGAGAGGAAAGTTTTTTTTATTTCACTATAAATTTTTTATGCTGTTTTAGTAGGATTTAAAGCATCCAAATTAGTAAAATGAGAACCAAAATAAACTGTTACAATGAGTCAACTCTTTTCATAAAAGTGCTAGAGTCAAAACCTACCTTTGTCAGGTAGGAAGCGCTCCGTGATGTATTGATCTGCAAGAACTGCGGCTGACACAAGTGCACTATCTGATATTTTGACTCCATGATGCAATTCATAGCGCTCACGCAACCCACGGAGAATGGATATTGTATCTTCAACAGATGGTTGACAGCAAAATACTTGTTGAAATCTACGCTCTAGTGCAGGATCCTTCTCAATATATTTTCTATATTCATTCAATGTAGTTGCTCCTATACATCGAAGTTCGCCTCTTCCAAGCATTGGCTTCAACAAGTTACCAGCATCCATTGCACCACTTGTAGCCCCTATTAGTGAACCAAATGACCAAAAACATCACATTACTAATTGGTTGCATTGCAGAGCTGGAACAAAACTAGGGTGGACGATTATTGATGAATCAGAATGTCACTCCAATCTGGTTAGAAGTGTAGGTAATCATCAAAGGCAAAAGTACAAACTTAAAAGCAGAAAAATTTTGGTGGTCAACAAATTAAAATATTGATTATACAGTTGTTAATTGTACTCGTTTTACAGCAGTTGCTTTGACAGAAGAGATCAACTATTTTGTTCATAAATTGATTATAACCAATAATGGATATCAAACATTCCTGATATTTAGGGATGGGGTGCACTGGAAATAGGTTGTCATGACTAGTGTTCTACACCGATTATCTGAAAAGTTAAAGCTGTTAGTTGAAGGCCCGTATTTTATATTACATCTCTATCACACAGTCATACAATATCCTCTGAGGACAACACATAAGTTTACCTATCTTGTACTACAAGTCTAAAACTCAACTATTGTTTGAAAAAAGGGAGTCTAGACCACCAAGTTATACAGGATTTAATACCATGTCATCATAAACCAGCTACCCTAAAAGCATAAGCCATTAGGTGAAAGCATATGAATGGTGATACTGTGTCTAACGAATAAAAGGTGCGCATTATTCTCAATATTGAGATTATAACTTGTAAGGCTTGAGGACAAAAATAAGATACCAACCTGCACCTACAACAGTGTGTATTTCGTCAATAAACAAAATTATTTGCCCATTTGATGCTGTAACTTCCTTCAGTACAGCTTTCAACCTTTCTTCAAAATCTCCACGAAACTTGGCCCCAGCAAGCAATGAACCCATATCAAGGGAGATCAACTACAAAACACCAAGAAGAAAAGCACAAGTTCAATGCCAATTTAAACAAAAATACTACATCCCTGGCAAGGCTGCCTACTTTAGACACATAGTGGGTCAAATCCATCCTTAGACTTTGCACGTTGAAGATTAGGAAGAGCGTTACAGCAACACGACGACCTTTATAACAATATCACATTCCTATATAAATAACAATTTATTTATACGACTTGATAAAATTTCCGAGGGTCGTTGATAAATCCATAATTTGTTAAAAGAGCCCAAACAAAAAGCTTGATGAGGATCAAGGAAAACTGCCAGAGTCTCAAATAGGAAAAATAAATATTTTTGTGAGACAACGGTTTGCAGCCACAGCATTCTCAAATGACATTTTTCAACCACCTTAAATGTCTGCTTTGAATACAAGAAACGTGCTTTGTATGTTAAAGTATCTAAGAGGTCCTCTTTGTCTCTCTGTCTGGGTGAGTGGGATGTAAGGGAATGGGGGATACCATCTATAAATTATGAAGTATCTACATTTTCTGCTCAATCTTGAAAGATAGAGAAACAGAATAAATCTCATTACTTTCAATGTAAGAAAATTTAGTTTTAGGGTTTCAGGAAAATATTGCACCACCACAAGGTGTTACAGCTTGATTGGACCTTTTAAAAAAAAGTAACACAATCAGCCAGCATTGAGACTTGACACAACGTCAAACAAGTTACTCAAATTATATTATCATTCTGTAATAAATTTAAGAGAAAAAATAGGAGTTCAACCTTCCGATTCATCAATGGCTCTGGAACATCTCCACGCACTATACGTTGAGCTAATCTGCAAAACAATGAAAGCAAATGATTAGGAACGACACATGCAACAAAGGTAACATATGGTTTGGCATTGAAAATATGAACTACTGCCACTCTAAATCAATCACATGGATATTTGAACCGTTGCACTTTCTCAACCTTGTTCGAACATGAAGCATTTTATTTAAAAAACATCATTCCAAAAGCATGTACTCTGCTTGTGATCCACACATTCCATTGCCAGAGATCATTGCAATTATACAAAAAAAAGTTCATATCAGAAAATTCAGGACATATTGCATGCTTAAGGATGAATCCATAATTCAAGACTTTGATTAGTTGAGTTAATTCCAATGAAGGAAGATGGTACAGTAACAAAACACATTCTAAGCATATAGGATAGGAGAAAGTTACCTATAGCCTGACTCAATATCAACAAACAAGTGAAAAAACAAAATTATGCATAAAGGAATGTGCAAAAAAATTAAGGCACAGATATAAAGAACAGCAACAACAAGAAGAAATTGTGCTGTATAACACATTTGAAAGAATTGATGTGAAATTATACAAACCCTTCAGCAATTGCAGTTTTCCCCACACCAGGTTCGCCAATAATAACTGGATTGTTCTTTGTTCTTCTAGACAATATCTGGATACAGCGCCGAATTTCATCATCTCGACCTATGACAGGATCTAGCTTGCCACGTCTAGCAAGTTCAGTCAGGTCATTTCCATACTTGTCCAAAGCTTCATATTTCCCCTCGGGATCTACACAGAGTTATTTGACAATAATAATGAAAGTTGTTACTGAAAACTGCTGACAAACAAACAAACACAACTAGGAAGGAAACAAGTGCGAGCAAAATGTAATTTCTCGGTTTAACTTCATAATTTCAAGTAATTGCTTATTAGACATATTAAATGGAATGGAGGGCCGCTAGTGATTTGTGCACCAAAATCAGGTTTTGATTCATAACCTGAAAGTTGATTAAGGATTGACCACAAGGGCAATCAATATGCAGTACACAGAAGCTGATTGAAACAACAGGTTCCCTTAATATTAAATATGATACCAGTTTATAAGTCAGTACCTGGGTTATTAGTTCCATTTACACCATTGCCTATAAGATTCATAAGCCACCATTATTATTTTTTATTTTCATCCTATCAAACTCAATATATTTGTACTTCTGTTACAATTTGGTTTCAAGTGTATCTCTAAATTTTAACAATTATGAGTTTTATTGTACTAATAAGATCGAACCAATCATGCCCATCTTTCTTCTAAAAATAAGAAACCCTTAAAATGTAAATGTTTACTTTGATCAGTTACTCTTTGACTTCCACGAATAGCCTGTACAGCATCCTTCAAAGTCTTCTCACTAAGCTGAAGATTCTTAAATAACTGTTGCCCAAACCTCTTATCTGAATTAAATGCTAGCAAAAGGTGTTCGACAGACACATACTCATCACTCATTTCTTTCTTGTGCCTTTGAGAATTGTCCAAAAGGGAGCTAAAATGCGAACCAATTATAGGACCAGAAGTGTCACCTGTAACCTGCCAAAAAAACAGCGGGTGAGAATATTCTTTGAAGTTATCAATTTAAGTATGTTGCCAATAAACACACCTTAGGTTGCTGAGCTATAAAATTATCAGTAGCTTGTAGAACTGACGTGTTATCCAACCCTGCCTTGGTAAATATCCTTCGAGCCAAACCATCCTTTTGCTCCAAGAGGGCTTTCATTAAATGTTCAGATTCCACAACTTGTTGTTTATTGACTCGTGCAGCATCAACAGCACCAAGAATGCCCTCCCAGGCCATTTCTGTGAACTCTGTTTGTGCTATCTGATTAAATTAAATATAAAGATACATCAGTAAACCAAAACGAAAAAACATATCTTAAATTTTTAACTTCAGTTGCAGCCTAAAATCAATTTCCTTTTTTTTTCCTCTAGCAAGAAGACCTAAAGGATTGCTATACATTGCTGACACGAGGTACTAGCAAAATAGAATAAAATGTGAGTATTTGACCCCAAAAGATTGTCCGGGAATAATAATATGATATAGTTTTCACGTGAATTGAGAAGAGAAGAAAGATGAAAGAAGAGAATATATCTTCATGTTAATTTCTTTTTTTTTACAAAATGTAAATTTATGTAAACATGAAAATAAAATTGCAATTTATATTTAGATTGCAATCATTCACGTAAAAGGTGGATCGAATTGTACTGAAATTTACTCTTTAGATGGCCTATTATTTGCTCAACTCTCCTTTGTTAACTTATTTGTCAATTTCACTCTATTTTAAAAAAAAATTAGCTGATTTATATTAGAACAGACATTCTTTTAATGAGTTCGAATGTATAATTGTGATTCAAGATTATAGCACACTCAATTTATACAATAAGTAAGAATTTTAACAATGATAGATGAATAATCCAGCAAGCAGGCCCGTAACAGCAACATCAACTAGTATTTCTTTACTCAAAATTCCAACAAGATTGCAGAAACACGTTATTTAGTAAAACCAAAACTGGAATCCAACTTCCCCATTCATTAATCATAATATGATAAATGCTTAGTAACGGAAACACGTTCTGAATTGATGACAAAATTGAAATTAACGAAAAAGTGTGGAAAGTATTGGTGATACCTGAGAGGCTCCGGCGGAGCGGTAAGAAGGATTAGAGGCGTGGAAGTTGCGAGTGAAAGAGTGAGATAGGAACTTAGCGGAGGCAACATTGGTGACTCCATCCATAATCTGAGAACGCGAAAGAGGAATTCTCGCGTTGTCTGAAGCGTGAGGGAATCCATGGATTAGTGGAGCGCGGAATGAACGAGAGAGAGTGGTTCTAGTTCTAGACGCCGTTACGGCGGCGAAAAGTGATTTTGTTAGTTTTGGAGTTTTTCTCGTTGCCATTGAAATGGTAACACTTGACGGAAGCAAAAGCGTTGATTATTATTGAAATTGCGTTTGGTTTTTTTTAGTGAGTAAGAAATAAGAATGTAAGAGGTGTCTAAGCTTGGAGAAGCCGCTAGAAATGTAGAAATGGAATATGAAAAAAAGACAAAAAAATGCTTTCATTGAGAGTTGAACTCAAGACCTCCCGCTTACTAAACGGGTGCTCTAACCAACTGAGCTATGAAAACTCTGTTGATTTTTAAATACTCGTATCCATCTTTAATTAAACTTAAATTCACCATAACTCCATAAAATATATTCATAGATCACATTTATTTATTCATATATGAGTCCAAATATAGTCAACTGGTTATGTGATCTGCAATGGTTTTTAGTTAACTATCAATATTTTATGACTTTAAAATGTGTCTTTTAGTATATTTATACCCCTGTGAATCAAAAAAGAGATAATTATAGCTCTTAAATTATGTCCTTGTTTTCATTACTTTATTCATGTTACAGCATATTTAAATTAATGATGAGTATAAAGTGCTCCGCTGCAATACAGCATCTCCGATGTATTGTTAGATTTGAGTTTGTCGTAAGTCTTCGCGATTTTGTCTTTTTGCGAAAAGACGTCTCGATGGTTTAAGGAATATGGGAATAGTTTATAAATTATTCTTAGCATCGATTAGTGAATGGTGTGAGACTTTTTGGTGTGATCGAAACAATAAAAAATGGGCAAAAAAATAATGATAAGAAAGTTATTGGCCGGTAGGTTTTAGTGAAATGTTCGTGTAAAGCTAATTTAAATTGTCTATTATTAGCCTTTAAAATAACCTTTTTATTAGCATAAGATATCAATGTTTTAGGTGGGTTGAAAGTAGTCACCAACTTTAGTTTAGCTTGACTTGATTCAATAAAAATTGATCTAGTTTGAAACTAAACTCAAGTTCACGCGAATTTATTTTTTAGTTCGAACTAAAATAGAATGAACCAATAAACAAAAAACCTTAAAAGAAACTAATGTGTTCCTTCAACTTTAAACCAAAAAATTAACTAAAACCCATATAATCTAAATTGCCCTCAAATATCAATTTCCTTATATCAATTTTTCATTGTTATTGATTGTCTCATATGTTGGTGATGTGTTCCTTATATAGGATAAAAGAAGAGTGTAAGGGAGTATATTTTTCAATGGGAATCTTCAATGGTGGAGTATGAGAGAGTTTTCTCAATGCCATATTTATAAGCATTGAATACAATTAAATAATCAAATTTAAACAATAATATAACACTCAATATAGTTTTATTCACCTTCCTGTTGTAAATAAGAATTATATACATCCTTTCTAACTTTTAAATTACAAAAGTTTTATCTCAAAATAATATTTATAGTTCAAAATATTATCATCAATAATAGTTGATTTCAGCAACAAAGGCAATATCTTGCATTAAACTTGTTGATAATTTTTTTACTATGTTAGAGATCGAATTAGGTTTTCATATAAATAATAGAGCTGAATATGTCTTTATAGTAATTTTTCAACTAATATAAATAACGTCTTAATATAAATTTTTCAATTATTTTATTTTTGTTACAAAATGATATTTATAATGTATTCAAACATTTTAATACATATACCTAAATTAATTTTTTTTGTAAACTCTAGAGTCAAATTTATTTCATACAAAAATCAAATTATATGTGTATTTGCATGGATGGGTGGGTGGGGATTCGTTGACTCTATATGTAACTTTGAGATAGGTCACTCCCTTAATAAGTCAATATAAACAATTAATTAAATTAATACAATCATCAAATCATGCTACTTTCATATTAAAAGTTCTTATTGAACATGTCAATTCCACAAATTTGTATAAAATTTTAAACTATTTAATATTTTATTAAATAATTTCAAATGCACGTTATCAAGTTGATTCTAAATCGAAAGAGTCGAACTATACATAACTCAAGTTCAAACTCATTTACTTAGCAAACTCAATTTTTAACTCAAAATTAGATTCATTTGACCCACGAACCAAATTTAACAAACTAATTATCATATCGAGTCTCAAACTATTATTACATACGAGAGCAAAAACCAACCCAATAAACTCAAAGATCCAATCCAACTCAGTTAAATTGTTTCAATTTTTCAATGTTTTGGGTGTAAATTGAACCCAAGCCAATCAAACTCGATCTCTATTGGTTTGAGTTTTGATTTTTCATCATTCAATATCGATTAGTAAAAAAATTGTAATATAATTCTAAAAATTGAGACTGAACAATCATACGTGAGATAAGTTCTCAATGATAAATATTTCAAAATTATCGTCATACACATGACAAGTTGTCATTTATGAGATAAAACAATCAATGAATTACAACTGATAAAAATTTCAAAATGACTATCAAATACGAGACAAATTATCAATTATAATATTGAGTTATCATACGCAAGACAAAGTGTCACTGATGGGTTGAATTATCATGTACGGGACAAGTTGTCAATGATAATAAATTTAAGATAATTATCATACTCAAGATAAGTTGTCGCCAAACTACAAAACATGTGACGAGTTATCACTCAACAAAATTTAAAATAAATATGATACACGAGACAAGTTGTCACTGATGATATTGAACTGTCCTACACATGGCGACAAAGTTTTAGTGATAAAAATGTTCAAAATAACTAAGATAAGTTGTCACGAATGAAATCGAATTCTTGTACACCGGACAACTTTTCACTTATAGAATTTCAAAATAATTATCATACACAGAACAAATTCTCATTGGTTAACATTTCAAAATAACTATTATACGCATGATAGGCTATCACTTATGATATTTGATCAATCCATTTTGGCACATATTTATAGCTTTGTACGATGACATTTTGAAAGTTCGTTATAGCATAGACTAGTTTTTTTTCTAATCATGTTTCTACACTTTGGGTCGTAATTGAGTTTTGATATTATTATTTGCATATTAATTATTGCTTGCTTTGCATACCATAAATCAAACTCTGGATATCAGATTGACGCATGCGAGCATGCGTTGGAAAGCTAAAAATCAGAGTTACAACTTTTATGTTGACACAAAAACCCCGTTATGAACTTTACTAGGTCTAAACTATAAATTATGTGACATGAACTTTTTGAAATAATTTTTAGTATCGGTCCAATTGTTTTTAAACCCCAAAATTCGAGTACTATGTATTTTTTTTATTTTTAGTAAGGGTTCAATTCTGTTGGGAGAAAGACATAAAGGTACTAAGAGTTTTCTTATTTTTTTATAAATAGAACATTTTCGATATAAGGCTAATCTCTCAGTTTAATCAACTATTTTAGAGTTTCATCAAGATCTTGAAGTTTATTTTATAATGTTAATTTCTCAGATTAATTATATTTCTTTTTATTCGATTATATTTGAAGTAGCAAAATTGATTTACAAGGAAGGGGGTTTGAATTGTAAATCTCCCTTCTTAAAATTTCCTGAAAAACTTCAGTTTTGAACTCAAGAAAGTTCTTGGTTAAGGAAGCAGAAAAACGGAGAACGTTCTTGGTTTTATCAGAAAACGGAGAACGTTCAGATTAGTGTGTAAAACAGAAAAACAGTTTTGTATTTTAATCTTTGAAAAACAATCAAACTTAATAAAGAGATTAAGGATAAGAAATACCACACACAGATGTATCCTGGTTCACCCAACTTGGGCTACGTCCAGTCCTCACAATTGTGAGATTTTCCACTAAGTGTTTAAAACAAGAACCTTCTTGGTTTTACAGCACCTAGCCTAGACCAACCTTGATCTTTGTTTACAGAACTTAATCTAATTCCACCCAGAAAGAGATTAATCAAATCATCTATCAACTTTGATAGGATTTCTTACAATCTACCCCAAACTATATTTAACTCTTATAGTTTGAGTTTTACAATAATGAAGAGATTGTTTTGTTAGAATCTGGGATGTCTCAACTCTTGTTTGAGATTCGATTCTTTACAAAGAAATCAGTATAAATATATCAGAGTAAAACGAATTTAACCAAACTGATTCTTGTAAGTGATTTGGAGAATTTCAAGTATGTAAATGTGAATGATTTTGAAAGACTTGTTAGCACTTGAACTTATGCGTTTTCCTTGAGCTGTGGCCTTCCTTTTATAGGCTTTAGAGCATTAAATGGAGGTCAATAGAGCTGTTGGTAGTGCCCTTGTTAGGCTTGACCAGAGGCATTATTTCTGAATAAAAATAATCCAACTTTTGACTATTTTTATTTTATGTTCAGACTGAGCTATGTGTTGCGTTTTGAATAAAATTTTCTTGAGTAATTAATGATCCTTTAATTCTTCTGATAAATGATAATATTGTTGTCTTGAACTGGAGCTTTGGATCAATTAAAACAGATTGAAAATGATCACATAATGTTGTTGCAGAAAACTGTAGTTGCTGGAGATTAATGATCAATCTGGAGCTTTAGCTTTTGGATATCTTGGAGATTGATAATCAATCTGGACTGATTTCTGAACATACTGGAAGCTGTCTTGATGCATTGTACATTGTCAAGATTGTTTATCAGTCTTGACAGTAGAACTGGAGAGTGTTCAGTTTCTGCTTGGCAGCTTGATTCATGGCCTTTTTTCTTTGTGATTCGAATGGTTTCTTTTGATTGTAATTGATCACGTCTGTTCCTTGTCATGTACTCTTAATACTGATGTAAATACCAGAGACAATAACTTCAATTAAGTGATGGAGAAAGTTTGGTCTTTATGCTGTCACAGCCTGGCGAACATTCTCCGTTTTCCAAAATATGTGAAGAATGCTCTCTGCCTTTGTTTATGCTGTTTTCTTTGATTCTTTTGAAACCTATCTTTGAATTAATATACTCAAAAGCACAGGTTAAATTAATAATACATTTAGAATCATAATTAACAATCTTTAATTAACCTTTGTTTATTTTCATCAAAACTTTAAAAATGAGAGTTTGTCTTAACAATATTGTTATTATGATTGCTTAATTCGAATCTCAATAGGATTGATAAAATTAGTTTGACATAATTCGGTTTCTAAATTAAATAAATTGTAGTTTGTTGACGCTTGATCGTTAATTATAATACATCGATTACTCGTTATTGTGATATTTAATATAGTCAAAGAAACATAATTCACATATGATTGATTACACTTGTTTGTTCATTTCTATAGTCAAATAGGAATAAAGTCACAAATTATAAAATGAATCTAGTGGTAGAATATGTGATAGGTATGAAACTTTCAAATCAATAGATTAATCATTCCAATGTGATTATAATATGTTTTCTTAATTCGTATGAACCTAACTTCGAATCTCCCTCTTTGTTATTTTTTATTTGTTTGTTTATTTTATTGATTCTAAATGCGGGTAACATTATCGGATTTATTGCGAGACGACTCGAGTTGTTGCCCTAAGCTACGTTTTTATTACTCGTATTTGACCCGTGAACGATAGCAGATCAAGATTGAATCATACACATGACAAAATCTTATTGATAAAAATGAATATTTAATAAACTTTGTCTATGCAATATTTAATAAAAGTACATGAGATATCTGTGCCTATAAATTTAACAAAGGCAATATTACATCATCTTTTTTGTGTAACCTATTTTACTCAGTATGTCATTTTAAATTTCAACCATTGTTGTTGGTGTGCACATTTTTTTATATGTAATAGAAAATTGTAAACACATAGAAACATCAATTGCATTAATGTGTATATTAATTTTTTTAAATTATAATTAGTTAATTTTACTCATTTTATTTAAAATCAAAATTGAAATTACAAAATTGAAATTACACAAAAATTATCGTTTGTGATTAACATGCGTTAGCTTGAATGGATGCTTGTTTGTGTAAAACTAATTTAAATTGTACATGCACTATTGTCTATTGACTACAACGATTATCGGTGTGCACATTTTTTATATGTAATAAAAAATTGTAAACACATAAAAACATCAATTGCATTAACGTGTATATTAATTTTTTAAAATTATATTAGTTAATTTCACTCATTTTATTTAAAATCACACAAAAAATATAGTTTGTAATTAACATGTGTGTTTGTATGATGCTTGTTTGCCTAAAACTAATTTAAATTGTATATGTGTAGCCTTTAAACTAATATTTTATCTAACATAAGATAGAAATATTTTTAGGTGTCTAATTAGAATCAATTCCAGCGACCTCGAATATCTGATTCAAAACAATTAAATTATTTCAATTTTTTAATGTTGAGATGTAAACTAAACCAAGTCAATTAAAGTCTATCTCTATTGATTCATATATTGCTTTACTGTCTTTTCATATCGATTAGTACAAAAGTTGTAATATAATTTTAAAAGTTGAGAAATTCAAAATAAAAAAAAAGTTAGAAAAAAAATAGTTTTATTGCTTAAAATGTAAATATATTATCACAACAAAAAAGGAGGTTTACTTGATCTAATATTGGTACACAACATGTAAACCACTTATTTCAAATAAAAAAGAAGGCTTAATTGGCTTAACAAAATGTTATATCACCACAACGACTTATTTCATTGCTGAGAATAAGCCTAAACAGCTCAACCATATTCACAGACCAGTAAACTCAAACAAACAACTTTCACCACAGAGAAGAAACCTAATTGATCTAAGTGTACTCCTTAAAGTCAATAAATTTGCTCTCAAACAGTGCCCCACCAATAAATGGAAAAACAAAAATACACAATGAACTCGACAACGCCTACACGACAATGCAAACTCAAACAACTCTTCATGTTATTAAACACACAAAGGTGCATGTCATGTGTAAGACCCTTAAATTTTAAAATTAAATTCAGATTTGATTTTAAGGGTATTTTGGGAATATTGGTGTAATATTCAATATATGTATATTTTGTGTAAATATATATATATAATTAATTGTTTTTGAAGTTGGAATTAAAATTATGGATGATGGATGAATTAATTTAATTTTGAGTAATTAAATTATCGGGCCGATTAATTAAGATATTTTCTGCTATTTGCGACGAAACGGATTAATTGCTGGAGGATCAGAAGATATTTTAATATAAGAGTTGGTGAGGTGGCGTAGATATTTGTGAAAAAGGAAACAATTCCTCTCTCCTCTGCTGTGTCAGTTGCATTTAAGTGGATACTTAAGTGAGAAACTTTTCTTCTTTCCTCTTTACTACGGTTTCTGCTTTATCTTCTTCTTCTTCTAATTTTCTGAGTGTTGGTGAAGAAAAACAGTTTACTCAAAAGTCATCGTTCTGAAAAATCTGAGTGTCGAATCAGAAAGTTTCGAGTACGAAAGTCATTCCTCTTATCGTTACGGAGCTAAAGAACTAATTTTTGTAGCGGCGAACGCGAACGGGAGTATCGTCGGCTTTTGTCGCAAAAGCGTACGAGCTAAGGGAACGTAACTAAGGTAAGGGCACCTTCCAACTTTTTAGATTGCATTTAGGGCTGTAAATGCATGTGTGATGAATGATTATTGGTTTATGTTTGTGAAAAACATGGTGTTATGTTTTGGAAATCATTCTGTGTGTGCTGAATGATGATTCTGGTTCTGATTTTGTTTTGTTAAAAAATCAGTGAGGTTATTCTGATTTGAGTGAATCTGTGTTTTGCTGGGTTTTGTTAAAACAATCTGTTGCTGATATTGGATGAAAAATGTTCTGAGTTGAGATTTTAAAGAGTGGTAATTATGATTCTAGGGTTGGGTTGGTTTTTCAAATGAAAGGTTTTAAAAAAGTGTTGAAGTTCCAGGAAATTTCACTGAATTTGAAGGTGTATTCGAATACGGCTTGAGTGTATTCGAATATAGCATGCAAGGCTTCTGTTTTCTTCAGATTTTCGAACTTGTATTCGATTACGACCCTCTGTAGTCGAATACAGATTTTCCAATTTTGCTTCTGACTTAGCTTCTGTATTCGACTACGACCCTCTGTAGCCGAATACAAATTTACAACTTTTGCCACTGACTTCGCATCTGTATTCGACTACGACAACCTCGTATTCGAATACAGAATGCTGATTTTTCACTGCTTTAGCTTCTGTATTCGAATACAAGGGAGCTGTAGTCGAATACAGATTCGTGTTTTTCAGAAATTCAAGTTTTTAACATTGTTTTATAAACCTTAAGTGTTGGGGTACCTTAGGAAGGTTTGTGGTGATTAAAAATGGAAATTTGGTGATAGTTTGAAGTGGTGAGGATGAAGTTTTTGAGAATTTACTGAAGTTATAGAAATTCTGATTTTTGTATTGTGACAGCCTCTGTATTCGAATACAAGGAGTCTGTATTCGAATACAGGATGTTGATTCTGCCTTGTTTGACTTCTGTATTTGAATACAATGAAGCTGTATTCGAATACAGATTCGTATTTTTGCCAGAAAACCTCAATTTTAATCACAGCTTTGAATCTTAACAGTTGGAGAAAAACCTTTGTTAATAAAGAGTGGAACTTTGAGGTAATGCAAAGTGTAATGCTTGCTTGAATGGTTAATCTTTGAATGTGTTGAGATGTTTTGAAAAATGAGGAAAATGCATGAATTTTACTAAGGTTGCATACTGTTTTCAATGAAGTGAAACAATGCATACTCATGCATGGCATAGTCAGGTGGTACCCGCGATGGGCCACAGAGTAATGCGCATCCACGTGCTGATCTGTAGTGATTGCACGAGTGCTGATCTGTAGTGATTGCACTAGGTACTAATATGAGATTGTACCTTGGTATATAAGTGTTGGTCAGATAAACGACTGCACTGGTACTGGACTGTAGTGTCTGTACCCTGAAATGCGCAGCCACGTGCTGATGTGTAGTGATTGCACTAGGTACTGATCTGTAGTGATTGTACCTTGGTTTATGTCAAACGTGCTGGTCTGTAGTGACTGCACGAGTGCTGGTCTGTATGCGACTGCACTGGTGCTGATCTGTATGCGATTGCACCCTGGTCATGAGGGCCGTTAAATTGTGCTGGTCTGTAAGCGACTGCGCCTTGGTGATTCCAAGAATTTATGAACATGAGCATATACATATTGCATCGGAGTGTTTGACCGGATAGTCACGTTTTAATTTTATGTTGATGGTGGAAAATTGTTGTGTGAGTAAGTATTGTTTTGAAATCTGTAATTTCGGATGAATTGATGTTTGTGCTTACATCATGATTTTCATACTTACTTGGTTGCTGTTTTGTAAAGTACAAATGACATGTATTTCAAAATTTAGCATCCTTATTTATCATCATGTACTATGAATATGTTTGATATTCTTTATATAACTGCTATGTGGTAATTGTTATTTTCGGTCGGTGACCCTTTACAATTATTGTGGAATTGGGCTTTGCCCTCATATGAGATTCAGAACCGTACCCCTGATGTTCATACTAACGATAGGGAACGTCGTTAGTTTCCCTTGATCTTTACTTGTGGGCTATGCAAAGAGATGAGCAGCTGGGCGAAGAAAAGACTTGTGAATATTATAATGCTACTATAGCTTAGGGTATGATCAGAGTAGACTTATGTATAGGGTTTTGAACTCAATGGTTGTAAATATTCATTTTGGAAATTATTGTAAAACTTTTCCGCGCTCTGATAAATATTTTTGATGTATCTTTATTTTAGTATATTATAAAGATCAAATTTCGATAAATATCTCATTCGATTTAATTGTGATGTTGTTGTTTTAAATTCCTTACTATTTTTGATTACGAAGTCGAATGATATTTAATTTGAATTGATTTTAATTTCCTTGAAACGGAATTCTGAAAACTCTTTTATTTATGTATTCGTTTTAAAAAAAATAATAATAAAAAAATACAATCGCGCTGTGTTTTAAACTCGGGGTGTTACATCATGCCTACACAACAAACCATACTCAACAAGCTCCTTGTATCTTTCAACAATTAGGAGTTCACACGCCTACTCGACAACGTTTACTCGACTATGCCTATTCAACACAAAAAGGCATCGCCCCATTATGGGGAATGAAGAATTGCTTGTAGATCAAACCTATACGACAAGTCCTTCAACGACCTTATAAGTCATGGCATCCTTCATTTGAGGCAACGACTTGGGGGCAACTATTATAGATTGGCCCAAGACACAAATTGTCTTGATTAACATATGTGGGATCGACACGACACAATCCATATATGTCTTCGTCCTCAACTGACTCATTTTTTGCACTATAAATATAAGTGTTATGACACAACAAAATGTTTAATTTTTTTACACCAATATAGTTTTTATAAGTTTATGCATGTATTCCTTACATCAGGGGACAACTCTCGTCAAAGAGACAATATCAGATTCCTTTATTTATCAAACTCATATAAAAAGGACCTTGATTATTTACAAACATTTCGGTCGTAGTGGCCACGACAAGTTGGTACACATTCCTCTACTATACTACAATATTTAAAGTCATATATCCGACTATATACTGACATAATATGGCAATAAATATTCGTTGTATATAGAGCAAAATAGCATATTTCGATTATCATTATAGTATAATACGTCAAAAACAACAATGCTTATAAGTCGACTCTCCGTGCTAGTATAAACAATCGACTTGGGGCATCTGTTCCAGACTGGACTTTTGGGTTGGCCTAAGCCCAATCCCAATATCCCCTCATATATGTTTTGTAAGCCATGACTCATGACCTAATAAGGTATGCTATGTCCTGTACCTCTTACTCGCCTCAATCATATATTAACTTGAGAGTCAAAGTGTTTGTAAATACATCCCAACCAACAAACAAATTTTCCATTGTGGATTTCGACCACACATCACCATTCATATAGCTTTCTTCCTTCCAATCTGTCATCGAGATGAGATACCTCTGTCCTAATCTGAACAAAAATTAACTCAAATTCAGTCGCAAAGAAATTTTGAATCTTTTTATAATTATTACAAAAGTCTACATTTAAAATTATAAATCAAAGATTAAACCACATATATATCTATATTTTTTTCTGTTTACAAAAAAAAAATCTAAAAAAATATATTTTATTCTGGCGAATATTATTTTTTTGCCCAATATTCAGGCAAATAATTGAGGCAGGTATGAAATGGCAAAGCATACCAATCCACTATTCAACACGCTTAAAATAATTGAAACGATAATAATTTAATAATAAAAAAAATAAAGAAAGGTCGGCTGTGAAGCGTTTTAGACACACTATTATTTTTTTTTGTTGCTATAAGGCGTTTCAGATACATGTTAACGACTGATATCTTATTGTCGCATACCGAATTGTAAAAGCCCAGTTGTAATCCCTTTCTTGCACCAAAAAAAAAAAAAAAAGAGCCCAGTGGTAAACGACATTTCCGTGTGCTCATTACAACCAAAACGACCCCACGTCTCACCCTCAGTACAAAACAAGACTCAACCCTCGCCCCCCGAAGACTCGTCTCTTCCATTTCTTACATCTTCCCCAATCTTTCGCTTCGTTGACTCGCTAATCGATCTTCACCGAACCAAAAAAACAAAAACAATTCAAGATCGCTGAAACTTCAGCTTCATTTTCTTCACTATAAGGTTCGATTATTCATCTTTTAACTAGTACTTCACTTTCTAGGGTTTTTACTTTACTTCAACAGTTCAACCCTAGTTCAGTTCAAAACGATTCGATTTACTCATAACGCTTATTCTTTGCTTGATTTTGTTTCAGATCTAGTTAAATCTTAACCTCAAACCTTCGATTCGAAGCTCAAATCACTGAAATCGAACCTTCTTCAGGTTTTTACAACTTTACGTGCTCGTTTTGTTGATTTTTTTTGTAAGATTCGTTTTAGATTTGTTAGGTTTTGAGATCTGAACGATTTTTGCGGATTTTGTTTACAGATCTGGTCGAGTTGTTTTCGATTTTCATTTTGTCGTTCGTGAAATGTCGGTTTCGTCGAAAGGAGATTCGGTTCAAATTAGAGAGGTTTGGAACGATAATCTCGATGAGGAATTTGCGTTGATCCGTGAAATCGTTGACCAATTCAACTTTGTAGCTATGGATACTGAGTTTCCTGGAGTTGTTCTTCGTCCTGTAGGGAATTTCAAAAACATCAACGATTATAACTATCAGACTTTGAAGGATAACGTTGATATGTTGAAGCTGATTCAGTTAGGTCTCACTTTCTCCGATGAGAACGGAAACCTACCTAACTTTGGTACTGAAAGTTCCTGCATCTGGCAATTCAACTTCCGTGAGTTCAACGTCAGTGAAGACATCTTTGCCAGTGATTCTATCGAGTTGCTGCGTCAATGCGGAATTGATTTCAAGAAGAACAGCGAGAAAGGAATTGACGTGAACCGATTTGCCGAGCTTCTCATGTCGTCCGGGATTGTGTTGAATGATGATGTGCATTGGGTTACTTTCCACAGTGGTTATGATTTTGGTTACCTTCTGAAGCTGTTGACGTGCCGAACTTTGCCAGACACACAAACTGGATTTTTCGACATGATCAAGATTTATTTCCCTGTGGTGTATGATATCAAGCATTTGATGAAGTTCTGTAACAATCTTCATGGTGGTTTGAACAAGCTTGCGGAGTTGTTGGATGTTGAAAGGGTTGGTGTTTGCCATCAAGCTGGATCAGATAGTTTACTCACTGCTTCTACATTTAGGAAGTTGAGGGATACATTCTTCAATGGCGAAACAGAGAAATATTCTGGTGTGTTGTATGGTTTAGGTGTTGAGAAAACAGACTAATTGTGAAAGAAAGAAAGAAACTATAATTGGTTGTAGAGAGTACGTCTTTTAAGTGTGAACCCTTTTTTTTTACTTGTGTACACTTCTACCAGAAAGAAAATGGTTGTTGTTTACTTGTAACATTTCATCATCTTTGCCTTGAATTGTAACTGAAAAAACATTAGCTTGTTTTGTTAGCTTGAGTTCTTTGTAAATCACTTCAGTTTAGTGTTTCAATAATAATTTATCTTGATTCCTTAACTTTTTCTTTGTTGATTTAGTTTGTTGCTATTTGATTATTCTCATTATGCTTGGTGTTTGATCCTGTTGCTTATTCTCAACATTCCATTATTTGTTGGAGTATAAGTTATGTTTTCCAAAGGTTTTCGTGGTGCCCCGATAGATTATTCTTTCTGTTCGGTAAAAAAATCAAAGGCATTGTTGTTGTTCAAAGTCTACACTAATTTTTTGTTGTCTATTTTGGTATTATTTGTTGTCTATTTTGGTGTGCTTTGCTTCATTGGGTTTTTGCAATCAGATTTCTCAACATGCGACTCATGCCAAAAATGTTTCTGATACTACAATGTGATTGGTGAGGTATTTGTTTGATTTTTGTGATATAATAGCATACTCTTGATGTTATTTGATTCACATTTTGAAATTATCTACTTGACCTGAGCAGAATTCGAGTCTCACGCTCACGCACCCTAGTGGGGCAAGTTGGATTGGAATGTGTCCTCGCCGTCTCCTATATCGCTGATTATTATTTGTATTTTGTTTTTGATTGAGCTGTCATCATTCAATTGGAAGAGGATAAATTAGATATAAGGAAATAATTTAAGAAAATAATTGATTTTGAGTTTTGACGCGTTTTCCCACCTTCCTTTGCAGACTCCTCAACTCAACGTTGAATAATGTTGAACAAATAAAAAAGACACCTAAAAAAAGACCCACAATTTTGCATTGCTGTAGAAGGATGTGATTGACTGATTTCTCGTGTTTTAAATGTTTTTAAATTAAATTTTTGGAATCCAAAAATCGTCAAATTTAATTAAATTTCTGTAAACGAGTTATAGTGAGCCGCCCGCAGGCAAGATCCAACTATTGTTACATCACGTTTCAATTATACGAAAATGTTTGGTGATTTACTTTTTATCTTATTTATAAAAAAAATTATAATTTTTAACATTTTTTTATTATTTAAATAATTTTTATTTTTATTTAATGTTTGTTTTTAAAATATTAACGAATACATTTAATGTCTCACAATTTTTTACAGAAGTATATTTATTAAAATATTAAAAAAATTATAATAATAAATTAGTTCATTAATATTGATATTTTTTTCTTCTTGTAATTAAGACCATATATAAGATTATAGAGTATTAGTACTGTCGTAATAAAAAATCCTCCATAAATACGCACGAGTTTAGTTAGCGTATGTTGACCGCAAAGACTTTTGATTTCTGATAAAATGTACTATCCTTTTTTTTTTTTACTAAAAGCTGCACTGTACGTATATTTAGGAGATGTCTTCCTTTAATTGAAATGCTTTGACCATCAACTATAAAATAAATTGTTTTGACTATGTAGTATTTTTTTTTACCTCATTTTTTAATTCAGTTATGTAGTTTGCAGTCTTAAAACTATTTTTCCTAGTGAACACTGCAGAGACTCGTTAAAACACATACGTGGCATTTCTAACATGATATTTTTATATCGAATGATACCATAACATTTTTATTTATAATACTTAATTTAGTTCTTTTATTTTTATCAATTCGCATAATTAATTCTTTTATTTTAAAATTTAATCAATTTGATCATTTATTCAGATTTATTAACTAATAAATAACGATTTTGTATAATTGAAATTATGTAATATATGATTTCATGATATATAAACCATCTAGATGTATTAATTATTCATATATCGTTAATTATAAAATGAAAAAATTCTGAAGTTCAAAGTTAAATTTAAAAAAAAAAATTATTGTAATTTCACAAGTGTTAATTATTTTACTCTATCATATTATATATCGTGTTATTTAAAACATATTATATTGTTATTTTTTAGTTAAAAATAATATTAGATACCAAAATTGTCAAAAATAAATAAAATCGATTTCGTAAATTAATAAAAATATGCGAAATAAAACTACAATGAAACCTATTTATAATTTAGAATGCACACAGTATATATGGTTACAAATTTGAATATTTTATCACAATATCCTCTTTTTTGTTTTATTATCCAAAATGTCATACTTTTTAGACACTTCAGGAAGTCGCTTCCTGGACCTGCGACCTGCTGAAGAAAAAAAATTTGATTTTCAATAGAAGGTCGCATCCTGAGGATGCGACCATGTACTAGGTTGGTTTTTTCTCTCTCTCATTTTAATAATTAGATAATTGTTTTAAAATGTTTTTTTTTAAATAATATTAATAAATAAAATAAAATACATTAAATTGAAGAAAATAATTTAAAAATCAATTAAAAGTAATTAATTATTAATTTAAAATTAATAAAAATAATTATAATAAAAAAAAGGAAGTTATATTAATAATATTAAACAAAATAAAAACAAATACATTAATTTTGAAGAAAAAAAATACATCAAATTTGAAGAAAAAAAATACATCAAATTTATTTTAATGAGCTCCACCTATATGACCTCCAGTTCTACATCTAGGATGTCGTCAAACTCGTCTAGGTCTTTGAACGAGTTGAAGTTGTTCTGGTTTATCATCAACTTGATGGTTGTCTTCGTTGTAATTTATAGGTGGAATAGAACTACTACCATCTGCCTCCATATAATTTTGACTTTGTATGTTGTACACGGAATAAAAAACTACATAAGCCGACTTAGGAGTTGTGTATTGAGTTTCAAACAAATTATAGAAAATCCCACTTTATGTCGGATGAACGGGGTTTGATATGTCTGGCGATGAAACGTAATACTGAGTCGGTATTTCTGCATATACATGTATATGTATATGCAAACGTAATAGTGATGGACCATAACATTGAACTTCTGTAGGGGTTGTTTGGGAGGTCGTCTAAATGTGAGAATATGATGACGGTTGCAAACGTTGACACACATATATTGTTCGACAGATATATATCATTTGGTGTGATTTATATACCAATTGATATATTATGTGTTGTGGCATAAAAATTCTTATACGATATTACCTTGCAACACATAATATTATTAATGCTAAATAGCACATGTGGTCCCTTAACTTAATTTCAGTTAACGTTTTAGTCGTTTATCTTTTTTTTTTTCCCGATTTGGTCCTTTATTTTAATTTTAAGTGACAATTTGATATTTTATGTTTTAAAATGTCAACAATGTTATCCTTTTTTTTTTACAAAAATTCAAAAAATTTATCAAAATTTTCAACCAAAAGCCATAAAATTATTTATATTCTTCAATATAAGACAAATTTCATCAAATTCGAAACTCAAATCTTCAAATAAACTCATATTTCCATTTTTAACAACATCAAATAAAGAATGAAATTTGATGAAATTTTTGTATGAGTTTATTTGAAGAGTTGAGTTACGAATTTGATGAAATTTGTATTATATTAAAGAATATAATTTTTATGGGTTTTGGTTGAAAATTTGGATGAGTTTTTTGAATTTTTGAAAAAAAAAGGATAATATTGTTGACATTTTAAAAAATAAAAGATCAAATTGTCATTTAAAATTAAAATAAATGACCAAATCAGAAAAAAAAGGACTAAAACGTTAATTGAAATTAAGTTAAGGGACCACGGGTGCTATTTAGCTTATTATTAATATAACTTTCTTTTTTTAATTATAATTATTTTTATTAATTTTAATTTAATGTATTTAATTATTAATTAATTTTAAATTATTTTTTTCAATTTAATGTATTTTATTTTTTAATTATTTTTAATTTATTAAATAAATAATTATCTAAATATTAAAATGAGGAAGAAAAAAAAAAAACCTAGTACATTGTCGCATCCCCAGGATGTGACCTTCTACTGAAAATCAACAAAATTTTCTTCAAGTCGCAGGTCCATGAAGCGACTTCCTGAAGTGTCCAAATAAAATATTTTGATATATTTTTTTGGAAAGGAAACATTTTAGATAATAAAAAAAAAAAGAATATTGCGATAAAAAAAGAATATTGCGATCAAATATTTTACACATTGAAGACATTTTTCGATGTTTATAAATTATACGTAATTCATATATCTATAAAAATACATTTTCAGGTGATATTGGTCATTCACCCTATACGAATTGCAGCTGCAAGATGGATAAGACAAATGAGTACACAATAATTTTGGTGAAAGACAACGACAAATGAGGTGATAACAAAAGAAAACAATATCAATGAAAGGCTCATTTTTTTTTATAGCGACTCACCAAATTAGTTAGGTGAGGTAGTATGATATATTTGGTGTAATAAGATATAGAATGTTTTATTGGTGTCAATAAGACATTTATTTATAATTATAAGTCCAAAGTATTAGACTAAGATACTTATCCAACACTATATTACACACTCAACAGATAGAATTTTTTTTGGCAATTACTAATGAACACTCCACATGCGATATACAAAAGAGGCTTCCTTATAAACAAAACAAAGTATTATTAAATGGTTCAAGTGAAAATGGTTCACTTCCTTATATGTCATGGCATCCCAGTTATATTAATTCGATCGATTAATGACCTCAATTTTTTTACTACCCTTATTGGTCATAGTAAATTATAATATCGTTAAAGTCAAAAAGTGAAGTTAGATTTAAAAAAAGAAGGAAAAAAAAGGTGAGGTTATAACCGTGTTCAAAAAATTATCACTACGACTGAAAGAATATGATGTTAAAATGAAAGTGGTTGAAAAGTTTAATGGACTAATAGAATTTTTGTGGTTGGATTTTTTTTCTTTTACCACCAAAAGTGAATTATTGAGCTCACATTTTCGACTACCATTGTTGTACATCGGATCACACTTGTGTGGTTATAGCTGTCAATAAAGTCTTAAATTTAAAAGTTGTCTTTCAAAAATTTCTTACTAAATCTATAATATTAGGTCTTCTGTTAAGATAATTTTTTTAAAATTTTTGTGGGATTAAAGAGATAATTCATAGACTCAATATTTTGTTAATTTTAAGAATTTATTTTTTTTAAAATTTTCGAAATTTATTTTTTTTGAAAATATTTCGAAAAAAAATTAAAAAACATTTTTTTCTCAAAAAATTGTGAGAAAAAATTTAAAAAAAGATTCTCGAAAAATATTGATTTTTTTTAATTAAAAATATTTCGAAAAATATTATAAATCATTTTTTATAAAAAAAATCGAAACTTTTTTCTCGAAAAAAAAATGTCAAATTTAAAAAAAAAACAATTTTTTTTAAAAAAAGTGGGCCTATAAATCCACTAAATTCACAAAATTTTAAAATATTTTTAGTGTTGGAGCTTTATTTTTTGAAGCCTTTTTTAAATATGAAAATTTTTTTCCTCCAACATGTGAGCTATACTTGTGGTACTAGTTTCCATTAGACTTGTTGAAACATTTTGGGATAATCATTCCACCCAATACAATTTCCTTACTCACATGGTGTTGTTTCACGGACAAGTTGGGAAACATTTGGGTGTATGGGTTATGTTTGGCTTAACTTTGGAATTCAATATCCAACTTAAGGGCAAGGTGTATCTCCAAGAGAGGTGGAATGTTGTGAGCAAGGTATGATAAACACTAAGTTCAATTGAGCTTGCGAAGGAATAGTGTTAAGTGGACTTGATTATTATTTTGGGTCATTTTTAAATTGGATCACACACCTTATTATTTGTTGGATTTTGGACTTATAAGTTTCACATTGAGCGCAAAGTATTTCTGCAAAATTAGTGGGATGTTAGGCGCAAATAGAATAGATATTGATTTAAATTCTATTAATTGCTTTAATGATGATTCACCAATTTCTATAAAGATTGACATAGTTCTATGGTGAGTCATCAATATATTTGTTAGAATACGTCATATATATGCTATAAAATAAATAATTGATTATTATAATGATTATTGATAAAATGAATGAAAAAAATAGTTATTTTAAAATAGATCACTCTTAATCTTTTAGATTATTTCATTCTCCATTAATGTACCCCTAAAAATGTACATTAGATCGGTGCTTTCATGCCATGAATTCACCTCCCAATGCCTCTTCTAACATTCATTTCCTTTCCATCAGATTTTACAATTCCAACACAATTTCCTTCGTGATATGTTAATTTGTATTGATGCACTCTTTTCCATTATAACATCCCTAACACAGCAGAGTGACGGAACTTGAACTGCTGAAATATTGAGGTGGTTAAATATTTAAAATTTTAATAGATAAATAAAAAGTATAATATTGTATTGTATATAAGAATTTTAAGTTATAAATTTACAAAAAAAAATATATTAATGATCAAACTCTTAAAACTTATTAAAGAGAGGTAGTAGATCAAATTTTAGTTGATATTTTTAATATTAAAAATTAGTTTTTAAAAATCTAATTTTATTTCAAACACTAATTTTTTTAGAGTTTAATTATTATATTTTGTCATTGTAAAAAGTTTTATAATGTCAGCAGATCCATAAGTATGACTTTAAAAATAATTATGATAAAAGTCAAATAGTTTTATTAATTTGACGGTTATGATTAATTGACAATTTAAAATATCTTTATATGCATACAAATTAAATCCAAATTTTTACACTATTAATACAACTTTTTTAACTACAAGAACAAAAATAATATATAAATATTAAATACATTTAAACATAATATGTTGTTTAAGATACCAATTGACACAGTGTTGATAAAAGATAATATTTTTTTTAATATCAGACAATTTATTTTAAAATTACGTGAAATTATATTTCAAATCAATAAATGTCTGATTTATTGATTTAGTTCAATTTGGACTCAAAACCATAAAAAAATATCAAATTAATTTAATTAATTTTTGTTAAATTATTGCGATCATATGATCATTTGCTTTGATTGTTATATCTTTAGATAAAATTCACAACTCAAAAAGTTGGAATTTAAGTTGGAAAATTTATTTTATTTTATAATTAAGATATTTGTTTTTGTAATTTGAAATTAGATTTAGTATGTTTAGAGACAAAATAGAGAAAATAGATATAAATATCTTGTGGAATTACAAGAGTAATTTAAGAATTTTAGTATTCTATAAATAAAGTGTAAATATAGAATTTTAAGATGGTTAGGATGTAAACAATTAACGATATCGATACAATTAAAATTATATCTCTTATAAAAATATTAAAAAAAATTATTATTAAAGTAGTCGTGTCTATCTATGGCCAGAAAAACTTCATGTGACTGAGGCAACAAAATACTAGATGTACATTGTTATAACACCAATCTATACAATATTTTAATGCACATTAACAGCACCAAGGAAATAAAGTCATCTTAATTAAGTGGCATAACAAAATACTAAATGTACATTGTTACAACCAATCTATACAAAAGGACTATATGATATAGCAAAAGCCAGATAGTTCTTTAAATTAGACAATTGTCCAAAGAAAATAAACCATTCATCCTCTATATGTTTGAAAGATCATACAAACTTAAAAACCATCCTAACCATGTGATTGATTTAAATGCTTTACACTTTACTTTAGGAACACAACGAGCAGAACTTATCTATGGCTTCTAGTAGAAATTAAGCACACATTAAAAATTAAAATTAAAATAAAGCAAAACCATGCCTCCTCTCTTTTTTTTAAAGCAACACGAAGTTCAAGTTGTATTATAATAGAGTAACAAGTTAAATTTTCAATAGTTATACTACTACCAAATTACCACAATTTTAGGAACCAAAGCAAGTTTCAGCAAAATCGGAGCATTGAAAAAATCATAACAACTTTATATACAGAGATGGAAAAGATAGAACCTGCTATGGTGAAACAACATCAACTGTATCAACTATAAGATTAAGATGAAGAAATCTTTGAGATTGTTGGAAAATATTGTACCTGCAAATCATAAACAATATTCACTAATTCTACATACTACATAGGATTACGATTATCACTAGGGATGACAATGGGTAATGTTACTGTTTCTTTTGATCAATTGTTAACCCAACAAATGAATTTATAATGAAGTGTTTTTGTAAAAATATAAACTGCATAATTTTATAATAATAAAAAATCAATAAAATTGTTAGATGAACACACATAATTGTTAACTGAATTCAAAGTTAAACTATTCAATGTGAGGAATCGAATCCGACTTAAAAAGATCGCTAACATGTGATAAAAGTTTACAAGCTTTCTTTCTCTTGCCCAGTACTATTTTTCAACTTTTGCTTTACATCATAACTAACCACATAGCCAACATTAGATGAGTTTCAAAGTCTTCAATTTTGAGTACCATTTATCAACATATAAGGTTTGTGTAGAGTACTATAATATCCGCCTCCATATCTTCAATTTAAAAAAATACTCACACCGTGTTCGTACATTCGTGATATCAACTTTAATACTCGTATTCTTACTCTTTTGTACCTTAGTGCCCATATCCATACTCATTATTTGCATTTTAACTAAAATATATTGATAAATAATCGTTATTGTTGTGATTAAATTTAAATTTTTTTCAAATATTTTAAATCCAAATCATAAAATATTACAAACAAAAATATTTTATAATCTAAAACATCGAAAACATATCAAACGATCTCACGTTACTACAACAAACATCCGAAATAATATTTTATCAAGTTGTAAGTCCTTAGGCGTTATCCAACAATATGATTCAAAAAAATTACATGATCACAATACATTTTGTAAATAAAAAAATAAATTATCGATACAATTTTTTTTACTTTAAACTAGTAATAAAAAAACTAAAAATTAAGTATTTAATTACAAACAATAATATGTTAATTACGAAAATAGAAAATTCATATAAATAAACATGTTTTATTGAGGGATAAATGTTACACTTTCGATAATAATACGAAACTTAAAATATTATAATATTACTTTATATATATATATATATATATATATATATATATATATAAATAAATGAAAGTGCATATGGGTGCGTGGTGAGACAAATACTATAATATCTACACCGTTTTAAGTTTGTAGGTAATTATATATTCTCATATCTATTATGTTGATTTTTACCCTATCTATTGTGGATCTTTTTTGCGAGTATTTGTTGAGTCTAGATCTAACTGTCATTCTTAATCATCGTGAACCTTTCGTATATCGTCAATTACGATCATCAACTAAGTCATAAACAAAAACACAACATCACCAACCTTTAATATACCGCCAATCACGATCTATCAACTAACTCATGAACAACAACAGAACAATTTAAAGTCCGAGTAATGTGAAGACACGTTGTACTCAAAGATCTATTCGTTTGAGATGACAATCTCTCAAGATTCAATAGACTCTTCTCCATCGAAATTAAGGTAACAGAATAACGGATAAATAATACATATTATACCTAAGATAAATTATTTTCTCAAAATTAACAACACAAGTTGTGTGTGTGTATATATAGAGTATCTATTGACTTTAGAAGTAACTATGTGAGTTATTCTACTTAATAACTCAATATGGATGATTAATTTCACTAATCCAACCGTCGATTATTGATATAATATATCAACGGTCAAACTCACAAAATTGTATATCAATGTGAAATTCGTAGCTACGTAACATAGACATAGATATTTAGTTATATTTTTTAAGAACTTCTTATCAATGAACGAAATATCGAATAGTTTAAAAATTTTATAAAAGTTTGTAGAGTTGATATTCTCATAAGAATTTTTTATTTGACAATTGAATTATGAAATTCAACGTTTCTATTAAATTATTAAATAAAATAACATAATTTATTACATAATTACTCTTAGAAGTCAAAAGTTCCCCTACTCATATATATATATGTTTCTAAAGTGTAAACTTGCATATTCAATTATTTTAATTATTTTTATAGGCGAATGTTAATTTAATTAGTATTTTTTATATCTTTGCTGGGATTTGCAATGCAGTCCATTCACTCTTTCAATTCTTCAACCGTTAGTTCAAATTAGTTGATCTACCCAACCTCTTAAATTATTTTGAATAATTCTAACAAAGACTAAAACCAAATAAATATATATTAATCAAAATCATTTAATTAAAATACTTTTGAAATATATTATTATAAAATATACAATAAAATGCAGGTTACGTGTTTGGTGAGCGGTGTTGCCCTTGAAGAAATTTTTGTATGACAACAGTTATTCGGTACATGAAAATTAGGAGTGTATGTAGGTACGGGTCGATCCGTCAATTCGCTCACCCAACCCAACCCGTTATTAATTGGTTCAGTTCGATTCGGGTTAAATGAAAAAAATACGAGTTTATAACTTAATCCAATCAAAAGATAATCGATCGGGTCGGGTATCGAATTTTGTCAAAATCCGTCAAACCCAACCCGCGTACACCCCTGAAAATATGAAAATTCATCAATTATAAACAATGTCAACTTCAAGTCCAAACACTTAATTGTTAAATGTTTGGACTTGAAGTTGACATTGCTTAAAATTGATGAATTTTCATATTTTATTGATTTACTGTTGTTGAATTTATTTATGTATTTGAAGATTATTGAATTTATTTTTTTGTGTGAGAGGTTGTTGACTTTTTTTAATGAATTGAATGATGCAATTGAAATTTTATAGTTTTTGAGACATTCAAATATTAAATATATTTTCATTCAATATTTTTTCCGTAAAATAAAAAATAGGTTATAACCCGCCAATCCAACCCAACCCGTTATTGATCGGTTCGGTTCGGGTTAAATGAAAAAATACGGATTTAAAACTTTACGCAACCCAAATATAATCGATCGGGTCGAATATTGGATTTTGTCGAAACCCGTCAAACCCAACCTGTGTACATCCCTAAAAATATGAAAATTCATCAATTATAAACAATGTCAACTTCAAGTCCAAACTTAACGCAACCCAAATATAATCGATCGGATCGAATATCGGATTTTGTCGAAATCCGTCAAACCCAACCCGCGTACACCCCTAAAAATATGAAAATTCATCAATTATAAACAATGTCAACTTCAAGTCCAAACACTTAATTGTTAAGTGTTTGAACTTGAAGTTGACATTGCTTAAAATTGATGAATTTTCATATTTTATTGATTTACTGTTGTTGAATTTATTTATGTATTTGAAGATTGTTGAATTTATTTTTTTTTGTGAGAGGTTGTTGACTTTTTTAAAGAATTGAATGATGGGATTGAAATTTTATAGTTTTTGAGACATTCAAATATTAAATATATTTTTATTCAATATTTTTTTCGTAAAATAAAAAATAGGTTATAACCCGCCAACCCAACCCAACGCAACCCGTTATTGATCGGTTCAGGTTAAATGAAAAAATACGGATTTAAAACTTAACGCAACCCAAATATAATCGATCAGGTCGAATATCAAATTTTGTTGAAACCAGCCTAACGCAATCCGCGTACACCCCTAATGAAAAGTATTTGGGATTTTTAGCAACAACCATCTAGGGGCAGATCCACGGCAGAGTTAATGGAAAATCTTGCCCACACAAAAAAAATGAAAAATCAATTTAATAATACTATTATTTTTATTAAATTCTCGTAAAATCTTATAATTTTTAAAAAATATATTATGTACTCAATGAAGTATTTTCTTTTAAAATTAATCTGCAAAACATTGTCAAGATGCCATTTGCCTCACTATATTTTCTTCTAAATTCAAACTTTAAATGTACGAGCTTCCTACATTTGAGATTTTATTAGACATAACTATTGTTTGTTTGCCGAATTGACATTTAATCCAAATGATACATCTAGTGTTCACCAAACAGATACGTAGTCCAAATGAAACATTGAGCTGGGGGACCACACATTTGCTGAAGCATTTTGGGTTGAAAAAAAAAACATTTAGACTACGTGGATTTAACATGTGAAGAATGGATAATTATATTTGAATCTTTAACTTAAAATTCACCTTGAGGACAAAATGAGTTTGCAAGGATGGATAGATGATATGGGGGCGGTATATAATATACAACCAACCAATCCATTTGGAGTATAATTTAACATGTGAAGAAAGACTGTTACGTGGATTTAGATGATTGAATTGTATTTTTCTCATTTTGGATCACATAGCACTATTAATTGTTGAGTTTGAGACTTATAATCTCCACGTAAGGTACGTCTCTCGGGGGTACGTTAACGATGGAGAAAATATTCTAAAAAACTAATATTTGGGTTTTTTTTTACTAGATTGTATTAATATTTTTAGAGGTCTTGTTTAAATTTAAAAATTGAGTCCATAAAATCAATTTGACGGTGGATAATGACATCTGGTAGACTGCAGCCGCTGTTACATATTCACTGAAAATTGATTATATATTTAGACGTAAGGTGCAAATATAAAATTTTAGAGTGTTAAATGTAAAAAATTAAGAATATCGATGTAATTTTTTAAAGATTAATTATATTAAAACAAAATTTGAAGTCCTTCCTAATTAGAGGCATGTATCAATGTTCTGGTTGTACAGGTTATTGACGACCCTAATTCTTTATATAGATCCATCTTATATTGTTATTTTCATTCATTTAATTATCAATGCAACAATATTGTTTTTTATGATCAACTTTGTACAATTATTTTTAAAAATTAGTTATTTAATTAGTAATGAATGGTAAAATTATAAATAAAATAATTTATATTTAAGATAAAATTATAAGGAAAAATGCTATACCGAATCTCATTGTTTTTTTTAATAAAACTCAATTATTAATTAAATAAAAAAGGATAAATTATAATCAAAATAATTTAAATAAATGACCAATTTAAATGAAAAAAAAGCCATACATTACCATATTCCCTTTGCACGTAGGTATATATTTTCTTTTTTAAAAGCTTTTTGGTCAAGTACAATTAACTATAAAAAAAATAAGATATACAATGTTAATGTAAACTAGTTTTATATTAACACTAAATAATAAATTATTATCTTAGCACGTCACACCACTAAATCTACTTTTTTATAAATATATTTTAAAATTAATAGTGTAATAAGACAAAATAAGGTTTTCTTATTAGATACAATATTACACCGTGAATATGAATATAACCATTAAACTTTTGTATAATACATTTTTCTTTTACAAAATACATCTATATGTTTATAAAAAAAATCATCCAAATAAAAAGATGTATTTGGTGTTTATTATAAAAATAATTCCACAAAATATGTATTTTGGTCTTAATGTCTTATCAAATATAATTTTTAATAATCGAACTCAAGATTCGAAACATTCATATAGACCGGGTGGTAGCTTTTAAATACATTTGATATAATTTAATCCCGAAAATCTTAGGCCTATGATATTTGTTTTTACCAAAATTTCGATATAATAACCTGGTTTAGTGTGCCTATTAAATCTCGTCACTGCCCTGGTGAGTCTATCATCCATATTTCTCACATATCTCACCGCTACATTTCATTTTAATTTTAATTTCAATTTAAGTTGTTTCCTTTATTTTCTCATTTCATTTCTCACCTTTCACGCTGTGTTCCCGCGAATTTCCGAAGCTCCATTTTTCAGATCGCCGGAAAATCTCACACTCAACGGTAAATCTCTCTCTCAATCTTCACTTCACACTTCACTTCGATTACTCATAGCTCCCGAAATTTTCCGATTAGCTTAGAAATTTGACTTCCGACCGTTCTTAAAATGGTGGATGGGTTTTTAGCAAGTCTAGGGTTTCTACTTCGTTTTTGTAAATTGGAACTGTTTTTCCGACGATACTTTGCTTGTTCACCGAGAATTAACATAGACGTGCTATTTTTCTCCAATTGCTTTGTTGTTTCAGTGGGGAATTTTGTGTATTGTTTTTACATGCTGTTTTGCTTAAGATGCATTTGAGCCATTCCTAAACACGTGGATTTATTAGTTTCATTTGTGTTTCAAGCAACTAGTTTTTGTTGGTATTATGATGTTGTATCATTCTTTTTGGTTGGAAAAAAATACTGAAGGATAATATTTTTGTAGCTGGATTTTGGGTTTTAGATTATAGACTTGTTTCTTAGGCAAAATGATAAACTACTCTGCCATATTTTTTTTTTGCCCTTGGGTGAATTTTGGTTAATTATAGTGATTATGATAGGAAAATGCTAACAAGTGCCCTTACTAAGGGCACATGTTAAGGAACTTAATATAGAAGTAGTGTTTTGGAACTTGTGTATTCAATTTCTCAGAAGTTTAAAAAGTGTTATTTTCAACACAAAATTTCTATTTTTTTAAGCATTAACATGTGCCCTTAGAGCACTTGTTAGCAAGACCCTTATGAACCAACAAAGGGTAGCTTGCTTGACAGAATTAACACTTTTTTCCTTCTTCTTGTGCACCTCAGGATTTCACTCTTCGTAGCAGAAAATGAGTAGCTTGGTTGAGAGGCTTCGTGTAAGATCAGATCGCAAGCCAATTTATAATATTGATGAATCAGATGATGATGACTTTTTGCTTAAAAAACCTGGGACAAGTCAGGAAAAGTTTGAGAGGATAGTCAGAAGTGATGCGGTACGATACTTGGTTCCCCTTTTGTTTTTATGCTCTTCATTTGAGCTTGTTATATTTATTTTCTTCATTTCTTGAATCTTGCGTGGTTATTTGTGTTCAGTGCACTGCTCAGCTTCAAATGGTGACTGATAGTTACTATTTTTCGGTGACACAAGAAACTTGAGTACTTGTTTGAGGCTTTGAGCTGTTGCCGTGTAATAGGAATTTCCAGTCTAATTTGAGTCTTGCTTGGTAAACTTTAAAGATATGAGTATCCTGACTTTCTATTGATTGGTAACAAGTGTGGTGATGCATGATTTTCCCTTACATTTTTCATTTCCACACTGTAATTTGGTTTGGAATAAATGAAGTATAATAATCCTAGTGATTTGAAGTGGCCAAGGTTGTAAAGGCAAAAGAACCCTTTCGGTCCTGTGGAGCTTTGATGCCTTGAGTTGAGCAGCGGAAATAACTAATAAGCGCAGGCCTCTACGAAGAAAACAGTATAATATTTGTTTTTTTAATATATTATTCACATAAAAATAGAACATTCAAGCAGTCAAGCACAACATTCATATTTAATTATTTCATAGTAAAAATAAAACATTAGCATTTCACATTCAATTTGCAAGCCCTACTTTTTTTGCTCTGAAGAGTCCCAAAGACTCTCTTCTATCATTCTAAATATTTTACCACTTTTAATATCACTGTTAGCAAATTAAATGCCTAGGCTGTTTGGTTTTTAACAGTTATCAATATTGGGTCAAAGGAGCTAGATGCACGTGCCTCAACTGGAAAGTGGTTCTGCTCCTTTCTAGCTCTTTGCTTGTGCCGTAGGAGTGTCTTTGACTACACTGTTCACAGCATGTTTTACAATGTAGATTTAACCCATTCTGAGAGATGACATGGAGTAGTCGTCTTAGCTTCTTTTTAATAATCTGGTAGTAGCTATTAAAGAATCCAGAAGTTTCTTTGTTAGATGCTCGAGGATGTCAGCAAGTCTTGTTTATTTGATGTGGTTTTATTGTTTATTCTGTTTTTTTCCCTTTTCTTTTTGGTATCTATGATGAGATTTTTTTTTGTTGAGAAAACTATGATAAAAATGTTATCCAGAGGTAAAAACAGAGTTACTTCTGGTTTATTCATATAACAAATATTGTTATTCATTTTTCCCCATTAATAATGGCGTTTCTTTTGGTAAACCAATGAAATTTGTTGAAATGAAAAGATGAATTCAAAACCGTCTTCATAGCTCAAGTTGTGCTTAATAATACCAATACCTACAAACAAAATCTCAAGATAGATTCCTGCACCCTGTATCATGTTCTAGACAATACAAAACAATGTAAAATAACAGATCCAACATCTCCCCTCCACCATCCACCACCCCCCCAAAAAAAAAACCACCACAACAAATTTCCCCGAGAGCCAACCTGTACTGGACCCAAGCCATTCATGGTATAAACCAATATGACATTGTTTGATATAGTTGGCATTTTTGCATATATTTGGTTTCCTTGCTTGACACTAGTAAATGTTTTGTACTCATTTTTCCTCACTTCATTTTTTGATCTTTCTATCTTTTTAAATAGAAAGAAGATTTATGTCAAGCCTGTGGAGAAAGTGGAGATCTCCTGAGCTGTGAAACTTGCACATATGCTTACCATTCTAGGTGTTTACTTCCACCACTTAAAGGTCCTGCTCCCGACAACTGGAGGTGCCCTGAATGCGTGAGTGTTTATGTTATAAATAAATACGTATATACTTTTGCTTGAGTGACGGCCTATATCTTAAATTTTGTTGTTTTGTTTTGCAGGTTAGCCCACTTACTGATATTGATAAGTTATTAGACTGTGAGATGCGCCCTACTGTAGATGCGGATGGTGACGACACAAAGTTGGGGTCAAAGCAAATTTTTGTTAAACAATACCTTGTTAAGTGGAAGGGACTATCATATCTGCACTGCACATGGTAAATTTGTTGGAAACTTGGAACTCATACTTTATTGTGTTCCACCTTTCCATAGTGTCTATTGGACCTTCTTCAATTGTTATTATGTTTTAATTTCCAATCCTCATTTTTCCGTCTATTTATGTATCACTTTTGCTTTTTAGTTTTCACCATTTACATCTTCATTGCTACATTTTTGTTTGTTTTGATCCACTTTTTAAAATTTTATGGTCTAAATCTTTATTTTCTATTTACCTCCTACTTTTTTTTTCCTCTTTAGGGTGCCAGAGAAAGAGTTTCTGAAAGCTTTCAAGAATCATCCTCGTCTGAAGACCAAAGTGAACAACTTCCACCGTCAAATGGCGTCCTCGAATACTTCTGATGAAGACTTTGTTGCCATTCGCCCTGAATGGACTACAGTTGATCGGATACTTGCTTGCAGGTTAAACTGCCTGGGGATTTATTTTCCTCTTTTACCATATATGCAAAATGACATGAGATGATTCTGTTCCTATTTTCTTAACAAATTATGAAATTAGAATATTTTGTAATTTCTAGAATTTGAGTGACAAAATGTTAACCAGGAATTTGAGTAGTGTTGGTGTGTTAGATCAGGTCCAAACTATCCTTCTTGACTTTAGGTTGACATTCAGTGTAAGCATTGGATATTTGATTGAATATTAATGTACCACTATAGGCCCTGATTGATGCTTGTGATATGCCCTTGCCATTCAACCCCATTGTACATTAACCCAATACTTATATTTTAAATAATGTAATGTTACTATTGTACATTAAAATGGAGTGGTGTGATGTAGTATCATAGTTTTTGAATGGTATGAGAAGACTTAATCCACTTCCTTAGAACTTTCAATCTAATTGAATTGATGAAATTTACCATTTATAAAAATTTATTAAAAGGTGTAACTGTGTAAGTATACGCAGACTTAAACATGTTGTAAGCTAGTTCTCTTGTGGTCTGTGTGTATGTTTAGCTCTTTTTTTCTTGTATTCCCCACTCATATTGTGATTAATCATATTTGGTTCTACCCTAGTAAAGTAGTGGAAAATAGTATCATCAAAAAGAAAATTATTGTGGTATCTATTGGAGGATATTTTCAATATCTGATAGTATCTTCCTCCTATTCATCAAATTTTCCTTCTTTTAGTCTCCCCCCAACAGAAAAAAAGAAATGCATTGTCATGTCATGTGATCATATGAGAGAATGGTGAAACTGCAATGTGCAACCTAAGGCTTAGATGTTAGAAACGTTGCTTAATTGTTTTGTGCTAATTTTTCCAATAACAATGTTGACAAATGCACGTGTTTTAATGGAATCTGTTGTTTGAATGGTACAGGGGTGATAATGATGAGAGGGAATATTTGGTGAAGTGGAAAGAGCTTTCATATGATGAATGTTATTGGGAATATGAGTCTGATATTTCTGCATTTCAGCCGGAAATAGAAAGATTCAATAGATTTCGTTCTAGATCAAGCAAACTTGCTTACAAGCAAAAAAGCCGTGCTAATGATGATGCAGAATCGAAGAAACAACAGAAAGAATTTCAACAGTATGAACATAGCCCCAAGTTTCTTTCAGGAGGAGGTATTTTTTTGTTGCTGGTCTATTCTTCTGGCAGTATCATGCTTTGTATATCATTTTCATATATGGATGATCTAGATTGCCTGATTTAATTTTCATTTTGGTGAAGGTTCTTTACACCCATATCAGCTTGAAGGCTTGAACTTCTTACGATTCTCTTGGTCCAAGCAAACACATGTCATACTTGCTGATGAAATGGGACTTGGTACTTAGTTCTGTTTTTCTCTCTTTATTCGCTATCCATTTATTCCCTTGTTTTTGGGCAGATAAAAAGTTTAGGTGATGGTAGGATACTCCATTCCCAAGGAAATGCAATATCACAAGCTAAATGAGGGCGTATGTTGTCTCTTAATAATTCAATCTAACTACTTTTATTGTTACAAGCAGAACCAACCTTATTGAGTTGATACTTCATACCAATGTTGTCAAAACCAAACCGGAGAATGAACCGGCGAGACCTACTGATCATGGTTCAATTGGTTCAATCATGGTTAAACCGGATGACTAATAAATAAATTAAAATGACATTTTTAAAAGTGCAATAAAGAAAAAACCTGTAGAACTGCAATCCTAACCGGTTCGAACAAGTTCGATCCGGTTCTAAGGGACTAAGAACCAACCGTGGCTGAACCAACTACTAATTTGGAATTTCTAGAGAAGTATGTTATTGCACCATGATGGCTTAGTTTTATACCTGCAGGAAAAACCATACAGAGTATTGCTTTCTTAGCATCTCTTTTTGAGGAGGGTGTCTCTCCACATCTGGTGGTTGCTCCACTTTCAACGCTGCGAAACTGGGAACGTGAATTTGCAACATGGGCCCCTCAAATGAATGTTGTATGTATATGGGGATTGTTGGTAATACTTCATTTTGGTAGTTACTCTTTTAATTGTATGTTTATTTTTGCAGATTATGTATGTTGGATCTTCCCAAGCTCGCAATGTTATCAGAGAACACGAATTTTACTTTCCCAAGAAACTGAAGAAGATCAAGAAAAAGAAATCCGGTCAGATAGTTAGTGAAAGTAAGCAAGACAGGATTAAGTTTGATGTCCTTTTGACATCATATGAGATGATCAACTTTGACACAGCATCGTTAAAACCTATAAAATGGGAGTGCATGGTAAGATATGCTTACTGTTATATTACCAGAACAGGAAATATTAGTTTTCCAGTTGCCTCTATTACTTCTATTCACATTTCGGGTTTCTCCATTATGCTGATAGTCTACATCTACATGCATACCTAGATAGTTGATGAAGGTCACCGCCTCAAAAATAAGGATTCAAAATTATTTTCTTCATTGAAGCAATATTCTAGCAGACATCGTGTGCTCTTGACTGGAACTCCTCTTCAGGTTTACTTTCAATTGTGTGATATCTGGTTTGAAATTATGTCCTAATTTTCTATTATTGGTTAATTGAACTGTGTTTTTGTTTTGTTATTTGCGCTTTCTGCTGATTTTTGTCTTAACAGATTGTGTTGTGATTACAAACTAAGAGTTCCATTTTCTAAATTTGGGTCATACACTTTTGGTGCATCTATGATTTTGAATTGCCCATAAATTTCCTTAATAAAACATGTGTTAATGTTACCTTGGTTTTAGCATGAATGCCCGTCATTAATATTTTCTTGGCTTCACAGGGATATTGTCACTCCAACATATGAGTGTAAATTATTTGTGCTAAAGCTAAAGTAGTCTTTTGCACATGCACTCTCATCATTTTATCACTAATATAAGGTGAATGGATTTGGCAAAGGGTAAATATATGGGGAGGTGAAGTTCTCAAAAGATTCAGCTTTTTCCTCGTAAGATGGACATTGAGACCCACGTTCATTGATTAATCAACAATTAAGCCATTTAAGATAACTGAAAGTCAATTATACTACCATTAAGAGCTTATCCTTTCCTTAGCATAGTCATTGTTAAAAGGAATTTAGATAATAATATCTTATGCAGATTGAATATGCTTCGTGTGAGTCTCAATCGTGGATTTATGGTGTGTATTTCTACTCGTCTACAGCAAAAAGTTGTACAATTTTGCATTTTTGATAATTAACTTGTTTCCAAACTGAATTTACAACTCTAAATAGAATTGTTGTATTTTTTTTTTTAAATTTCTTGTTTAAATTTAGTAATTTACATATGTTAACTTGTCTGTTGCACTTTACACGTCGTAATGCACATACTTTTAATGTAAAGAATGGCTGCATATATTTAGTTTATCTTTCTGAAGATGAATTGTACTAATGATAGCTTGTCTTGTGTGTTACAGAACAACTTGGACGAACTTTTTATGCTTATGCATTTCCTTGATGCTGGGAAGGTTAGTGTGAGGATTGTACTATAAGATAAACCATAATTTTAAGTTATTGAATTTGCTTATACTTATCATAAGCATCTAATGGACTTATATTTGACTGCTGTCAGTTTGGAAGTTTAGAGGAGTTCCAAGAAGAATTCAAGGATATCAATCAAGAGGAACAGATTTCAAGGCTTCATAAAATGCTTGCCCCGCATCTTCTGCGAAGTATGCAATGCAATCTTAAATAAGTGGCTCAATTTCTCTTCATTTTTCGGTTGTCTGGATTTTTTTTTTTGATTAATCTCAATATATCACGGAGCCCTACTGGTTGAAGTTATTTGTGGGGTTGAGTTAGGCCCAATACCTAAGATGATATCAAAGTCTATCCTAAATCTATTATCGGGTTGTCTGCATTGTCCACTCTCCAGGCCCACGGGTGTGGGGGTGTTTGAAAATTCGCCTTATTTGTGACTACCCATGCAATCTGTTATCGGGCCACTTCGTCTGCCTCCATTAGAAAGGTACAAGACCTTAGCCACAATAATGTGAAGTTTACCAGACAAAGGAAAGATATGATGAAATATGAGGGATAAGGGGCCATATGATCAGTAGCACTAAAGTAAATTATCCCAAATATCTTCAAACCTAGTTTTGGAATCATTAAAGGATGTAAAAGTAAAATTCTTTCCCGTCATGGTGAGAGATGAGTGTTAGAGATCCTTACAAACACAAGGTAGAATAGCCACAAAACAACTGTTCCGGGACGGAGTAGGAAACCCTCTTGAAACTAACTCAACTGTCAAGCTCAACGCAAACAAGTGCTAATGTTAAAATATTTGGTAATTTGTCTTTTTTTATAGAAATGTATATTGCTTAATTGTGGATTCATTTTTTTTAATTATCTCAGGAGTGAAGAAAGATGTCATGAAGGAACTACCTCCCAAAAAGGAACTTATTTTACGAGTTGATTTGAGCAGCAAACAAAAAGAATATTATAAGGCAATTTTGACCCGTAATTATCAGATATTAACTCGTCGTGGTGGTGCACAGGCAAGATTCATGCTTCAGTGAATTGATCATTTTGGTTTACTCTTTATCTTAGTAGCATCATGAGTTAAGAGCCAAAACATCTTAATAGTATTAGTATTGTTTTTTGTTTTTTTAAATCAGATTTCTCTTATCAATGTTGTTATGGAACTGCGCAAGCTCTGTTGTCATGCGTACATGTTAGAAGGTGTTGAGCCAGATATTGACGATCCAAAAGAAGCATTCAAGTAAGTTTTTATACCAACAATGTTTTTGTTTGTAAGGAATACCGGGTCCTCTGCTTATTTGCGGCTAAATCTTGTTTCTGTTTTTCCAATTGAAAATTATTAGCCATTATTAGTTTATAACAAATGAAATATTTGGTTTACAACTTAACATGTTGAAAGGCATTATTGTGGTCAAGGTTGTCAAAGTCAATAATTTAGGTAAACTTTGACTCATAAACTCATATATTTGGGTAAACACAAATGATGAAACCATACTTATTACCAAGTTCCCTAATGCAAAATTATTTCAAGAAACAAGAACTAATTCCTTCAAATGTCCACCTCCCTCAGACATTTGGACTTTGTGACACTCTGAGCAGCAGCAAACAACAATTGCAAAATTAAAATTAAAACAAACACAGTAGAGTTATCAATCCCAAATAGCGGTGCTTAGTGGCCAATCCAAAAAAAAGTATAGCAGGACATTGCATAGCGGCATGACTGCCATTCTTAAATATTTTATACGTATTATTAAATAATTAATTATATATATAGATATAAAAAAAATAATATGTAAAATTGATGAAATATTCATGAATAACCAACAATAAAAAACCATAGGTCTTAAGCAAAGCATAGAAGTAAATACCAACAAAAGCCAAGGAAACAAAAAGTTTAAGCAACTAAGGCTCCATAATAGGATTCTTCAATCATCCTCTTGAAGGTTTAAGTCTTCTCTATCACTTTACTACTGCTAAATTTTAGTCTGCTGGAGATGAAAAAAACATAGGAAAACAGAGAAAAAGAGAAAGAGAAGGCAGCAAGAGACTGGATTTCCAATCTACCGGACAGTGAACATAGAAGTAAAAGAGGAGGGGGAAACAGTGCTTTGCTGGAATTTTTTTACAAAAACGATTGAACAGAAAAACAAAGCATGCAGAAACAAAGAGCTTTAAAAAATTTGAACATGGAATCAGTAATTCAGAAATAACAAACCACATAAAAAAGAAGAAAAGTGCACAAAGGGGACACTCAATTGTCTCCCCAACCTGCTGGATAGTGATCAGAACGGAAAACAGAGGAGGGGAAAGGATAGTGGCGGCGACTGGGTATGCCTGAAATTACCACGCGCTGCCTGGAAAATGAAGGTTCTGGCCTGAAAGTTGTTGGAGAAGAGGCTAACCGTGTAGAGAAGTTTGGTTGCGGCTTCACTCAGGAGTCAGTTCTTTTTCACACGGATTGAGAATTCCCAAAGTCTTTATAAAACATTTAAATTTCACGAGAATACCTAATTACCCCCAAACTGCTTTCTAATTTTTTTTTTAAAAACTTAATGGCTTTTTGGGTTTTTTTGAGGGACTCACTATCCTGTCCATATTGCGCACAGCAGGTTGCAACTTCTGCTACTGTGTAACTATTTTCATATAGCGGAAAGTCTCTGCTAGCGCTATAGCGGTGCTTCTATTAACACTGAAACACAGCCCGTGTAACACAGATTCAAAAGCATAACAGCGTTGCAAAAAAAAATCAAGAACAAGGAAGTTGTCTAGTGTTTATAGCACTACCCAAAGCAATGGCAGGTTCTTCTAATTTAACTTCTTAAATATTATTTCTTACTTAAATCAAATCAGTCAACATAAGAAACAGGCCCAAAAAATACTTACAAAACAATAAGTAACACATTGGGAATTTGAAGTAGAAGGAGACAGAAACATAGGAAACATATGATATTGTCACTGCTGAAAATAGTGAAGACCTGACAGATGTGTGATAGAAAGAGAACTGGGAGACTGAGTAAGAGACTTAACCAGAACAAGCTTCAATGGCAGCCGGAGAAGAGAGGGATTCCATTCACGTCTCCGGTTGGAGCCCTAGGGCTCACAATGGTGTCTGGTTCTCTGCTGTGTATCACTGATGTGTACTGCTTCTGTGTATTAAGGCTATCTGGGGCCTTTCCGTTTTGGGCCACATTTTAAAAAAAAACCACTCATTCTAACAGCGAGTCAATCAAATTTGTTCACTTGGACTCTTAAAACTGAGCCGATTTCCTAAGTTGACTCGCTATTTTGACAACCATGATTGTGATATACTTTTCATTAACACTATTCCTTTTACTTTCTATGTGACAGACAACTGGTGGAATCATCGGGGAAGTTGCAATTGCTGGACAAGATGATGGTGAAGCTTAAAGAGCAAGGACACAGAGTTCTTATATATTCCCAATTTCAGCACATGCTTGATTTGCTTGAAGATTACTGCTCTTACAAGGTATTCATAAGAGATTATCTGTTTTTATTATCCAAAATTTTGAAGTTGATTGTTACATTGTGATACTCAGTCTGTTTTTCTCTTCTTTCTCTTGTTTTTTGAAAAATAAATAGAAATGGCAGTATGAAAGGATAGACGGCAAGGTTGGTGGAGCTGAAAGACAAATACGTATAGATCGTTTTAATGCCAAAAATTCTTCAAGATTTTGCTTCCTTCTTTCTACAAGAGCTGGGGGTTTGGGGATAAACCTTGCTACTGCTGACACAGTTGTTATATATGACAGGTGAACCTTTAAACTCCTGCAATTCTTTTTCTTTTTGGTCTAGAAAAATATTACAGTGGAATCATATATTAAAAATTGGACACAAAACAAGCTATACTATCTAAAGGTTATTTTTTGGGGGATTAAAATATGTCTTCAGCTTTCACAATTATGGCTCTTAAAAGTTTTTCTACTGGAAAGACAAATGGAGATATCTTCTATATAGTAGTTTCTTGGTGCTTGGCTATTCATTGTGATTGTGCTATTATATATGACTGATTGTTGTGTGGTGAATTTATTTTTTACCTTTATCTGTTATGCATGTGAGTTGTGACTAAGTTACCTTAAGCTCTGCTTTTTATTGTTGTTAGACTGGCAGTGTCTTACTTAAGTGTAACAAGGTTGAGGGTCTCTTTTGGGTGCTGGCTATCTTATAAGCATGGAGGATTGCTTGTGTTTTATAAAGTTTAGTTGGGGCTTTGATCAGAGAAACCCATTAGCTGCAACTCGCTATTAAAAAGGTGTATGTTAGGGGACAAGCAGAAGTTTAAACATCCGGGTCTGTCGAATAAAGATACATGTCCTTATAATAGATGACTAACTTTTGTTAGTTATTTAGGAAATCTAAGATAGAAATAAAAAGTAGGGACAGAGAACTGTAACGCATGCAGTTAGGCATTTTGGAAAGTGGAGAGTTCAGGTCTCTAGCATTTTGAATCATATTTAATGCCATATTCAAGTTGGTATGAGTGCTCACATTCTATGTGCCTGATAAAACCCTAAAATGTCCCAAGTTTGAAACCCTAGCCATCTAGTCGCCCCATCGACTAGCCACTGCTGGCTTACCTCCCTCTGGAATGTCGCTGTGACGGAGCCCTCTATGTATGTAAGAAAAGAGAGTAATATTGAATCTGTGTTATGCATTAAGGGGCAAAAATGGATTCAGTTCTTACAACTAGTGGATAACAGCTATATATATAGCTGACAATCCATATAATGTAGAAAGATTTTGTTTTTATGTTATTTGCTGTCTAATTTAATCACTTTTTTTATGAATGCCATTTTGTAGTGATTGGAATCCTCATGCTGATTTACAAGCAATGGCTAGAGCTCATCGACTTGGGCAAACTAATAAGGTTTGAATTTTTTATTGATATGAAGTCGATAATTATTGTTGGCTTTAGAGGCTATAATAGTTTTGGTGTTGCAGGTGTTGATTTATAGGCTTATAACGCGAGGAACGATTGAAGAAAGGATGATGCAAATGACTAAGAAGAAAATGGTGTTAGAACACCTTGTTGTAGGGAGGCTAAAAGCTCAAAATATCAACCAGGTAAAAAAATACTTTTTCTAAAGTGAAGGCTTATGTTGTGAGAGCTGATAGAAATTTACAGTTGCATTGTTAAGACTGCATTATTTAATATTTGTTAGGAAGTATCTTCTTGTCATCTTTTTCTTCAGCATACGTCTAAGATAGCAAAAACCAGGTGGTAAATGGATATTGATCAGTAGTTTTTTATTGGACTCGGGGATATCAGAAAAATATTCATTTTTCATTTTTGCTCTGTTGTCCATGGTTGTTAGGCGTGTGTGACTGATCGTGAGATCACACGATCTCACGCACATCCGTTGTTCACCGCAGTGGCACAGTGCTTAAATAGCTGGAAGGGGCGGTGCGGCCGGCGTGAAATCGTAGGAGCATTCGCCCTTCTGTTGTAGAGTCCTGGTTCGTGTGTCAGATCCGCAACCTGGTTTATTTAAAACGGCGCTGCGCATAAAAAAACCTGACCCGGTTTATGATACTTGCCAGTTTTGATACCTTTTGTTTTGCTTATATTCTATTTAATAACTTTCGTTCTTTTTTAGTTTATAAGTTTTATATAATTAATTAATTAATAATAATTGCTAACGTGATTTAAAAAATTCAGGCATATAATAATATTAATTAATAATATTAACAATAACAAAAATAATAATAAGTTATAATAAAAGGAAATATGTTATGCTATATGTTTTTTGATTAGTAAGTATAAAATGATTTGCTTATTTTTTTAAAACAAAATAAATATTTGTTTATTGTTTTTAGATGCTGGAAGCAAAAGTATATAGCATTGAAGCTTGTGATTTATAATTAAATTAATAAAAAAATTATCTTAAGGTTATATATTTTAATTATGATATAATTGTCTCTTTTGTGGGATCTTATGATATGTGTTACGATCCCACAATTTACGATTTTTTTATACCCAAACGACCTTAGGTGGAATCTTGAGTTTGATAACCATGCTGTTGTCATGGCCAACTTGGTTGTATACACTTCATACATATATCTGCTGGAATGTACACATAAATTGATTTTATTTCTAATTGAAACAAGATGTACGGAGGTTGAGCTCCTTACAAGCAGAAGCAGCCCTCTGTAAAGAGTAAAAATGCAGGAAAAAATGGAAACAAGGTACAGGGAGTTGTGCAGAAGTACATAATATTGCAACCCACCCAAAACCTTCCACCTTCCTCAATTCTTGCCTCCATCTCCCAGATAGTCCCCTTCCCTTCAATCCCTACTCCAAACTGATTCCCTCCTTTTCCCGCACTCCTTGCCACATAGGCGTAGGCAAAGTTGTTACAGCTCTTAACAGTCCAAATCTCCTATTGCCCCTTACAGTTCTCCTCAAAGTAGTAGTCATTTAAGACCTGACATAGAGCATAGAAATTGATTAGCATTGCTTCACTTATGAATCTATTTTCATTTTTTAGCCACCATTCTCTCAAAAGGTTTTGGAGGATATCTTAAACTCCCAATAGTTGTAAATTTGCAATTCCTTTGTGTTGGGGGTTTTTACATTTATTTTAAGATGAGTAGAAGGAAATGCTCCAAAAGTTAGAATAAGGCATATGCTCCTGAAAAGAATGATAAAAGAGGCTAGGGGTGAAGATAAAGGTTCATCAGCAAAGTAAAGCTCTCCATTCTTTCTTCATAATAAGTTGATTTCCAAGATCAACTATTGGCTGAACTCCAGTCAACAGGATGAGGAAAACATCAGGCATTGCTCTCGAAAGCACGTAACACCTCACTAAAAGTCCTCCTTAAAATATAGAACAATCATATACTTCAAACTTGGAAACCACTGTATATATAAGAATAAACAAATTAGGCACCTCATGTTTCAATGTGCTCTTAATGTTAATCCCTCCCCTTTTAAAAAATTCATGATATTTATTGAGTCTGGGGCACATATGCTATTTATTCAAGAGATTGATATTTTCTAAAATTTTATTTACTGTCAATTGTGCTCAGGAAGAGTTGGATGACATCATAAGGTATGGCTCAAAGGAGTTATTTGCAGATGAGAACGACGAAGCTGGAAAATCCCGTCAAATCCATTATGACACAGCTGCTATCGATAGGTAATCAAGCACTCTTCTTCAAACATGAAATAGGAATATGCTTGAGAATTTTATCCCACATATATTTCTTCACAATAGGTTGCTGGATCGTGACCAAGTTGGACATGAAGAGGCTACTTTAGATGATGAAGAGGAAGATGGATTTCTGAAGGCTTTTAAGGTTGATTTATCATATAGGCATGCATACAAATTTTTATGATATAAATGTTTATTCGAAATTGATCTATCGACATTCTGGTTTGTTGTGAGTTGTGTTGCCATTGATTTGTTCCTGCCATTTATCCAGTTTTTAGCTATACACACGGGCTCACATGATGCAAAAAAAAGTTCAACTGTATTGGTCTTTTTCTGCATAAAAAGTTCAACCGCCACTTTTACTTTTTAAACTAATTTGTTGCGAAAGCATTGCTACAGAAATTCACTGTGCATATATTTTGGTCTGTTGGCCTCTGCTTTTTGATTGACTGAGTGGATTGTATGATCTAGGTTGCAAATTTTGAGTATGTTGATGAAGCTGAGGCTGCAGCAGAGGAGGCAGCACAAAAAAGAGCAATGGAAACCATGAACAATTCAGAAAGATCACATTACTGGGAAGAGTTGTTAAAAGACAAGTTTCAAGAGCATAAAGTTGAAGAGTTCAATGCTTTGGGCAAAGGAAAGCGAAACCGCAAGCTGGTATGTGACGATGAGATTTGTGTCATTTTCTTGTATGAATTTGCAAGAAAAGATCATTGGTTCTTGCGGTCATTTATGAGTTTATGGTAGTTTACTATAATGGTATTATGAGTTTGAGTTCAATATATATTTTGTTTACTCTAATTTTTCTTACTACCTTTTTTATGGTATTATGGAATATAGAACTAGTTCCTTTCCTATAAATATATGATATATGCTAATGGTTTCTATAACTAAATATTGAAATCTAGGATTTTGGTACTTGTTAAGTCCTTTTATTGCATGTCAGGGTTGGGGGGTGTTTATACAACTTGAGTGGTTAACTTTTTCCTCTTTTGCTGCATCCTTTTGATGTGTTTTTGTTAAGGTAATACCTATTATTTCCTGATTTCCCAGATGGTTTCTGTTGAGGAGGACGACCTTGCTGGTCTGGAAGATGTAAGCTCTGACGAGGATGATAATTATGAAGCAGAGCTTACTGATGGTGATTCAAATTCCAATGGAACTACTTCTGGTCGAAGGCCTTATAGAAAAAAAGCACGTGGTATGTATAATTATTTAATATTTGTTTTTGTGGCATGAAAGACCTAGATTATCTGGCCTTGACTGTGATGTAAATATTCCTTTAAATCTATTAGCAGCAGATAGCACAGAGCCACTTCCTCTGATGGAAGGTGAAGGAAAAGCATTCAGAGTACTTGGTTTTAATCAAAATCAGAGGGCTGCATTTGTGCAAATTTTGATGAGGTTATGTTCTATTTTAACTTATGTATTGAGTTGACGAAAGGGTTTTGCCTGGCAATGTTTGTGGTTAATCTCACTCTGTTATATTACAGGTATGGGGTTGGTGATTTTGATTGGAAGGAATTTACTTCCCGCATGAAGCAGAAGACTTACGAAGAAATCAAAGAGTATTGACATGATTTTTCTTTAATTTGTTATTATCATATTTGGGTTGTTTTATAAAGTCTTTATTTCAAACGTGTTTGCTGGAAATTTTTTTGTCGGGGGGAAGAGGGATGGGACTTGATGGCAGCCGCACTGCTTTGCCCGAGCATTCGTTTTTGTTGAGTGAAAGTAGAGAGAGAAAAGCGAAACTAAACATTTCATTTTGATATTATTAACTCAAGTATCTAGCTGCAAAGAAAGTATATTTAGTGGCAAAATCTAGTAGGAAAGGGGAGAAGCCAGTTACCACTTTTCATCAACAGGTGGCTGACTGACAGCTGTCAAGGAGCCTTAACTATTACAATGGCCATGCATACAGTAGGCTAAAAACAAAGGAATTAACATTCTCTTATAATTCTCAACATAAAAAAAAGTAACAATAGTTTAGGTATGTACGAAGTTAAGAATAAGGATATATTTTTGGGTTTAATAATGTTGATCTTATGTAGATGGCTGTATAGATTTCTAAATTAACAATAACTAGTCCCTAAAGATGGCTTATTTTTTCTTTTCTTTTCTTTATATCTTTATGCCTCTCTCTTGTTTTTGGAGGTACTTCTGATCTTCCAGCTCTGCATTTGGTTATTCTCTCAATAGTGCCTGTGCCTGTGCTTTGTCTGACATATCTGGCATGCATGCTTATATCATTATCAGTCATAGGCATATGTTTGCTATTGAATGTTTAAGTACGTAATTAATGGTGCATGCATGTGCAAGTGGGCCTATTTGATTGAACTGTTGTGGAAAACTTTGGTGTACACTCATTTCAAACTGGCAATTCTGTTTTACAATATAATAAGCATTACCACATGGTCGGATATATTTTTTTTAACTGTTTAATAATGTAACTATCTATCTTATGGTTGTATCACACCTTAAAGTCATTCTTTGTGAGTGAGTTTGATTTATATATATATATTTTTACAGTTATGGGACCCTTTTCTTGTCTCATATTGCTGAAGATATAACTGATTCCTCTACATTCACAGGTGGTAGATCCTTATTGCTGTTGTATCTTATCTCATTTTTCCTTCTTTTAATACTTCAACTTTGGTTTTAATTTCCCAATTCTTTTTGATCTATAATTTACCTGTAGATGGTGTTCCAAAAGAAGGACTCCGAATCCAAGATGTACTTGTTAGGATTGCAGTCCTGCTCTTAATAAGGGACAAAGTAAGTCCTGAATTAATTTTCTGTTTTTTAACTGCTTGCTAATAGTATATATCATCATTCTGCACCCACTGCGCCTCCTTGCCACAACATAAAAGATTGGGAGAAGTCTAAGAAAGGAATTCTGGGTAAACAGTAAACACTACTATGTAATAATGTTTAATGAGTAACCATATAATAGCTTGCTTAGCTGTTTGAGTATTATGCTGTTCCCGCTGTTATATTTTTTGGTAGTTTTCCTAATAACTTTCGTGTGTGTGGTGTACAATTTACTCATTTCGTGCGATATTGTTTAGTTATATCTTTATTCAAATAAATTGTGATAGTACCTAGATGTATGTCCATTGCCAGACTAATGCTTTTCAAATTCTCTTCTCACCATTGTTTAAAGTGTTTGGGGAAACCTATGATGAAAAAAAATTGAAACTATGCTTGTATCTTATGATTTTAGATTTGCCCACTCACCATTTAAAAAGATTGACGCTGTTGATGACTCGTGTAGTGCCATTTATCTTTAAAAACAGTTAAAAGCTTTCATTTTAAGTGAAAAACTTGGGTTTAGTAATAACGAAGGTCTTTTTTATGTAACAATGTAAAATGGTTTACTGACATTGGATAAAAATTTAAACTGCTTGTCTCTTTTTGTGTGTGGATGGGGGGCAGGGGGATAGGGGTCTGGGGTAGGAGGTTGAATATATTTTCCGAAGTTGAATTTCCTTTGGCTGATTGAAGTGTTTCTTTCCCTTGGGATGTGAACTTACAGGTGAAGTTTGCATCAGAACATCCTCAAACTCCACTGTTTTCAGATGACATCTTATTACGTTATCCAGGTTTGAAGGGTATAAGGAAGTGGAGGGAGGAGCATGATTTACTTCTGCTGCGTGCTGTGTTAAAGTATGTAATTTGATAGATATCTTTTATTTTCTTGAACGATGCAACAAATAGGATCTTCTAACTGCATGATTTTTAGCCAATTTTTTTTTTGAAATCTTCAATATTAACAAAATATGAAAACAGAAAGACTTAGAGTCTATATTATACATATATATATATATATATTTTTTTTTTTGCATGTGATTTGTGATGGCCAGTTATGGATGTTTGGTAGTTTGCGGATTATTCGTTGATATATTATTTTAACACATTCCTTTCCTATGCAAGGCATGGGTATGGAAGGTGGCAAGCTATTGTTGATGATAAGGATCTGAAGATTCAGGAAGTCATCTGTCAGGAGTTGAATCTTCCCGTTATAAATTTACCACTTCCAGGACAAGTGGGCTCTCAGGTGCAAAATGGTGCAAATTTGACAAATGCAGAAGTACCCAGCAATGGATCAAGGGAAAATGGTGGAAGTGACATAGCAGCTGATGGTGCTCAAGTTTCAGGTGATGCTAGGAACCAAACACAGCTATATCCAGACTCGTCCATGTTATATCATTTTAGAGACATGCAGAGAAGACAGGTTGAGTTCATAAAAAAGAGGGTTCTTCTTTTGGAAAAAGGGGTCAATGCTGAGTACCAGAAAGAATACTTTGTAAGTATATCAGCATTTCGTGGTGCATAAAATCTTCAAAATATTTTTTTTTCTCTCTTTTGAATGCATAGGATTCAAGTTCAAAACGTTATTTGGCCAGAAGTCAGTTGTAGATGCATTATTCTTTTTTCATGAATTTGCTTGTACGATACTTCGAATGAAATGAATTGCCAACAGTTTTAGAGTGCTATGATTTAATTTTGCATGCGGTTTTAGAAATGAAGTAAAACAAACATGGCACTATCTGTGTAAGATGGAAATGGAATTTATTGGTAAATGCAAGAATAGGGGACAGATGATCTTTATATATGACCCTATATATATATATCATTTTAAGTGAAAGGACACAAGTTGGGTACCATGTCTCTAGGGTTCACATCACACCTCTTTTAATATTCTCAAAAGCATTTAAGTTTTCTATGTTTACATGGAGATTTATGTTGACCTTCTTTTCAATTACTGCCATTAATTACTTCCTCGGTTCATTTTTAATTGTCGCTTTAAGGTTATTTACACATCCCACGACAACCAATAGCTTGTGGACTGACATTTCTTTCTCATGAACTTTGTTTGCAGGGTGATCCAAAAGCAAATGAAGTAACCAACGAAGAACTTAAAAGTGAACCCAATGCTACGACTAATCCAAGTTATAAATCAGGGGATACTGATACCCAAATGATTGATCAACTGGCACAAATAGAAACAATAGGTATGATTCAATTGTTGCTCATCAGATACTTTTCCCTAAATCAGACAACTGCAGTTGCCTAGTTTGTTTATCAGATAAATGATTGCATACTCCAAGAGTATTTCACCTTGACAATTAGAATTTGACGTGACACAGATTTTGAATCTGGGCTGTCAGGCTTAAGCTAAATTAAAATCTGGACTGTTGTCAGGCGCAAAAATATTCCCCCAGAGTATGCATGAACCTCAACAAATAGTGTCAATGTCGTCCATATTTCTGTTTTTGTGTGTGTTGTATCCCCCCTTTCATTATTACAAAAACAGAATATTTGAAGAAATTTTCTTCTGACCTTCTCCGGCTGACATGTGTAGACCCAACTGAAAAGGGGTAAAGAAAATACCAGAAAACTTACTTGTATTGCCTCCATTTTTGCAGCTCCAGAAGATGCTTCGGTTGCTTGTGATAGTGATCCAAATCGTTTGAAATTAGTTGAACTTTACAATGAGGTAAATTATTCATGTATAATTGTACTCCCTTCATGAACTACTTTTTATTAAGGATCACTTCATCATCTTGTTCAATAAAAAGAGATTTGTATCAACAATCACTCCTCTGTATTAGCAGATGTGCAAGGTAGTTGAGGAAAACCCTGCGTCATTGGCAAGAGAACCGGAAGAGGTCAATGCAGTGAAGAAGTTACCGTCCTTTGAAATCATCTGTCAAGATATCAACAAAATTCTGACACCCACAGTAGAACACGGTGAAGTTTTGGGGTCCGAATCGCTGCCTACCCCTCAAAATGACTGCAAACTTGATTCTTCAGCAGACGATGGGACTAAAGATATTGTAACAGATTCTGATCCTATACCGACGGAGAAAAAGGAAAGCATTACAGAGATGGATGTAAGTAGTGATGCTGAGTTGAATGAGAACACGCAGAATTCTGATGCTGGAGTCATTGTATTGGATTAGTAAACGCAATATCTAGTTGACATACAGATATTTGTTGTACCATGTATTATATGATCTAAATCAACATTTTTTAACTCGTCTAAAGTGAAGTAAATTTAAAGCATGTAGCTTATAAAAAAGAGAGCATATGCCGCAGTGGAAATTGTTAGATTTCACAAGTTACTACGAAGTCTTTTTTTTTAAATTTAGGTGTATGATCAAATGTATGCTTTACTACACTGTGGCACTTTAGCATTGACTTCTAACTTTCTCTTCGAGTCAGAGCAGAGAATTGATGGAATTTGAATGTTTAAGACATGTTTACTATCTCAAAATGTTTAAGTACAGCTTTTCTCTTATGAGCATCGATTCTTTATTTTTTTATTGACCCTATGAAATTATGTCTTTTTCAAAGGACTACACATGCTTCACAACCTTCATACATTCAGGGTAAGAAGTAAAATAACATTTAAACGCAGTAACATTTTGTGAGTAAGATTTTATTTTTACTAAAAAATTTAAATTAAATACATTATCATACAAGGAGGTAAAGGGAGAGTCACTGGCTTCATTGAAAATCTACAATGAAATTTTTACAATGGTGAATTTCAGACTTAAACTATCACACCAATCATGAGTGGTAGGTTCAATCATCGATCTAAACTCCAGTTGATTAAATAAGGTTCACATGCGATGTTTTCTTCTGATGAAATAAAATATTTAAAGATGAACCAATTTGATAGTCCAATGTCCAATTTTTGTTATCAACAACACTCATCTTTGTCCACTTGATTTAGTCATAGGAGAAAATCATTTCATAATTTTGTTTCCATAGGCTGTATAATTAGCCGTTGCAAAAAAAAAATATATATATATAAAATAGGCTGCATGATTGTATTTCAATAAAATGTTGAGTAATTTTGAATAAATTTTTTAATAAGTATTTCTAGAGAAAGATTCTGAGTTTTACATAATAATGTTTATATAGATTAAGATTAATTTTAGTTTTTCAAATGCCTTCATATTTGGCCATTTTTTCCTATGGGTAGCAGATGAAAATAATGTTTAGAATCCAATATAAGTATTCTACCTCAAACTTCTCACTTCACCAAAGTCGTATAAGTATTCTCTCTCAAACTTCTCACTTCACCAAAGTCGTGATTAGAATAAGTATTTTGATGTGTTTTAGTTAAAGAAAAATCGATCGGAGATATTTGAGTTCAAAAATTAACTGAAATAATTTTTAATCAAATTTTACATATCTTAGAGATTCAAAAATAAAACTCTCCTTTCATCATTTTGACGAAAGATTGAGGAAATTTTTTTAATTATTGTATTTCTTAATATGTGTGTAAAAACTTTAAATGACACTCATTATAAAAAATGTTAACTCAATTCATATATATGATTAATGAAAAATGAAGTGTTAAATTTAGTTCATTGATAATTAGATATATTAGGCATCACAATTCATTAAAGAACTCGTTAACCAATTATAGAACTTCGTTAATCACAATTATTAAGAATTCAAATGTACATGCATTGGAACACCTGAAAATATGTTTAATAACATTCAAATTCGTCATTAATAGAGGTTCAGGTAATAGTTAATGATTTATCAAATCTTGAACCGTCTCAAGGACTTATTAGACAGTAACCACGTGGGTGAACTGTCTCAAGCACATGAAATTATGTTGTTATTTTCTTTAACTTTAATTTAACACGTGTTCTTAGAATTACTTCTTAATAATAATAATAGTAGTAGAAATAGTAACCCGAGCACGTTTAATCTATCATCCTGACAGCAGGGGCATTAACTATATTTAGCATAATCTTAAATTCTTAATCACTTGAACTATTGTCAAATACTAATAAGACAATTGGAAGCTAGCTTATCAAGATCCATTTCATAAAAATTAAATTGCTGAGAAATTGAAAAATAATAATACACTTTATATTTTCTCCATTAACTTCTTATTTCTAAACACATGATGATAGACAATTCTAGCGAGCTTGACTCTGAAAAAAAAAGAACTAGAAGAAACTAAACCCCAAATAAAAACTGGTTAAATACATCATAAGAGGGGGAATTATCACTCTAAAATACATCAACGAGAATGACATGATTCTGAATGTAGTGTGCCAAATGCCCAAATATCGTGTCACAAAGAGTAATTATCGCATATAAGGTCTCCATTCAATAATTTCATCTTATCTTGCTCCTGCATGTCATGAATGAACATGGTATCAAATGATTAAGGAAGCAAAATATTTAGGACATGTGCAAGATACAACAACCAAAAGAGCAATGAAAATCTACATGTAAATGTATATAAACAAAAGCTATAAAACAGATAAATCACCAAATAAGTAGATAACAGAATCAAAACTTTAAAGTAACTTAAAGGAGTTAAGCATGTGGGATTTGGCTGTAGTAAATATGTTAAAGAAGTCATACCGCCGAATGTTATTACCTGTTTCATCGTTGAACTCACCAAGTATTCAAGTGAGCCAAGATTATTAGAGAATTTCTGCTGGCTTACGACATTCGCTCGAGACTGTCTTGATGAGCTGCATTCAGCTAATTCCCCGAATCCAGCATGCTTCATTTGTATGGGATCATCACAAAATCTAGTGTCCAAGTTTCTGTGCAAGGTTGAGTTAGTTGTTGTTAGGCCCGATGGAACAACAGCCCCGTTAAATGGAGTAAGAGAGTTTGCTGATCCACAAGTAACATTTGAGTCGTAAATAGCATCCTGATTATGGTCTTCCCATCCTTGAAACGGTAAATTACCGTTTCCATACTCAGGTGGATTAGTAAAAAACGCTCCTTGGGAGTGCATATCTGCCAATGAACCGTGAGATTGACTGGATAGTGAAGCAATGGATTGACCACTGAGATACGCCCCTTGCAAAGAAGCCATGTTATCCGAAGGAGGAATAGCTGTCTGTCGAAAACATTCGCTCGAAGGGAAAGAATTTGTCTGGATCCCAGATAACTGCACAGCACTTGACCAATTATCACTATGTCTGCTTTGACCTATCATAGAGAAAGGAAATTCAGAATGTCGAGAGGCTCCCGAAGAACTAGAGCCATTGTTTGTGATACCGAGGCTTGGCGGATAAGAACTAGAGGTGGCTAATCTCAGTCTTTGATCTGGGATGGGAAAAGTTGTTTTCACATCATCAGTAGTCAGGTTTTGAACAGAAAGAACACCCTTGCTGTTTTGCAAGTGATCAAACCCTATGGACATTGGCGTTCCATGAAGAACATTTTGATTAACAGGAGTTATGGCAGACTGGAATTTAAGTTGATCGTTGGAGGAATTGTTTAAATTTTGTGATTGGCCCAACTGAAGTATTCCGGAAGGAGGAAATCCGTGGCCGTTCAGACTGGCTGGAGTGTTCAGACTACTAATAAAGCCACTAGGTGAAAAGGATCTGAAAGCATTGTTGTGAAAATGTCCAGAACCAGCCATTCTCAAATAGGATTGATCTGCACTTCCAAAGGCTGCCACCATACTAGCTTGTTGGTTCGCCACACAGCTAATTCTTTTCAGATAAAGTCTATACTTCTGCAGCCATTCATAAACAAGAAACATTCAATGTAATTAATGGTTTTAACTTATTAAATTAAAGCGCAAAGAGCCAGAAAAAATGCCTGGAGATGGCTTGCCACGTTCTCCCTTGTAATATTTTCGACGTTCATCATATCAAGAATTTTTTTGGGTACAGCCTCTGCCAGTAAAACAACAATAAGATGAGGCTCACACTCAAATTCATTAATGGAACACTTCATAACATGGCATAACTTTGAGTGAAAATCGAGACATGAAAATTATCCCAAGCAGAACCTATCATAAATTATAAATTATTCTAAACATTTGATTGGAAAAAAACATCAAACCAGGTATTCAAAAATATTTTGATAAACATAAAATGAGAAATACAATTTGGTAAAGCTCGGTGAAATTGTTGATATAAGGATTGCGGTTTTGTCGTAGAAATAGTGAGGAACATACTGTCAATGCCTAGCCGATTAACAGCATCAACGAACTTGCGGTGCAGCTCCACAGACCAAACAACCCGGGGCTTCTTCTGGGCTGAAGGGTCCTCGTTGTCATGATCGTTCTCTTTATCCTCGTCTTCATCTTCATCCTGATCCTTCCTTTTCTTATTCAGCTTTCCATTTTCTTCTGAATTTTCTGTTCCTGCTGGTCTTAGTCCACCGCCACTATCAGAAGTAGTTTTGTCTCGGTTGCTAGTTTTGTTTTTCTCCTTTGAATCAGATTTCTTCCTCCTGATTACATGCTGCCAAATGTTCTTTAGCTCCTCGATTCTCACAGGTTTCAGTAAATAATCACACGCTCCATGGGAAATTCCCTTCATCACCAGCTTCGTATCACCATATGCAGACAACACTGAAATCAAACATTTTATAGCAACAAAACAAAGGGTTCACCAAACAATCATTGAGTAATAATCATATCAATAATCAATAAACTAGAGTCAAAATGAAGAAGAAAAAAAAGATGAACAGACGAAGATTACATAACAGATCTCCACTTACTTATGACAGGAAGGTCCATTTCAAGTCCGACAAGTTCAAGCAGCTTAAATCCATCCATGTCTGGCATGTGCACATCACTGATTACAAGGTCAAACTTGTCTTTGTTTTCTCTCAACATAGCCAATGCCTTTATTGCTTGACTAGTTGTGGTTACTGCAATCCCCAACCATAAATAAGATAAAATTATCATTCTCAATGAGCAAAATACGCATCGCATATACATCCAAAACAGAAAGCAATTGTGGAATGTTAGTCAGAGAAAACCACTAATCGTGAAGAAATAGAGAGATTCTCAAATCCAAGCAATAACAGTTACAGGAGCCAAAGACAAGAAAAGAAAAATGGTTAACTATAAAGTGCATATTCAGTCCAGCCACTGAACAAAATGAAATATGTTCCCTATCAGCAACTTTTCCTACTAAACCTACAAACAATGAAGCACCAATTATAGGAATCCCTTCAATGTTATCAATGGTGTATTATGGAAGGCAGCCAAAAATCCACCATATAAACATGGCGCTGTAGCCTATGGAAGAAACATGGCGGCTATAATAAGTGTTGCGGCCTATGGCGGCTCACCATGGTGGGAATTTGACAATGCTGTTTCCCTTCATCTATCAAATATATATCTGGTAAAAATATGTTTGGATACATTATCCAAGCACCTATGCAAAGTACCCAAAGAAATCCTTTTATGAAAAAAGTGGTATTGGTCCGTTACATGCTGTAAACTTTGAAATACGAGTTTTTAATATGGGGAGATGCTAAACATCAAGAAAAAATTTATCGCAAATCTCACAAATTGTGACGTGCTCCATTTTAAAGAAGCAATGAATAGTTATGTTCCTAATTTGTCGGAAATCGGGAGAGATTAGCCAATCAAAGTGAATAAAAAAATTCCGTTTACTGTTCGTGAGTTATTTTATGTGACAAACAGCATTTCTCTTTAATGTGATTGTGTGATGTTTGAGCAAAAACTAAAAAGCTTAATTAAGTGATTATTTAACAAACAGCATTTCTCATATATTGTTTTTACAACCAAAAAGGAAATAAAGATAAACTCCGCATAAATTCTGTATATATTGTTTTTATAAGATATCATTTGGAGTTTGTGAAAATTAAGTCAATAATACTTTATGAGCATATTATGACGTTTTTTAGTCTTTGACCCTAAACACACGACTCTTTTCATCTTAAATTCTCTGTCCAAGTTCCAATATCAACAATACAACATATTTTGTTTCCTACCTAAGTCAAAATGCACAACATACAAATTAAACCAAGCACTAGTTTAGTGAAGTCATTTTCTTAATTTGAAAATATAAAATTGCAATTATATATTTATAAAAAAAAAATAAAAAAAAAACTATCCATATCTCTAATACATATACTACTATACTAAACTAATTATCATACATTATTATACATATACTATACATAAAGTACTATTATGCATAAAAATGAAGGGTAAAAAAACCTAGAAACAATTTCATGAATATAATTAAGTGCAGAGTAAAAAAGAACAGATCTGAATCAGACCGTGGTATTGACATCTTCGGAGGAGAGTTTCCAAAACAAAGAGGCAGGTGGGGTCGTCGTCGACGGCAAGAACACGCATTCCGATGGGAAAACGGTCACTTGGATCATCCATTTTTGTTAACACAGTGTGTGTTTTTTTGAGAAGCTATGAAACAAACAAATAAACGAAGACGGATAATAATAATAATAATAACAACAACAATAATAATAATAATAAAAGGAAACCCAAGGAAAAATTATATTTATTTTTGGAATAGTGAATAATTGAAAGCAAAATCATGAAAGAAAAAAAAAGAGAGAAAAGAGTGGAATCTGAAATTAGTAGTACAAGCTGTAAGGGAATCTGAGAGTAGGAATGGACGGTGATGCTGATGCACAAAACAATATTATAGTGCTGCTGCTACTACTACTACTAAAGTCAATACATAATTTAATTCAATAATACTTGCGGAAATAGTGGCGCGTCATAACTACACGCTCATATATTTTATGGCCCAACATCAGTATTGGGTCCAACAGACTAGGTGGGTCACCATGTACCAAATGGGCTTCAGATTCACAAATTACTCAATCATTTTGTACAAACTTTTATTTTTTTAAATAAATGTAAGTTGAAGGGATAATATTTTATTTATGGAAAATTTATAAAATAATTTATTATTTTTAGTTTTTATGAAAATTCAATATTTTATTTTTAGTCACTATAAAATAAAAATATAATTTTTAATCACTATAAAATAAAAATATAATTTTTAGTTCGTATAAAATTATCAATATATATTTTTGAATAAATTTTTGTAGATTTGTTAACAATATTATAAAAGTTTTTTCACATAAAATAAGCTCAAAATTCAAGTTTTAGGTTTATATTTTTTTTACTTTTATCTTCGATTTTTTTCATTAAAAAAACTCATACTTCATTCATTTTAAGTTAAAAAAATTCTAATTTTTTATGTACGAATATTTTATAATATTTTAAACCCGTATTTTTTTCATTTAACCTAAACCGAGTCGACCCGATCAAGAACGGGTTGGGTTGGCGGGTTATACATAAATAATAACCTGTTTTTTATTTTACGGAAAGATATATTGAATAAAAATAATAACCTGTTTTTTATTTTACGAAAAGATATATTGAATAAAAATAAATAAAGAAGTATAAATGATTTACTTACTTTTTTAAGTTCAAAATAAAAGAAGAAACTGCACCTAGGATTCTTTAATTTGATTTAAAGTTTCAAACATATTTTTTATTTTTATTTTCTGTATCTTTAAGGGTCGTGTTAAAAAGTTTTCTAAAAGCACTTATTAAGAAACCAAAAAATAAAAAAAGTTATAAATGAAAATATCGCATTTTATGATTCTAATGTATAAATATTTTTTCTACATTTAAATTCTAAACAAATACCCTAAAGATATTTGTTAGCATTTTTCTATCTGTAAATATACTTACACAATTCAACTAACTTTTACATCTTCAATTCATCAATATCATATCTAGATTACGTTATAACGATTATTACAATATCTAAATCATCAAAATTAATATGATGTTTTGAATTTTTATCTAAGATTACGTCTTTGTCTTTGTCGTTGAGAGTTTAATTGTGGTTTTGACATAGACAAAAGAAATAAGATAGAAGATCTATTTAGGTTAAATTATATTTTTGATCCCTTTAGTTATTTTTATATCTCAATTTAGTCCCTTAAATTTTTTTCATTTCATTTTGACCCCTTAAATTACAAAACTTAAACACTTTGACCTCTTAATTTTGTATGTTTCATTTTGTTCCCTTATGTGACACATGTATAACACTTTATTCTCTAAAGTTATAAATGTTAAACACTTTCATTTGTAAATTACAAATCTTAGACATTAACATAAATAATCAAAATGTACAGTGTTTGTAATTTAAATGAACAACGTGTCTAATATTTATAATTTAAGTAACAAAAATAAAACGAAAGTAATTTAATAAGACTAAGTGTTTAACTTTATAATTTAAGAGACTAAAATAAGAAAAATAAAAAAAAAACTTAAAAAAACAAAGTAAAATCTAAAAATAGATTGAAAGTATAATTTGATAATCTATTTAAAATATTAAACTAAGTTAAACGGACAATGAGTAGTTTTGTCATTACAATATTAAATAAAATAAAAAAAGCAAATTTATCACATAAATACAAGATGCAAAGGGAGATTACTTAACAACGACAAAAGACATGTGTCCTGGCAGATAGACTTTCAAGTACAAAGGAAGTTTGTTTGATCCTAACATTGATATATACATGAGAAATGACAATGCTTGGCTTTGTCTCCTATATATACCGTATGGGATTCGGATCCTCTAGGTCCTCTTGCTTCACCCAAAGGCCAACACCAAAAGGTTACCTTAGTACTCGATTCCAAAACTAGCATTGATCCCACAATATATGTCTCTACACGATCACATATACCATATGCTTAAACAAGGGCACGCTTAAATTGATGTTGATGACGGAAACACTTGAAACCATCCAACTCATGAACATATAAAATTATTCGACTCAAATGGTTAATGAATTATAGTTAACGACAAATCGTTTGAGAGGATGTGATTTGAATTTTGACTGAAATAATTTTTAGTCAGATTTTACTTACTTTCCGATTAAATTCTAGATTACTAGATATCATTTTCTCGGGGACCAAATGATAAAAAAAATTTTACAAATGTCTATTTAATTCAACGGATGAGAGATATTTTAACCGCAGAGAGGGAAAAGGAGACAAGAATAGGAGATGAAAGATTTTAAAATGTTATTGATTTGATTAGCCAAGTAAAAGAGAAATTTTATCGAAAGAATATATCAAATTATATTTTTCACCTTATAATAATATTTAATATCACGTTAACTAAAAAATTATTTTCTATACCACTTTTAAAGGGGAGTTAAAAATAATTATCAAAATTTTGCTCTTATCTCTTCTCATTCTATCTCCTTTAAAAAAGATGGATCAAATTACTAAAATTTAAAATAATATCCCAAATAGCTTTAGTAGTGTGCTAAATTTAATTGTGTGTAGTTACAACCGGCTTTGTGATTCTAGGTAGTCACAACATTTCAGTTGTTGAATCATGATCAAATAGTATAAATTTTACAATAAAAAAAATTTATTTAAAAAAAAATCAAAATTTGTCTTAAAATAAAATCTATCGACCGATATACATATAACTACATAGAGCGTGACAATCCAAATTCGCTAAGCACGTGGCCAAACCATTAAAGACTATCAGCCACATGGTCAGCTACATAATTTTCAATCAAACTCAAAAGTACACTATTATCAAACATAAATCCATCAATTATCATCTCTTAGAACAATACTACTGGTTACCTTTTGACATTTAGAAAAACATAAACTTAACCTTATTAAAAGGCCTGTTATAAAATATCTCATTAGAAGGAATACAACATGTGTCATTGTCACAAAACTATATACTCTCTTTTTTCCATTTAAATGTAGGTGGAGAGATTACCAAATTAAAATTTATGCAATGGAAACACTTAACCATGGGAGAATCCACAAGAAATTGAGAAACAGAAAACTATTGAAGAAGAAGAAGAAAAGGAGGCAAAGCTACATACTTTATAAGATCTAAATGATCATGACAATGATTATTATTGTGGGTGCATATCAAAGTCCAAAACAATTAATTGTTTAGACAATGATTGTTTTTTATATATATGTATAAAGCATCGGAACCACGGGTATTCATGGATGCCCCACATTAAGCATTGTGTAGGCAATGGCCTCAACTTTAATTTGGAGATTTTTTTTTCATACTATTATACTACACACAGTAGTATAATATGTATATATATATATATATATATATATATATATATATATATATATATATATATATATATATATATTATTTTTCTTAAGACATTCTTTAGTTATTTTCACGGAGATATCTGTGTCAGTCATTAAATATAGATTACTTTTTTATAGGAGATTCGAACATAAATTTAATTTATTGTAGGAATTTAATTCATTCTGCTAGACTCAACTTCATTTATGTAATATATATATATTGTCTCTAGCTACTCAAATTTATTGGTTCGTCCCTTCTTGGAGACACCAAAACGCAAACAAAAGAGGGTGATCAATTGCAAAAAGGGGAGAGGTTTATATGAACAACACACATGATGAAAGGAACAATAATTGGTGTCCCATTTTTTTCATAATCATTTTCACCACCGTTATGTAAGTATGGCATCTTTACTAACCCTCCATGGTGGTGCAAATAGTAATAGTATTAGACCACTTGGAATTAAGGCTCACTCAATGATTCATAAGCCCTGTCATAATTTTTCAACCAATGGGTTTGGAAGTACTTATGGATATCATGGTTGATCAAGGCCATTTATCAAACAACATGGAATTTGAAGCTAGTCATGGAAGTTTTCAACGAAATAGGACTATTATCATCACGAGGCAGTGTTAGTAGATTCCAAGGGGTTAAAAATAACATGCTCAATGAGCTCGTTTGAATATGAAGAGTAATAATCAAGAACAGGCGAAGCACCTTAATTTATCCTTAAAACTCTAAACATAGGCTATTATAGTATAGATTAGTTACAATGATGATTGTAAATTGCAATTGTAGTGGTAGATTTGCGGTTGCTATACTGCAAATCTTGGTATTGACTAATTAATATGGTAGTTATGATTTTATTAGGTAACCTTCTAAAACTTTTATATTGTTGCTATGTTATGTCTATAATTATAGATGCAAACTAAAATTTAAAATTATCATTGTAACTTTTCTTGATCAGCTACTTAACATTTAGCCAGTGTTATTTTGCCATTCTTTGTTATATTTGTAGACCTTTTTATGTGAGGTTCAAGAACTTTTATGATCTCTTAGAGTGTGTTTGGATCCAATAATTTGAAATTATAAGGAAATTTGAATTTTAGATAATTCAAATGCTTCAATCTAAATAATTTTATTTCTAAATTTTGTTGTTTGGATAAATTAATTGTTCTTTTAAATTTGAGCTATTTTTATAAATTTAAAAAGTGTGGGGAAAAAATTAAAAATAAAAATTGGGCAAAACTGAAATTTTGAAAAATTGAGGGACTGTTTTTTAATTTTTAGGAACCAGTTTACAAAAAAAATTATAGTGGCTTGTATGCAAAATTTGAAACATAATGACTCAAAATTGTAAATTTGAAAAAATTATATGAACTATTTCATGATTCATATATTATAAAATAAATAGTTAATTTGAAATTATCTAATTTTTAGCTTTAATAAAACACCACATGAAATTTCTTTATTTTGAAAATTCTCCAAATTTATTATCTAAACAAAGTAATTTGCATTAAATAATTTGAATTCTCTTAAAAAATTTCAATCCTTAAAAAAATTCTCTTATCCAAGCACATAGATTAATGAATTTTATTATTTAGTTTAAATCTTTCTATTTTTTTTATATAAATTCTTATTCAATTTCCAGTAAGGTTTGATATAATGTGACCATGAGTTATATAGTTCTCAGATTTCGTAACGATACATGAGTTTATTTATCATTTCTTCTAAACTAAAAAAAAAGACATCAAAGAGTTTTAAATCTATTATATTAAACTAACTTTTTTTGGTTCAACAACCTAACTTTTTTCAAAACCACCAAATCCACCTAAATTGAAGACTTTTTTTTTTGTCAAAAATTGATGAATCTATGATAATAGAAGGCTGTTCACTCCTCCTAAAACATATTATTGAAAATTAAGATTCGGTAGTATATTTTTTTAGTATATTTTTTTACTCAATTTTACAATACCAATAATTATGATCAGATCAAAATCACTTTAACACATATGGAACTAGATGAGCAATTACCTAATAATATAACACAAAAAGCCAGGATGATAAAATTGGGCCTATACAATAGTTTGGGCCGGGTTTTGCAGCAGGAGCCTGCAATTGTCCATGTTCTAATTGCACGCTACCTGAATTCCCTGCCAATGCAATCAGCGTCTTCGTTGCTCATGGCGCATGCGGCTGACGTTTGTGGTGGAGATACAAGTCAGAAAACTGAGCGTTATTGAATTGTTGTTCACTTTTTGTTAAACAAAGAGTCAATTAAAAATAGGGATGACAATTAGACCCAGATCCAGTGGGTACTCGCAAAAAAAATCCATAATAGGTAGAGTAAAAACCTGCATAATGGGTATGGGTATGAGAACGGGTAATTACTCGCAAAATTAAACGGTTATGGGTGCAGGTACGGGTTCTATAGTACCCACCTCGCCCCGCCCATATAATAATATTATTATTATTATTATTTTTTTTTTTTTATTATTATTAGTATGTAAGATTGTTTTATCTTAAATAAAAATGATTTTTGTTTTAAATAATTTAGAGATTATTTTTATAGCACTCGTGGTCCCTTAACTTAATTTCAATTAACGTTTTAGTCATTTATCTTTTTTTTTTTTTCCGATTTGGTCATTTATTTTAATTTTAAGTGACAGATTGATCTTTTAAAATGTCAACAATATTATCTTTTTTTTTTACAAAAATTCAAAAAATTTATCAAAATTTTCAACCAAAACCCATAAAATTAATTATATTCTTTAATATAATACAAATTTTATCAAATTCGTAACTCAAATCTTCAAATAAACTCATACAAAAATTTCATTAAATTTCATTCTTTATTTGATGTTGTTAAAAATGGAAATATGAGTTTATTTGAAGATTTGAGTTTCGAATTTGATGAAATTTGTATTATATTGAAGAATATAAATAATTTTATGGATTTTGGTTGAAAATTTTGATGAGTTTTCTGAATTTTTGTAAAAAAAAAAGATAACATTGTTGACATTTTAAAACATAAAAAATCAAATTGTCACTTAAAATTAAAATAAAGGACAAAATCGAGAAAAAAAAAAGATAAAAGACTAAAACGTTAACTGAAATTAAGTTAAGGGATCACGGGTGCTATTTAGCCTTTTTTAAATTATGATTTTTTAACTTCCGTTTGTTTATTATTATAAAAATGATTTTTTTTGTACAATAATTTTTAACATGGTTGTATACAATTTTATAAAAATAATTTTTTTAAACTAAAAAATTACCATAAAAGACATAAAAATGATTTTCAAGAAAACATGTTTGTTTGAAAAAATATTTTTAAATACATGATTTTTCTAAATACACATATGTCTTCTATCTCTCCTTCCAATCTCTAACTACTATTTATCTCATGTCTCTTTACCTCTCCTTTTTATTACAAACAAATCAACAGATTTAGGTAATTCATTTCATAATTTTCGGATCCTCATGAAAAATAAACATATAAGTAAATCATCACGAAAATATGTTAGTAAATAGTAATAGATTTTGGAGATCTTGTTCTAATCTTAAAAATTGAGCCCTTAATAAAAAAAAGTATAATTTTAATAATTAAAAAAATTTGAAGAATAAATTTTAGTCCCTATACACATATTTGATTCTGATGAAGAAGTAAATAATTGTGATTTTATATTTAAGAGTTTTTTTATATTATTAATCATGACTTTATAATTATAAATAACTAATATAATACACATATCAATTTTTTTACATATATCGGAGAGGACTTGCAACTTCATAAAATATTCTTTCAGAAAACATTATTTTTGATGTTTTGATATATTGTAGTAATATACTAATGTTGGATCATGATATATTTTGGAAGTTTTGAGTTAGACAACTGTTGATATTATAACCACTCATAATTATCACGTTGCATATACACACAATGTCAACCATTTATTTAATGATCAATAATTTTAGTTGTTTATTATCTAAAATAAATTATTCATTTTAGAAAAAACAGATTCAATATCAAATTCAATATATCATATGATTATCCAACTCTTTATCGTATATTGTCTACGTGGTATTTCACACTCCAAAAGTCTTATGAAAAGTGGGAAAAAACTAAAGAGACTCTTATATTCCAATTTTACCAATAATATAACATGAGACTGAAAGAGTACTTAAAAAGGGTGAAATGGGATGATAAAGACAAGAGACACAGGAGGACAGTTATTATGGTCAGTACAATTTGCAATAATAATAATAATAATAAAATAAATAAAAGTGGAAGGTGGATAAAGCAAGCGAAGGCGCTTTCGGCCGCCGGTGGATGCCGAAGGTGCATCTATCCAGAGAGTCACAGTATATAACACTAAAATTTAATTTAAAGCATTTCCACTTTATTCTTTTTCTTCCAAACCCGACCACAAAAATTACAACTGCTATTATCTTTCTATAATTTCATTTCACACACTCAATCCATTCTCCTTCCCAACCTCTCTGCCTGCTACCATACCATTTTTCCAAACCCACTCAACATACAATGTTTTTTAAACTTGTAACTGAACCACGGAAAATTAAACCAGGCACTGTTCCTGTTTACCTTAATGTCTACGACCTCACACCGATTAATGGCTATGCTTATTGGCTTGGCCTTGGTGTCTACCATTCAGGGGTTCAAGGTTAACTAATATCTAACCTTCTTTCTTTCTTTCTTTCTTTCTTTCTTACTTTAATTTTTATTTGTTATTTTACTTGAGTTTATCAACGGATTATAAGACTTATTCACCTTATATATAATTTTAATTTGTAATAAATGAGATTATTTAGAAATCTTCTATTTTACTCATTTTAATTAATTTCATTATTTATCGTAATCAATTTTTTTTAGATATAGTCGAAGTTTGTTATAAATATTTATAAGCTGATTAGTTTGAATATGATAACCATGTAAAGTGTATAATATTAAAAAAATTAAATATTTCTCTCAACAACTTCCACAAATATTTTGCTGGTGAAGAGTTATATAAACAATATTTTTATTTTACTACTGCAGTTCATGATATTGAATATGGTTTTGGAGCACATGAAAATGACACAACGGGAATTTTTGAAGTGCAACCGAAAAACTGTCCAGGTTTCACTTTCAGAAAATCAATTTTCATTGGAACTACAGATTTAGGTCCAAGTGATGTTAGGGAACTTATGGAGAAACTAGCTCAAGAGTATTCTGGAAACTCGTATCATCTCATCTCCAAAAATTGCAACCATTTCTGTCATGATGTTTGTCTCAAATTAACTGGAAAGTCAATTCCTAGATGGGTAAATCGACTTGCTAGACTTGGTAAGAAATACAACATATCACTCATTATTATGTAAACCTTACCTATCAAATCTGTTACTTTGTTTAAATTACCCTTCACTTGCTTTTCCATTTTTAATTTTGTTGGATAGAGTTTAGAAACCTAGTGTTGATGAGTACAACAACAACCACCGAGCCTTATCCCACTAAGTAGGCTCGGCTATATACATCAAACAATGCCATAGCGTTCTATCATATAGCATTATCTCGTTCTGGTTCATTAAGCAGTTCAACGAAGTTTTACGTTGGTTGTCAACTACCTAACACGATCCTTTCCCAGTGTTGAGTACAAACTCGTTAATTTGCTCAGCTCAACCCTCTTATTGCGCCTGCGCCTTTTGGCCTTATGCTTGGGACTGTGTTTGGTTAAACTAATTTGCTCAGTTCAGCCTTCTTAAGTGTCTGCACCTTTCGGGCTTGACATTTGGAGGCTGTGTTTGAGAAGGCCAACAACAGATTCTAGACTGGGAGGGGAACATTCGAATTAATGTGCAGGATGCATGATACTTGGGACAAAGGAAGGGCTCAACCCTAGACGCAAAGGGGAAGTAGAAAAGCCAAAAGAAAAAAAAGGAGAAAATGACATTCTACTCACATACCAAAATATTAGGTGATTCCTCCAATTAGGACTCTATTGACTCTAATGGTGGCAGTGACTTAGACTTGTGTTCTAGACCAGAACACCTAATATGCTCATGTGCAAATGATGGACAAAACAACAAAACTCATAGTAATTCACAAGCACTATTCACCAAGAAACTTGCTTGATCTGCAGAATAGATTCCCCTTGCAATTTCATATGCTTTACCATTCACTTGCATTGATTGATATATTATCAGATTCTTTTACATTATGAAGAGTAAAATCGAAAAACAATACCGACTGCTAACAAATTTAATTTTAGGACAAACTTTTTTAATTTATGTGATTTAGTAAATTATGTCATAAACATAGAAAGAGAGGTAGTATCATGCTTTATTTTAGGAAAATATCGATGTTTGCTTATGGTTGGATAGAATTACCTTCAAACCTTGGATAGACTAAATGTGATAATAAATAACTTTGATGCTAGTTTGAAAATTTTATTATACTAAGTTTAACATCAAATTTGTTTTCAGAGTATAAAAATTCAAAACACAAATTGCTTCACTTCAAAGTTTAACTAGCTGCATTCAAAATCATGTTTGACATACACTCAACCAAACTCATGCTTAAATCACTAGCTGCTTTTGCTTATGCTATTGTTTTCTAATCCTCATTTATTATGTATATATATACTACTCTAGAATAAAATATAAGTAAAAATGGTGGCTAAAAAGTTAAATGTATCTGGTTATTTTTAACTAGATACATCAACTTTTTAGCCACCATTTTTGCTTATATTTCATTCTGGAGAGAGTATTTGTTATGTGATTAGTATTCTTATATTGTAACCTGTAAATAAGTCAAATAAATAGTTACTATTCCTTGATTCTTATTGTAAAATATTCTGTTCTCCATAATATATGAAGGTTTATTTTGCAACTGCGTTCTTCCCCCTGGCTTAAACGAAACAAAGGTTCGGCACGTTTCGTCTGACAAGGTACAAGAAGGAGAAAAGAGGAAAATGAGAAGTCATTCCAATCCTCAAGGTTCATCAAGACATTGCCTTCCTCCATCAACTTTGATCAAAGCTTCTTCAACATCAACATTAACAGTAAAGTAAAGCTTTGACAGGAATCAGCCTAAAAATATAGAATTTGAGAATTCTGTAAGCAATCTAAGATGATTCAGGGCAGAAAGTTGGTTATTTGATCCATCTTTCTGTTTTGTTGTATTATATATCTCTGTTAGTGTGGCAATAGCGAATGTGGAATGGTTGCTTTGTTTTTGTCTATGTTCATTTTTAAGATGCCTTCTTTCTTCTATGAAGGGAAAGTTTATATTTTCCTACATATTTGGGCTTTGTTTTAGGAAGTTTTGAATTGACATGTTGGAGCTTATTTAATGTTTAAACAATTGTGATATTGTTTAGAAGAGCTTATGTAAACAACTTATAGTTTCTATTAAAATAATTTAACTTTATTTTATCTTTTATTATTGAAATAGTTTATATATAATTGTAAGCCTTTACTCCATCCGGACTTAATTATATGCAAAAAGGTGTCTATATTTGTTGGACTCAATTATAAGTGAACATTAAGGAATCTATTTATCCACATTTGATGTTAGTATTCTCTAAATGTCCTTAAATATAATTTATGCTGTGAGTAAATTACTCATTACCAAATCAGGGGTAGATTAGTAAATATATTTTTTATAAGAAATTAAGAAAATTAAATACACTTAACTATCATCTTTAATATTGAATGTGTAAGTACACATTTTTTTTATGGTAGAACAAGTATACAATAACCCCGTTTAATCGTTTAATAAAGTTGTTTATTCCAAATATCGCGTTAGTAAATTTTTATTGAGATAAAATAGGAAATACAATGCAAGAAATATTGTGAGCGAGGAAAATTGTCTATTGTTGTTCTAGTCCAAATTTGATGAAATTTTTTGCTTCATATACTAAAATGGTTGTGTCTCTGTTTTTTATTTTAATAAATAAATTTAAAGTGAAGGGGTGTGTCTCAATTTAAAATAGAGTATTTACGAATGAATTTACAGTTATTTCTCTGGTGCCTTTGTTATGGTGTACTGAACACAGAGAGCTTATGTGAATAAGGATACGGGCAAGTTGTATTGTCAAATGGGCTTGGAGAGTTGGGCTTAGTCTGTCATGGACTTATCAATTGATTGCAGCATATTAAACAAGAGTTACTTTTCCCACTCCCATCATGTGCAGAAAGTATTGACCAAAAAAATAAAACATGTGCAGAAAGTAGATTTGAAAAAACTACTAAACTTTGTGCATCCGAATGCATGTTTATGGATAATTTATGCGGTTCGAATGCACACTTATAAAAACATGAAATATTTACAATAGAGAGTGTAAGGAAAAGCAGTGTTCGTATGAAATTAAGCATGTTTGGATAAAAACTGAAAAGAAAAGAAAAGAAAAAAGCCATATGGAGCTTTTTTAGAGTCCACAAAAATAATTGCTACAGTTGGCACTTTAGGCCAATAGAAGTGATTTGAAGATAATTTAAAATGTTTAGCTGATCTGTTAAGTGGCCATAACATCCACAAGTTTTTTCTTTTCATAGGCATAAAATCCACAATTATTTACTTATTTATATATTATCGATTCCTTTAACCTCTGTTTTTTTAAAACAATTATTATAATTTCAAAGCTTATCTTTATTTAACTCGTAGCTGTAAAGCATATAAGCAAAGCAACAGACGGCATCATTCGTTACATATTACAGGCTGTTCTAAATGTTTTCTTTTCGATTTTGCCATGTAACCGAAATATTTTTTTCAAAGGATTTTGTATACAACCAAACAGTTTTCTCCAAACCTCATACATGGGACCCCTCTCTCACCTTCTACCTTCTATAGCATGCACTATTTTTCTTCAATAAAATTAATATAGATTATTTTCATTTTTTTTCTTCTTCCTATTTTGTTAAATCTACATAACTGATAGAAAATGCAGCTGTCGTAGAGAATTTAAATCTTTAAACTTGGGAACATTATTCATAGTTTCAACAAATTTTAGAAACTCGGACTCACCATTTTTATATCCATCACTCAATAATATTTTTGCATCTAACTACAATCCATAATAAATATATTGCATTAAAAAAAATTCTAGCAGTATAGTAAATTATTTGTTACTACTAAAAATGTGTACACATGTTACAACAAAAAGAGAACACTTATCAGTATGTAGACACATAAAATCATTCCTTCTCCAAATTTATTACGTCCCTGAATTATAGCACAACGATGAAGTTATTAGCAAGCATAATGATGAGAAAATCATGATTCATTTAAAATCAATTGGAAATTTCTTTGTGGCTTGCAATCATTTGTATATTAGACCTTTTAAATTCTAATTGTTTCTGATTTTGGAGCATTTGCAATTAATTAAAATAGCCTATTAAGCACAAATAATTAAAAAAATGCAATAAATAAAAAAATCAATAAATTATTTAATTTTTTAGTCTTTATAAAATTTCAATATTTTAATCCTTACTTTTAAATAAACTTATATATATTATTTAAATTTTTAAATAATTTTTTTATCATCATATGTAAAAATATTATAAGGATTCTCTTATAAGTTTTTTGAATTTTTTAAAATATTGTAAGTTAGCCTACACTCTATTATTTACATCAAATGTTAGAATTGGAGGGAAAGAGGATAAACAAATTGCTGCTGACATCACAATTCTATTAAGAGTTGATTTAGCAACCCATATGAAAACATATTCCGCATTCGCGGGTACTCGAAATCGTTTTAATTTAGATGGAGAAAATTCTTTTTAATTGGTGCAGATTTTATCTGAATTTAAAATTCGGGTGTGGAAACAGGTGCGGATGTGTTGATATCTACCCCGCACCCGCACCAAAACCCGCTCCTCTATTAATATTATTATAATTTTAAATTTTATATACTTGCATATATTGAATATACTTAATATTTTTTTAAATGTTAAAAATTAAAATCTCATCTCTATATTTTTTTTTTAATTTTATCATCGTCTAACAATAATTATTTTATTATACTAATTATAATATATATAATTTTTAAATTTATAATTTTATATACATAAATAAGTGTGGGTGTAGGCGAGAAAATTCAAAATTCGTTGCGGACAGTAATGTGGTCTAAATTTCACACCCGCTAAAAATAGAAACACAAACAGATTTTCTCCAATTAGTCGAGTGCGGGAGTGGATAAGGCAAAATCTGCCTCCACTCCATCCCATTGCATGTCTATTTGCAACTATTGAATCTAATACTTCATTTAACACTTATATTATTTATGGTAAAAATGAAATTATCACCCTAAGACTTTTTTATTTTAATAAATGATAATTATCCTAAAACCCTTTTAAATAAAAACTATAATTAAATCACCATCAAGTACAATATACTTAATTTATGATTCACCTTTTGCCTGTTATTTTACTCATAGCGTAACGAATAATCTGGTAATGAAGGGTCGAGTACGTGCTAAGGTGTACTTTTTTTTAAAACATTAATTTGAATAATGTTAAGGTTGATTTTAAGTCTTAGTCGTGGACCACACGAGCTAGGAATTGAATTTGCCAACTATTAAACTAAATATAAAGACGTTTTGTATTGTTTATAGTTTTCTTTGGTAATAGAAAAAAAAAAAAAGAATTTTCTTTGGGAATCTAAGTAGCTCATGAGAATCCAAACAAACAGTAAAATAGTCTTAATCATCTCTCTCTTTTTTAATCAATCACCTCTTTCTTTTTTTTAATTAATCATCTCCTTATTATTATTTTAATATTTAGTAAAAGAAATAGTTTTTTTTGTGAACTTTTCGAAATAATTCAAAGTCATTGCCGCAGAAAAAGGTCTTCAAATGCAACTGTTAATTTTTTTTTTAGCTTTTCAAAATTTAGAGTTAAAAGGATTGTGCTTTAAGAAAGATTTTATGTCTCATTACACTAAAAAAAAAAAAGATTTATAATTATCTTATTTTAAAAATAATTTTGTTTTTCATGAAGCACTACATTCACTTATTTAAAATATTAGTGACTGTTTAACTAAAATTCATCGGTACAAATCTCAGATTTAATATTTGTTTTTCTAAAAACAAAAATATCAGTATATTTTTTGAAACGTTGAATTATATATATATATTTTAAAAATCTTTAATATACTTTATTGAAATTTATATATCAAAATATCTTATTTTTTTACTTTTATAAGATCGCATCTCCACCTCTACAACTACGTCAAATTGATTTTTTTTATAGATGGTCGAATGCAACCTCGTACTATAAAGAAAAAAATCGACAATCATATAGTCACAGGACGAATATGCGACTTCCTTACTGATTACAAAAAGATTCTCTTACAGATAAAAAAATTTTTATATAAATTTTAATATAAAATATATTGGAGAGTTTTTTTAAAAAAAAAAGATATATATATATAAAAAAGAAAAAAAAAAACTCATCCTTAGACGAACTTACGAAATCCAAATGGCTAAATTAGCAAGGCAACCGAAAGCACATAGCTCCTACTTTGACTTTAGGTCTTGGTGCATTGTTTATTTCCCAATTTTTAAACTCTAGCCCGAATGAAAAGTATCATATTTTTTTTAATGCAAAGACTTAAGAATCAAAGTTGTTAATTACACCAACTTGCATCAACTTGCATCCAAAAATTCACAATGTGTAAAGGAAATTTTCAAAATCAGTTTAGATTTTAGATAAGGACTGAAACATATTACTTGGTCTATTGTCTACTCTGTACACATGTTAACATTCTTTGAACTAATATTAATCGCATACACAAACCCATGTGCATGAATCAATTTTTTGTTGTTCATTACTATACCTGATTTGATTGCCAGCTATCTATCATATATAATTTGTTGTCAAGAGTAACCAAATTCCATTTATAACGTTGTATAGGAGCTGTATAGATCCATGAACACCCTAACTTTATTATAAAATGGTTTTGTTAACAAATGTTCTAATTAAGTGCAATTGTTTAAGAAATTCAAATGCAGTAGTTTCATTTTTTATTTTTGTTAATGTTCTCATTAGTATTTGTTATTGTAAAATAATATTTTTTTGATATTTATTTAAACACCGAGTTTAAGAGGATATTATAAATAAACACCCTTCACAGTTTTAAAAAACAAAACTGTGAAAACTTTCTTAGAAGACTTCAAAACGGATGATACATTAAAAATATGGTTTGAAGTTGGAACAACAACACTATTTATAAAAAAATGAGTCTAAGACACACATGAGGTCTAATAGACCTTTTAACTCTTTAACCTCGACTGTGGCTACTTTTTTGATACACAAAATAATATCACATTGTTTGAAAATCAAGATTAATGATAATTTATAAATAATATTTAAACTTTTAAAACACTTTTTATTAATAAAAAAAAACTATAAGAGCTCGTTTGATAGATAGAATAAGAGACATGGTAGTAATAAGTTATCGTATCATGTCTGAATTTAGTGTTTGATGAATCAACTAGATATCATAAGTTAATCCAGAATCTAGTCTCTGTAGTTGAAATTTCTATCCTGAATATGAGCCGAGTTAAAAACTAGAAGTATATGATAAGACCAGTAGTTTACTCAATTACTCTTATGAAATATAATTTAAAATATAAATTGAAATAAAATAAATTATACATATAAAAATAATTTATAAAATATAATATAAAATTGTAAATCTAAGCAAAAAAAATTAATAATTAATAGAATTTGATGTTAAATTTAAAAACGAAATATTAATAATTAATTTAAAAAATGTTTATGATTTTACACAAGGATAGTTTTGTCTTTCTATATAATTTAATAAATTAGTATTCACAATTATAAAAATATGAAAGTTAATTGAAAATTCAAAATAAATATAATTTGCTTACAATGTATTTTTTTTTCATTTACATATAATATATATGATATCTTTATTTACATTCTAACAAATAAAATGTAATTATTTGATTACTCGGGATTTTGTTTTTAAAATTTAAATTGTTTATTTAGTAGTGTCAATGGATAGTTTTAATAAAAAATTATTTCATTATTTATTTAAATTTTTTGTTAATTAATAATATTTAAAATATAATAATTTAATTTAAAAAAATAATAGTAATTGTTCGTAATGATAATTTAAATATAATATATGTATTATATCATATCATGATAAAATGTGTATCAAATATATGACAAAATAAAATATAATTATATTGGTTATCATGTGTTTATATATTTATCCTAAACGAGTCATAAAATTTTACACACTAGAATAAAAAATAATCAATACCTTGAAAATATGATTTGAGTTTGGAATGAATATTAAAGAGTTACTCTTACTTATTACTTCCAATACAATAAAAACCGTTTATTTTGACCCTAAGAAATGTTTAGCAATACTTAATTGGTAGATGACGTAATTATATAATATATAAGAAAACGTTAATTGTATTGACCCAGCAAAAAGTTTAATTACAGAACAATAATCGGTGGCAGACAGGCTTGAATTGAAATTTGTTGTTGTTCACAAGACTAACAGTGGAAACAATTATCATCTTTGAGATAACAAACTCTTCTTCTCTTGTGGTCCACACGACGAACAACCCACCCGTTAGGCAACGCAACCATCGAGTCCTGTCTGTCTCTTTGTATCCAATTTCTTATGCAATTTCCTATCATTTTTTCTTCACTTTAAAGTTCATGTTTTTAGAGTATTGGTTGAGTTGTCAACTAATACAACCTTTCAAATTCAATCATGGTGGAATAGGTCAACCAACTTCACACTTTTGTTTTGGTCACACAAAGCCTACTGCCTACATTACAACTACACAACCTTAGCTAACTGCCATTTGCAAATGCATCTAAATCCTCAGAGATCGTTTGATCATGTGAGAATATATTTATTTATTTTGATTTAACTGAGCCGCAAATTGAACTTGCACACTAAGATTTAAACTAAAATAATAAAATAGCAATTCTAATCACAAGATTAAGTTGATTTAGATATAAACTACTATTCAACTTCACCAAGTCATTAACAAAAAAAATGAAAGCAATTGACTCAATCATGCAATAATCAATTTGTTCTCATTTTCACAACAAAATAGCTGCAAACAATTGAGTTCTAAAAAAAAAATGTTACAATGCAATAAGTTTCACAATTCTTAAGCCAATACAAATCCAACTACTGCTATCTATGATCTTCTCACTTGTAAAGAATAATCTGTTGAGATCTACCATCAAATAGTTGAATACTCACGAACTTCTAAATTCTAAACTAAATTTATTCCATCTCTATGTTCACAAAACAAATGGGTTAGTGTGGATTGAAAAAAAAAAAACTAAAATTTAACTAGTTAGCATCACTATCTGACTAAAATTATCATAGAACATACGAAAATGCAACCAGAAACAAAATAATAATCACCACCATTCAACGTTTCCAAGCATAAACAAGCAAAGAAAACCCAATTGGAATAACCAATTCATTCTCTTCAACACTAGACCATTCCAAAACAGATGAACTTGCACCAAAAGATCCACCCGAAGAAGCCATCGAAACCGACGAAGACGACCAACTCTTACCAATTTTCCCTAATTCGTAAACCCCCAAATTATTCAAATTCTGCTGTGTCCACAAATTCATCAAACTCCTCTCTTTAACAATTTGTTCTTCATTGTTCTCATCTTCTTCAAATTTAAACATGAAAATCGCGTGTCCATCGTTGTTATCTTTCACAAACAACCAATTATAAACATCCCATGAAATCTGAACAGGTACACCATCAATTTCAACTCTTTCATTTCCTCTGAATTTCCATTTCAATCTCTTAATAACCAACACTTTTTTCCCATCCACACTGAAACAGAGTCTAGAATGATCCCTTCCACCACAATCAATCTGAATCTCTCTCATTTTCCCACCAAATCTTGCTCTAGTAACATAGATTTTGTTAGCAAAAACGTGTTCCCTCTTTAAGACTAAAAATTGTCCATTTTTGGGTTCTTTAGCTTTGGACTTAGCGTAAGCGTCTTTGTTCGAATCTCCGATCAAAAGGGCCATTTCTTTGTCGACGACAACCGCAAAGTAGTAACCGGAGTTTGGATCGGGTCCTGACCCGAATTTAGCTTTTGAGAGGTTCCAGAAAAGGTGGGTGTTTGAAGAGAGTTTCTTTGTTCCGTGTTTTTTCCAGAAAATGAAGGGTTTGATGTGAAGATGAAAAGAAGAAGAAGAAGAAGAAGAAGAAGAAGGGTTGGGTGGTGGTGGTGGAGAATCGAATGGATGGTGATGAAGTTGAACGTGAAGAGAACGACCAAGAATGGAGCGTGACCAAGTCAAAGAAACTAAACCTATGTCGGTTTGGTAAAGATAGGTAGAGAGATTAGAGCTAGTTGAATTTGACGGCGGTGGCGGTGGTGGTGGCGGTGGAGAATGGTGGTTGTCGTCGGTTGTTGGAGTGGGGCGGAAACAAGAAGGGAAAGGAGATGATGACATTTTTTTGAGGTTTGTGTTTTTTTTTGTTTATGTTTTTGGGAAATGTAGAAAAGGAATCCAAAGAGAAAAAAGAATCCAAGGAGTATTGGTTTTTTTTCAAGGAATGGAGGGAATGGATATGGGTTGGGTTTTTATGGACTGAGAATTTGAGATACTTTTTTTCACCCTAATTCCTTATTGTTGTCATCTCATAGTTACATGTGAAAAACAGTTGGTATCTCAATTTGGGAACTTTGTTTAATCATATATAAATTGAACCAAACATTATCGTTTACCTCCACTTACCAATCTAGTGCAAAACATTTTTCACTTCACTTAAAATCTGATATTGTTTTGTTTTTAAAGTCAGAGAATGTTATACTTTATATTTATTTTTTTTACTTTTTATTGGCAGTTAAAATTTGTTATTATTAGTATAAGAAAAACATTGTTTTATTTTCAATTATATAGTTTTAAAGGTAGATAATTGGATACTCTATACCATTTTTTTCTTTTACTTTTAACTTTTTAGTGTCTATTAAAATTTGTTACTGCTAATATAAGGAAAGAAAACAAACTTTTTTGTTTTGTTTTCAATTATATAGTTCTTAAAGTCAACGAAGTAATTTCTTTCATTTTTCACTTTTTATTCTCCTAGTACAAGGAAAAAAAATATTTTTTGTTTTGTTTTCAATTATATAGTTCTTAAATTGTTAGAATTGGATACTCTACACCGTTTTTCCTTTTATTTTTCATTTTTTAATGCTTGTTAAAATCTGTTACTCCCAGTACAAGGAAATAAAACAAACTTTTTTGTTTTGCTTTCAATTATATAGTTCTTAAAGACAGCTAATTGGATACTCTATACTATTTTTCCTTTTCTTTTTCGCTTTTTACTGCCTGTTGAAATCTGTTACTATTAGTACAAGGAAAGAAAAAAAGCTTTTTGTTTTCTTTTCAATTATATAGTTCTTACAGACAGATAATTTGATACTGTAAACCATTTTTTTCCACTTTTTACTGTCTATTAAAATCTGTTATTACTAGTACAAGGAAAGAAAAAAGACTTTTTTGTTTTGTTGTCAATTATATAGATTTTAAAGTCAGATAATTAAATACTTGCACCATTTTTTCCTTTTTCACCTCTCTATCTATTTATTACTTTTTTTCTTATTATTTGTATTTCTTTAATACTTTTTTAAAAATAAATAATGAGTCTGACGGTAAAAGAAAAATTGGCGTAGAAGATTCAAATTCGATTATCTTAAATGTATATTTGATTGTTTTTTGGAAGAGACAAAATTAATTTTATAATTTCAATGTGAATATTATTAAATGAAAGTGATTATGTTTTAAAATTGATTTTAATTTAAAATTATAATTATAATTTTTTACTTCAAGCATTATTTTTGTAAAATTTATTATTCAACTTATTGCAAGTAAGTATATATAAATAAATTATCTTATATTTAACTTATTTTCTTCTAGTATCAATTTTATAAAATCAATTGTTGTTACCTTGAAACCAAACAGATTATTTTGAAAACTGGTTGGATAAGTAAAACTAGTTAACTGGTTATTTTAGTTTGATTTTGAATTCGATACTTCTTGTTATCGATTTGTTTTTAAACGAAGAGAGTCCTATAACGGATGAAACTTTTAAAACATTATAGTTAATAAAATGGAACTTAAAATTATTAAATCCTTATCAAATGGTTTAGCATTAATTTTTTAAAAAATAATTATTTTTCATTTTTTAGTTAATAGAAACTTTCTATTGATCTTTATTAATTCATATAGGGTGGGTGGTAATGAATTTAGTCAACCGGTTCAACCCACCTAACCCAACAAAAATTTAGTAATGGGTGGTAATTGGTTACTATTGACTATGATATTTTAATCAAATTTACTATAGTTAATTGTTATTATAAATCAATACTTTTGTTTAAATTTAATTTATAATAAAATTAATTTCTTTATTGATTGTTATAACAATTTAATGTAAATATTTTCCATGTTAATTATTATATTTCAGCTAATTAAAACATTATTTATGAAATATAGGATTGATTTGGTAGTTAGGTTAAAAGAATTTTGAAATTGAGTGATATGAAGATTGTGTGTTTGATAGTCGCCCTTGTTATTATTATATTTCAGCTAATTAAAACATTATTTATGAAATATAGGATTGATTTGGTAGTTAGGTTAGAAGAATTTTGAAATTAAGTGATATGAAGATTGTGTGTTTGATAGTCGCCCTTGTTAAAATACCAATAACATTAATTACTAACTTTAATTTTGACTATTGAAAAAATAAACTAAAAATTTATTTATAATTAAAGAAAGAAACAATTATATATAAATGGAAATTGATATTTTAGATGACAATGCGTAAAAAAAAAAATTACACTAACGAAGATTAACATTTTAGTGAAGTCAAATTAACATAGTAACATCCAAATTAATATACAAAATTATGTTTTATAAATGCTTGCTACTTTTTATTTATTTATTTATTTATTATTATTATTATTATTATTATTATATTTTGACTGAACTAATATATGATAATAGTTTTAGCTTTTTATTATTTACTCACCCAACTAATATATTATCTACTTTCCCAAAAAAATAAATTATATTTTTATAATTATTTTTTGTTTGACAAATATTTTTTATTATATTGTAAATGTTAATATCTACACATAATTTAATTAATATAAAAAATCATAGAAAAATGTCTAAAATAATTTTATATGAAAATACACAGAGAAAAGTAAACTTGGTCCCCAAGGCATATTTTTGTATAGATATTGTCTCTGCATCTATAAATAATATAAAATATTAATTTATCTTAAAAATTATAATCCAAATTTTATTAATAAATAAATTTTTTATGTTTTTCAATAAATATTTTTTATCTTCAAGTTTATTTTATACTTTATTTTACTGTATTGTGTCTTGTTTATAAACATTTCATTTATTTTTATATTGGCGGGAATATTATTTGTTTTTTGGGACCCATAAATTTTTTGCTGATAATAATTACTATTACATTATAAAGTATAAACTATGCTAGTTATATTTAAAAGTTTAAAGATATACTTCTAGTATTTATAAAATTTTAATTTTGTAAATTTAATCTCTAAAAAATATTATATTCATTTTTAATCTCAATTTTGACTTTTTACAACAAAAGTAGATATTTATGATCTTTAAAATAGTCTCTATAAAAGGTAAAATAGTAATTTAAAGTGAATAAAATTTAGGTTAAACAGCGTTAACTTAATTTTAGTTAACATTTTAGTCATTTATTTATTTATTTATTATTTGATTATTTATTTTAATGTTAAGTGACAATTTGATCACTTATGTTTTAAAATTTCAACAATATTATCTTTTTTTTTACAAAAATTTTCAACCAAAACCCATAAAATTAATTATATTATTTAATGTAATACACATTTCATAAAATTTGAAACTCAAATATTCAAATAAACTCATTATTCTATCTCTAACAACATCAAATAAATAATGAAAATATGAGTTTATTTGAAGATTTGAATTACGAATTTGATGAAATTTGTATTATATTAAATAATATAATTAATTTTATGAGTTTTGGTTGAAAATTTTGATGAACTTTTGTAAAAAAAAAGGACAATATTGTTAAAATTTTAAAACATAAAAGATCAAACTGTCACTTAAAATTAAAATAGAAAACTAAATAAAAAAAAATAATAAAAAACTAAAATATTAACTGAAATTAAGTTAAGAGACCGTTGTGCTATATAGCCCAAAATTCATCACATAACTAAATTTAAAAGGTTTTTTTTTTCATTAAAAGTTAAAATTTTATAAAATTAAAAGCATATTTTATATTTTTATTTATGATTTGTGGCACATATCGGGTGTACTCGCTGTGGGTCCAGAGCAAGTTAGGAAGAAAATAAAAATATCTGATCCATGCTAAATTGATGAGACTAAAATTAAATAAGTATGTTCCTCAATCAGTTGCGCATTTGTGTGTACGTGAACAGTACTACTTCCAAACGAATTGATTGATTCCGCATCTCTCATACAAAAATGTTATTGATATCTCTATAATTTAACAATTCATTTTTTTTTTCCTTCACTTTTATAAAAACAAAGTCGGTAATATAGTTAATGAGTCAATTTTATATGTTCATAAAATAGAATTTGTATTTAGATGTGTTAGATTTAATTTTTCATATTTTATAATAAATTAATAGTATTAATAAGAGTATATTTGAAAGAAAAAATATACTTAATAAATTGAAAGAATAAATATAATTAAACTTATAATTAAAGATAGAAGTAGCATAAGATTGTGGATAAAATATTTTCAGAAACCATTGCAGAATTCATTACTGTTTATTGTATAGTATGTTTGAATACATTGTACAATTGTGACTCTAACTTCCTTGGACAATTTAACAGTGGTTTTTAAGAAGTTATAAATTGGTGTGGTGTTATTGAAGATAAGTCGCAAATTTTCTTCCGATGTGAACGAACAGTAAAATGTTGGACAACGGTTAAATTTTTGGAGTTCGGAGCAGATTCTCATGCAAGTCGCGTTAGCATCTTTCAAACGGGCTTAAAATTATCTCCCTACACTGCAAAATTTGGCTTACAGTGCATTAGGGGATTTTTGGGCCATGTCAAGAGATGGGTACTTAAAATGCAATATGGATTGTTTTTATTTTACTGCACATTGAACAAAAAAAATTAATTTAATATGAATTTTACTAAGATGAAATGCTATAAATTCATTCAAATTGATAAAATACATCAATAAAAAATAAATACTACGACGAAAAATCAAACAACATGGATTCGAATCCAACGAACAAAAGCCCTCAAACAAACTTATGTATTGGCTTTTTGTATGATTATAGCATTTAGTTCGAGCAGTATCAGTAAAACTCAAACGGTTAGACATTAGTTTTTCTGGTGTAGCAAAATAAACCCAAAATTGATATTGCGTTTTCAAATAAAAAATGTACCAAACATTAGAATCAGCGTTTTCGACAAAAGTGGAGCGAGCAACAGCTGAGTAACAATCGCACTTGAAGCACACAGCGTGACCGGTATCCACATCATGAAACCGCGGTAGCCCCACATTTTGCTTCATTTGGCTAATCATATTCATATTGGTCATGACACTTATTAAAGAATAAAAAACAAAATAATAAAAAATTATTTTTAAAATTTCTAAGACATTCAATATACCATTTCCTAAAATTATATATTCTTTTTAGGTATTTAATAGATATTTCAAAGATATTTGTTGATATTTCAAAGGTATTTCACTTTTTTTCTTTTATATTAGATATTGAATCAGTGACATTCACAAGAATATATTTGTTGATATTTGTTGTTATACTTAAAATACTTTTATCTTTTTAGGTCTAAATCTACTTTTAAAAAAAAAATAGAGGTCTAAAACTCTTATCTCATCAGTTTGGACTTTATACTAACTCTAACACAACGTAATATATGTGTCTACCAACATATATAACAACATATCAATATCTATTTATAAGTTTTTTTTTCTTTTTATATACTTCTGATTCTAATGAATCTATTTTTTTCACAAACTTTTAATAAGTTAATGAAAATCAATACACCAACCTAGCTGTCTACTAAATTGTAAGATTAATTATTTTTAGCACAAAAAATTGTATTAAAATGAATGTAAATTTTCGGTTTTTAATGTAGGATTAGTTATTTTTTTCAATTTGATATTATGCATATTATTTTTAAAGCATTATATTTTATTTTGCATTTATGATAGTGACAAACACATCAGATATCGATAAAGATAATTTGGTATAACTATTATTTACTCTATTTCATTTAAAGTATTTAGAATTAATTATATTTTTAGTCTTTGTAAAATTATGATAGTTTAAGTTTAATTCTTAAAAAAATTATTAACTTTTAGTCTATATATATTTAAATTTTATATGGATTTTTTTAATCCTATCAAACTTTTAACAAAATAAGGGCTAAACGCCTTGCTTTCCGAAGCTAGACCAAATTAAATAAGGTTGGGTAACAATCCTTGTTCATTATTTTTATATATAAAAAAAAAATTAGAATAATGCGATGGTGTCTCAAGATAGATAATATTTTAAAGAAATTTATGTTTACCTTCTCTTAATGATATATATATATATATATACTTGTTCACAAAACATCGCAGAAATATATCTTAAAACTTTTTTTAAAAATATATTTTACCAAATAAAATTATAGCGTTGTATAAAAAAAAAACGTAAAATGATAACGGTATTAATAAAATAGATCATTTACAGATTTATTATGGCCTTCAAATTTGAAGAGTTTTGCGTATCAAATTGATGAAAATCTTAGAGACTAGTATTCTTGCATATATTTGTTATGCAAGTGAAAAATATGGAGAAGAATAACAGTCAAAGTAAACGCATATGCACATGTTTTTTCTATTCACGCATACACATGGTGAAAACATTTTTGTATTTGACTTTGTTTATTCTCTTACCATTTTATTTTAGACTATTGTGAAATGTGTTTAAGATATTTGTTTGAAAAAATGTGGGTTAATTAAAATCTAAGAGAGTTTGTTAGAAGATGAATTATAATAATATTCACATAGTATTATTTATTGATTGTAGTCAAACAATAGTCATGATTTTATTTGATTTTAGAATTCTATATTTTATTATTGTGTTGTGATTGTATTCCTTTAATTTCTCTATTTTTTTCAATAATTTTTATGATGAAACTATTCATACAATTTTTAAGTTTGTTGATTTAAGGAGAATATGAAACATATTTTAAAATAAGGGATGAAATATATTGTAGAAGATAAGATATTTTAAAATGTTTTTAATTTAATTCAACGAGACAAAGGGAGTTTTAATGGATGAAAAATATTAAATATTATCTGTCATTCTTTTTGGTTATAACACTTAACATCATATTAAATAAAAAATATTTTAAATCAGAATTTTAAACAAACATATTTCTCCTCCGAATCCATTTACTTTTGAAGAAAAACTAAGATTAGTTTATGAGAGATTTTGCCCTCTTCCTGTAAAAAAATAATAAAAGAATCAGATATAAGAACCTATTACATCCTTCTTTTCTCTCCTACAACCAAAAAATCCTTAAATAAAAAGGAAAAGACTAGACATTGTTTTGTCAAAAAAATTCCAACACCTTCTGTAGCTACTTTTTTTTTCTTCGTTATGTACCAAAAAATCATGTTTCAAAGGGAGCTGGACATTGCAAGTTTTGTTTATATTTTGTTCTCTAATGGATTAATATGTGTCATGAATTAAAATGATTGTTTGTGGTAGGAATAACAAGCCTGTGACGTGTTTATCTAATGGGCCACAGTTTGGGTTTTCAAAGTATGGACTATAAACTGGTCCAGGCACACTTATATGGATACCAAAGTCCAAACATGATACCAGAGACCGTCTAGAGTAGATTAGGGGCCTATAATCAATGTTTGTTCTAACAAACCAATCAATATTTTTTCAAACAAAAAATTTCGTGCACGAGCAAACCCATAATGGTGTAGGGTTTAATTTCCCCAAAAAATCATTTTATAAGTATCTTTTGAAGCTGAAAGTCTTACCTACTTTAAAAGTGAGATACTATCCCCTCACTATAATTTTTTTTACAAATGAAGACATCTTTTAAGATAACGTATGTCTGTTTGAAATACTTTTACATTTTAGTTTTTAAAAAATGTTTTTTTAATTTGATTTTAAAAATTATTTTAAAGAATAGAATTAAAGAAAAAATTTATTTTAGATATTTGTTTTTAAAAACAGTTTGAGATGAGAAGAAGAGAAAATTTATTTAGTAATCTTAATTTTTAAAACAATTTTTGACTAGAGAATTAAAAAAAATGAAAATTGAAAAGTAAATCACTATTTAACTGTTTTGCTTTTTTAGTTTTAAAAAGTATAATATTAAAAATAATTTTACAAAACAGTTTTTAAAAACAAGTAATTCAAATAAACTTTTTAATTTTTAAATTTTAAAAAACTAAAATAGTGTTTTTAGAAAGAAGAATCAAACAAACCTTTCATCTTTATTAAATTTTTTAATCAAATTTTCTCACAGCCATGTATATTTCTTTGTAAATCAATGAAATCATTATAGTAGATGATTTTTTTTTTTTAAAAAAAAAGATCATTAGATAACTTGGGGTATTATTAATTGTCACATTTTTATTCTTAAACAAACGGCTCATATTCAATTATTCAACACATTTACACAATGAGTATATATCGAGTAGACATGGGCTAATTATTAATTTTGCCTATCGGTAGCTACAATCAATGGGTTATTGCTTTTTTATTTTTTATGATAATAGGTTATTGCTCAGTGAATCAATGTTATATACTACACATATACTTTCCTCGTATACAAATTAACCATCAAACACTTCTTTTATTTTCTTAACCCTCCAATTAATTTCTATATGCATCAGACTCCGATAATGTAAAGTTGATTGAAATGTGAGTAATATATGGACAATTATTGATTATTTCAATCAAAATTCGAATTATTCTAAACAATTGATCGTTAATTAAAACTCATCAGCTACATACTAAGAATTTAAGTAATTAAAGACTTATTTATTTAAAGATTCTTAAACAGTGACTATGCAGGTATAATTTTAAAATAAGGCTCTACGAGATTATATTCACCATTACTTGCTCAATTTTTAAATAAACTTAATTTAGCGGATTTTTTTTTGGGAAAAATTAAAACAATTCTGAAGGTTTTCATTTTTTTCTTCCTAATTTATATAATTGTTTGATTTTTTTTTTCTAATTTATATAATATATTATAAATTTTAAATATACTTTGCATTTAAAATATATAGTTTTCCAATATAAAGTATAATGAAAGGAAATTTGGTGATTTAAAGAGTGATTGCAAGTTTTCTTTATGAATAATTTTTTTATATATTATCCTTCTTTTCCTTTCAGACTATATACAAATATATTTACTCTTTATATGTTGAAGGTAAAATTATTCTATTAGTTCTTAATAAGTTTAATTTTCATATTTAATTATTTTTTTCTTTAAATTAATCCTTTAAGTATTAAATGTTAACACCATGTAGTTAATATTGTATATTTTTTTTTATATAAAATTAGTCATTTAAGTATTAAAAAGTTAGAATGAAGATTTTTTAAAAATAACCAAAAAATTCAATTGTGTTTACATGTAATATCTAAAAGATGAAATTTAAATGTGCTTTAAAAAATAATAAAGGACTAAAATAAATATTAAAATAAAAAATAAAATATCAAAATTATATTTAAGTCTTTAAAATAAAAAGATAATAGAAGAATCCAAAACTTTAAATTAAATTTATCTTTGTTTGAACGAAGCCTTCACTAGGTCTTATTAGGCTCTTAGCAAGGTGTAGTACAATTTTTTATTTATAAATAATAGTATAAATATATAGTGCATATGAGGTGGACCCAAGTGACCTTGTTTGTTTGCTTAGGTTAAGAGAAGAGTAGTTTGGGACCATGTGGATCAATGTGTAAACATGCACTCAACCACGTGAAAGAATGGGAAATTAGACAAGTATCGGAAATTCGAGACATGTCTTGTGTTGCTAAATATAAAACCAAATGTAGTGGTATGTTGAAGTTTATTATATGTTGCTTGTCCTGTTTAATACTAAATAAAATATCATCTTATATAAAAAAAAATAAACTAAAAATCATTTTTTTACTCAAATAACTTTAAAATGATAAACTATTATTTTAGTTTTTAAAAATGTAGGACATAATCACTTTTGTATTTGATTTAATTAAAATTTAAATTAATTATTAAATTATTTTCAAAAATCAAATTAAGAGACAACACTTTACACTTTTAGAAACTAAAATAGTTAATAATTTTTTTTAAAAAAAATTCTTATGCTTCAAAACTACTCTTTGAAAGTTTTTTGGCTTTATAAGCAGAGTAGGCCACCAACCATTTTTTTTGTCTTCCAATAAAACCTTTCCCCCTTTTGGATTTATATGACCTACTTGATCCAAAATACTTGAAAAACAAATGATAGATCTTTTACAAAATCAAAATAATCTTGCAAGTGTGATTTTGGGAGTGGGGGAAAGGGTACAATTTATCTCATGTATAATTTTCTCCCACTTGGCATTTCAAGCATGATATATATACACTATGATTGGATGCAACATGATTGGTTTTGACTGCTTTTTATTCTATATGGACGATCACAACCTTGACTCCTTCACTTACCTTATTTTCTTTCATCAATAACATGCACACACATTGTATATATGGAATTCCTTCTAATGAAAATTTCACTATGAAGTTAAATTTAGAGAGACTTTAATTTTCCTCTAGTGTTTTTTTCTTCCTTTCTAATACCTTAATCTTAAAGTTGACTACAACCTATAATATTGTATTCTATGCATATTTATGATTCATGAATGTAAAATCAAAATTGTCATATTAGTCAATAAATGTAAAGAAATTACAAAAACATGTTTGTTTTTGTTACTAATTTTTCTACTAGTGTAAACCGATGAATACAAAATGTATTTAAGGATGAAATTAATTAACGAAATGTATATTTAAAAATATTACTGTAATTTTTTGTAGATTAATGTGATAATTTCTCATACATGATCAAAATGGTTATTAGCACATTAATCTAAACAAACAATGCACTGCATGTGACATAGAAAATGCACATTAGTCATTAAATATAAAAAAGTATACAAAAAATTTAACAGTAATGATGACAAGTCAAAGTGCCATCATGTGTGTAATTCAAGCCATCAACTCATCCACTGATAATTAACTAAGCTAATAAATAGGAATTCCTAGATAAAACAAAGCCATTTTAAAGTTTTAATTTATCTGTTCATCTCACATGAATATGACCCTAGTTAAGTAATTTTAGATTTGCCATTTGTACACTAAAATTGGGAATGTGGAGAGCAGGTGAACCTTAAAGTGTTCCTCTTTGTCACAAGATTCAAACTGTTAATGATGAAAAACTCACTATAAATGCCATGATTTAACCAACTTTAGTGATTCAAAAGGCAAAACAATATAATGAGACTAAATTACTTTATTATTTGATGTTTGTGGGGAGCAAAATCAATTTCCAAACAGGTGAATAATCATGAAGTTTCACCGATAAAGATAGAACACCAAAATACACAAAATATAAAAATACATTTTATATACTAGCAGTCAAATGCATACTCTAATGGTGGTAAATAAACACGACTATTTGATACTTTTATGTTGAACATTAAATAGTTGTAATTTAGTGTTAATTTAAAAATATTTTTATATCGATGGTAATAACCGTATTATGCGGTTATAAATATTTAAATTAATGTGTTATATTAAAGGTAAGTCAAAACAATTTTATCATAAGAAAAGTCACACCAAATAGAATATAAGTCCCGCTAACAAATATTCTAAAGATTCTCGTAAAAAAATAAAATTAGAAATTTTACAATTAAAAAAAATTAATTTTGAAAAAAATTAAATACATGAATTTCAATATACTTTCAATACCTTATTTATATTTGTATCACTTGTTACCGTTTCTCATTTAATATTTAATATTTATTGTTGTTATAGATAAATCTAAAATATAAATTAGTAGTTAGAAACAAAATAATTAAGAACTGCTTCCGTAAGTAATGGAATCTAGAATTGGGTAATTATTATGTTGAATTGAACTCAATAAGATCTGAATTTAATGAAGCTGACATGAGTTTACCAAAGATGATAATGAAGGGATCCCACAAATTTCATAGAGTTGATTAAATTTGCAGTAAATGTGACATGAAAATGACATATTCACTTTTCAAATACATAGATGTAAAATTTTCACCAATCAAACGATTTTCTACAAGTCTCCCTCTTAGGATTACCAAATTGATTCAGTGATTTTGATAGTTACCACTATGGTTTCATGATTATTTTTATCAGTTTCAAAGATTGTGGTGAGGATTATGAATTCCTTTTAAGTGAAGCAACACAGCAATATATACCTGAGTTAGCTTTATTATTCTTTAATAACACTCTCTCCAATTTTCATTATAACAAAAAATTATTAACTTCACTTGTTAAAAAAAGTTAGTTAAACACAATTAATATTCTTGATAGTTGATATAATAAAAAAATATAAATACATTTTTAAAATTGTCATTCATTAAAATTTACTCCATGTGAATATCGAAGTCATTGAAAAATAAAATTATATTAATCGATAAATATTTTTGAATAAACACCATTAAATATAATAAAAGTAAGTTATATTTTTTATATTTGAGACAAAATATGAGTATTTTTTTGTTTAATACTCGAAATAGGAGAGAGTAGTTTTTTTCTTCACTTCTAATTTAGTTTTACTATTGAGCAATTAATTAATATAGTAAATTTAGTGTTGACTTCTTTACGAGACTTTCTATGAAACAAATATGGTAAATTTAGTTTTTACTATTGAACGATTAATTAATTCTAGTGTAACTGTGATTAGTTAAAATAAATTATTGTTGATGTGGTTTTAAATTTGATGCATTAGTGGGAGAGGAAAAATAGGAAGGGAAGCGTGCATGAGAGGCACAAAGAGGAAAGTTTTGGAGAAAAAGGAACTGCAAAAAATGAACCTTAAAAGCCTCTTTGTGATACAAATGGGCCCTTAAATTACTCATTAGAATATCCACTCAATCTTATTCAGTGTCCATTCTTTATCTCTTTAAAGTAACAATGGCCAACAAAGCAAAAAGTATCCTTTTTCCCTCCAATTTTTATCCTACACTGTAACTATAATCATATCTTTCTTTAAGCAAGTCAAAACTATATAGTTTCATGCCAATCCCTTTGAAAAATAATTGAAAATTCTATGTTATGATACTAAAAAGGATCTCAATGTCGTCTCTCATTGTTAAAAAGAAACATATTGAATCTTTGTTGAATAATAATTTGTGAACACTAAATAGAATTAAAAAATTTGCATTTTATTTTCTTTACATTACATTGCATATAGTAATAAGCAAATTGTAGGGTGATTGATGATATAAAGTAAATTTTTCTTTTAAAAAATATATATTTTTTAATATTTTATTACTATAGACTATAGCGATGCACGATAAGTTGTTTGTTTTATTTTAATAAAAATTCAAAGGAAAATTTTAATTTTTTTTCAAACATTTGTGTCAGAATGAAGTGCCTAAAACTGCACAATCGTTGAAATAATGTGTTCTAGCCATCTCAAACCTTCCTTACATTAAAGACAAGAGACTGATTCTGCAACTAGTAATGCAAATTAAAAGAGTCAATATGAATAACAAGTAGCCAATATACTTATAAATAACAAGATAATAATTGGATGTACATAGCAACAACATTGTCCAATAGGTCACTTAGAAAACATCCAGGACCAACATAGGAGCTAGCTAAATGCTTAAAACATTAATATTAGTAGTAATTAGTTAAATTAAATTAGCATAATAAGAATATGAAAATGCTCAAATTCAAAGACTTATAAAAATGTTTATGATTCAAAGTTCCTATGGTGGAATAACAGAACAAAGCTCAATAGACCCATAATGAAGCAATTCCTCTATCATTTGTTCAATGTGATCTTCTTCAAGTGGCTTAAAAAATTGCTGAGAATTTTCAACTTTAACTTTCTTGAAAACCCAATTTCCCTCTGATTCTTGTTTCTCTAATTCATGTCTCTTCTGTGGCAACATAGTAGTAGTATGATCAATTTCTCCACTACTTTTCATAGAAACATTGCTTGTGGAAATGACGTTGCTTTGTGAAGATTCTCTCTGAGATTCTTGAAAAGATGGCCTAGTCATTTGCAATGAAGCCATGTAACATCTATGAAGTTTAGCTGTTAAATTTGCTGATAGAAGCTTTGAAGATGATGATTGAGAAGCATTTGGATTGTAAGGGAAATTTGTTCTTGCTCTCGTTCCGCACATTAGTCTTGCTGCTTCATCGTATGCTCTTGCTGCATCCTCTGCTGTTTCAAATGTACCAAGCCATATCCTAGTTTTTCTGGAAGAAAAAAAAACATGTTTTATTTTTCATTTAATAATGAATTGAAGACATGTAACTAAAATGTGTATGTTTATTCTGACAGTGATATTGACAAAATCACGGTAATGTTATGATTTTATCAATTTCATTGTAAATTTAAAGATGGACTAAATTGCGTGGACTTACAAAATAGGGTGACGAATTTCGGAGACCCAAGAGCCCCAATGCCTTTGTCGGACGCCTCGGTATCGTTGTTGTGGTCTGGCCATGTTTGGGAAAAGAAATGTATTCTTTTCAGAAAGTGTTTTTGAGTGAATGCTAAGAGGAGGGAGGTGATGGGTTTTTGTAGTTGGGTTTGTTTCTGATGTGGCACAGTTTTTCTAGCAACAATTTAATTAGAGAGATGGGGCCCACATAGAAAATTGATTTTTAAAAGATATTATAGTTGTATTATAATTTCTCTCGACACTTCAAATTAAAATGCGTGTAACACTAACACATTATTTGGATTATATAAGTGTTTCAATATAGTAGTATGTGACATCAACACATTGCTTGGATAATTAGAAGTGTTTCAGTATAGGGTTGTGTTTGATGTTCCTCTTTGTGCTTCATATAATAAGTGTTTTAAGAAATTAGTTACATACATGTATTTCTAAATATATCATTGATATATATAAAAGTTTTATAACTTAATTAGTCCTATCACATATACACGGGACACAAGAATAAACTTATTAAATTGCATGTTGCTTTACTACTGTTATTTTATGCAAAGAAAAGTCTAAATTTTTTAAGATTAGTCCATATTTCATAGATTCTTCTCCTGTGAAAACTGATCCTCAGGATACAATTTGTGGATAATGACAGGTTTGTAGTTTGAGCTACAAGATCTTTAAAACATATCTTTCTCAAATATATATAAAAAACTATCAATTGCCAAAACGAAATTGTTTTTATACATCAATATGAGTTTTCTTATATTTTTTGCACATCAATGTTCTTGTTAGAGTTAGTTTATATTAATTAGAAATTAATTAGATTAACTTTAATAATCATTTTGAGATGTATATATAAATAACATCTCACACTTATTATAATTAACAATTTTATTTGTTCTATCAATATAATTTTCTTTTTATTTTATATTTTATCTTTAATATTGATATTTTTGATATTCTTTTAAACTTGTAACTAGAGATAAATTGGAATGGACTTGACTTGACATTTCTCTGTTACTTTTAAACAGACAATATAACGTTTTACACCTTGGTCGCACCGAACATAAAACGATCTTGCAATAATGATCTGTAAAAACATGTTATGAATACTGTTTACAATCGGATTTACTTTCATCGATAATACTGTCAATATTTATATAATAACTGGGTCAATTGCAAATTGGGGCACATCGATTTACGATCAAAGATTCTTGGACCATCATGATTAACATATCAAATCATTTGATCAAATCTTCTTCACTGTTATCAATTACCAACTTATGAGAGAAACAAATGAGTCGCTTTTTATTCCACAAAGCAGATGAACTTTACTAGCAATTTCTGTCGTGGAACCTTTCTTCACTTTCAGCCATATTATAAAAGTTAAAATATTGGGAAAAAATTGAAGTCTCTTATGGAATAAAGATAAGATCTGTCGCTCATTTTATCAGTAAGTTTTATAAGGACGAGCCGGTTATTAGAATTAAATCCAATATAAAAATTTAATTTAACAAAACACATATAGTTGAAGTTGATTACCAATTGAAGACAAGTTTAATTATCATGTAAAATTACATTATATCACAATCAGTTATTGACATAATTTTAAATGAGTTAAAATACAACTTTGATTCTTTATTTTATTAAATCTGTAATTTTAATCTCATTATTTTATTTTTTTATAATTTTAGTCTCTTAATTTTCAAATTATTGATATTTGGTCCTACTTCTCATTTGATGATGTAACAATCATTTTAGTGGTGTGTATATAATATAAAATTTATTTTTAAATTAATTAATACCACTTCAATAATTTAAAATAAATAAATAATTTTCAATTTTTCTTAAAATATTTGGAAAAAAATTAAAAAAAAATCATTTTTTTAAATTGGTTTTTTTTATTTTAAAATTTTCGAAAAAAATTAAAAAATCACAATAAATTCTTTACATTTGTTTCTTTAAAAGTAAAGAATTTTTTGTGACTTTGATTTTTTGTTTCAAGATTTTTAAAACAACAAAAAATTTGGTTTTTTTTTTTATTTTTAAAGTAAAATATATTTTTTTAAATTATTAAAGTGATACTATTAAATTTAAATTACACCTCATTTTGATTTTTCACATCATCATGTATATATCTCTAATATGATTGTCAGCAAATTGAAAAAAGAGATCCAACGTCAACAATTTTAAAAATTGATAACTAAAATTGCAAAAATATAAAATAGGAGACTTAAATTGCAGATTTTATAAAATGAGAAACAAAAACTGCATTTTAGTCTTTTAAATATAGTTATTGTAAAAATCAAATATCATTAAAAATTTAATAATTATAATTAATTGATAATGTAAGTAAATTAAATCCATTGAAAATTAAAATTTCGTTAACATGCCACAACATTATGACTTTGATAAATAGTTTCAAAATACAACTTTAAATTCTTTTGATTTTTATAAGAATTAGATACTACTTTTTTCTTGGTAACTATAAGCAAAAATTTGATAAATTAGTGATTATGTTGAATTTTTGAATTTGAGATATCTTTTTAAATATATTCATTGTCACTTAATTCACCAAATAAACTAGTTATAAAACAGATATTAGAGAGACTACTTGATTATGTGAAGGAAGAAAATTCATTTTTTTTTTTTGAAAATTCAACAATAGCGACTATAAATCCATGTGCTCGTATTTCATCACCATACTACTACTACACGGTAATCCTAAATGAATGAAAAAAATCCAACAACATATATAAAACCATTCAAAGAGAAAAGTATACTAGGCTAAAAATAAATAAATAAAAATTACTCGTTATTTTATATGCTTGAAAATGAACTACAATTGTGAGAGTTACTATTACATGATTATTTGTTTCATGAGGTACATGGAAGATCCCTTGTTATATGTTTTACAACATTTTTTTTTTTTTTGGTGTGGTCCACTAAGCTGAAGAGGTAGTTTTGGTTACTCCCAGTATTGACCTACTAACGGCAAAATACCTTCCTTCTAATTTGTTTGACTACAATAAAATGATAGGGTCCATTTTTAAGGACTAGACATCTATAAAGTAAACATATAATAAATTAAATAATGTTGATAGTTGAATAATAAATCAATTACTAATTTTAAATGTACACACATAACTAATTATAAGTAATTACAATTTTAATTTTTAATTTATCCATTTTTTTTTTTGTTAACTATTCATTTTTAATGAATCAAATTATTTTATAATAGGTGTTGTTTTCTCTGTTTGTTTGCCACGTGTATCCAACTATTAAGACGATGGTCAATGTTACGCTGTTATTTTCTCAATGAACCTTTTTAGCACAGTTTTATGTTGGCTTACATAACTGTCTATTATTGGGATGGGAAGGTAAAAAACTGTTCTACATTTTCTTTTTGTTTCTTTATAAGTCTAAGGAAAAATAAAAAAAGACACGAAAGAAGAATAGAAAGAGAGACAATTTCAAGAACAAGTAACATGTATGTCAAGGATTAAAAGATTGGGAACTTTATAAATATCCCTATCTATGTCTATATATTTTATTTCTTTTAATTTTTTACCTAAAAGGGGAGTTTTTTTTTTTTTTTGGGACAACCTAAAAGGAGAGCTTTATTTTGGTTTCCAGCTAACATCAAATTGTATGCACAAAAGGTCAAGAAAGTGAATATATAAACTTGTTAGGACCCACGCCATACATACGCGTGAAATGGGTCCCATAACATAACATGGGTGATGGGAGCAAAAATAGTGTTTAACTATTTAATTAATAAATCTGTATTTTACTTATTTATCATCTGGGATGTTTGAGCATGATAATATAAGACTAAAGGTGAGACATTGTCATCATAATAATTTTTTTAAAAAAATATTGTTATCTTAAATAAATTAAAATTATAAAATATATAAATTTAATTGTTATTTTCATTCAGTATAGTTATTTTTTTACAATCACTACATAATAATTGATAGTTTAAATTTTTTTATACCGACAATATATATTAATTGAATAAAAAATATATCTAAATATATCGTTTGTTAGTCATTTTAATTTTGAATCTTAAATATATTTTTAATTGATTTTATTTTGTAAATTCAAAACGACTATTTAGCACACATATAATCTAAACCTCCCATGTTTTTCTTGGCCTTTCCTTAACTACTTGACACCCATCATGTCCGCGTTGTGGATTATATTTCCCTTCACATGCCAACAATGACCATAATCCATTGAATCTAGCTAACTACAAATAAAAACAACAAGGATAAGCTGCGTAGATTGTGGATTAGTACATAACATGGGATTTCCTTCATCAAAACCAGTAATAAATTAATCAAATCATGTCTTTTTTATGAGTCCTAACTTGAACTCACACATGAATGAACATATACGACATTCTCCTATTTATTTTGTCTTTTCTTTGATTAGTATGCTATCTTCCTGTAAGGTCATATGTTAGAATAATGAATTAATTAATCAATTATCAGATAATAATCAATTATTATAAATTAAATTATGATTAATTAGTATTAAATATTGAATTATGTCTTTGATATTTATTGTTGAATGAATTGTGATAAGTTAGACTATTATGTCAAGTCCAACGAAAAATGTTCAATCTCAGTCATTTCGTTATTTAATTGTTATTCCATTAGACGATTAAATTAATTTGAAAATTATAATCATAAGACATAAACGACAATGAAAGATAATTCACCCCTCATTTTTGTTCTCTCATTCAAATCTAAAATTTTCGATGTTCATATTTCTCTTGATAGGCAAATATGCTATTACTTGTATTTATCTAACATTGTTAAATTCTATCATCCTATTGATGGATCAATATGTCGGGTTTACTTGTAAATGGCCCTTGAATTCCCTCCACCCAAGATTCTCTCTAATTTTTTTTTTGATGTGATAGTATTGAAATACACCAAAAAAATTATACATAATTTGGGAATTGAGGTTAAAAGTTGTTTCTAAACAAAATTCACACTCTTCTATTCACTTAAGGTATCTTTTACTAAAGTTAAAACTGTGAGACTTTATATGCACAAGATAAAAAACGGACAATACCTCATACCTCATAAATATGACTTGAGTTAGGAGTAATAGTATCGTCTATCTAAAACAATAGTTGTGAAGTAACAATGCCAATCACAAGGAAAGGAGTTTGAATTGTGATTCCATTTTTTAAAAATTAATTCATGTATTAAGTTTAGTTAATTTAAGATTAATCTTGGTTTTAAACATAACAAAAGTAGAATATTATTGGTTAGTGATATCAAAATAAAAACTTCACTGTGTGATTAGTGTCAAATGAGTAAGAAATAAATAGAGATAAAGTAAAAAGAATTCTCACAACAATATTTTCTGGTTCACCCAAAGTGGATTACGTATAGTCCTCACAATTTGTGAACTTTTTCACCAAAGTGTTCAAACAAGAATATTCTTACTTTTCACCCCAATCTTCGAGATCAATCTTGATCCGTTACAATATTTTATCTTTCAACCTTGAAAAGATTTTCAATGATTACCTTTCAGTCCAGAAAGGATTTTTACAGGTCACCTTTTAATTGCAAAGGATTTTTACACTCAAACTATCTTTAACACTATAGTCTTGAATTTCAAATAAACTGATATAAAAAGGATTGATGAATCAGATTATACTCAACACTTGTTTGAGTTTGATTTTCAGCAAAAAGACTCAGAAAATATATCCTTAAATCTAGTGAAGAGGAATTGGAGCTTTTGCTTAATTGAATAGCTTAAATTTCTCAAGAATGATTGTTTAAGTGAATGATTTTTTGCACTTTAAACTCTTACTGTTTCCTTTTCCTTGAGGTTCATTATATAGGCTTGATAAAGGCTTATGACAGCTCATATAGTAGTTGGGAAACCAATTGTCCAACTATTGTTTTAACATACATGTGTTGTAATATAACAAGAACGTTCTTGTTTTCCTGCCAGAACGTTCTTCGTTTCTGTTTTGGGTGAATGCTAGATTTTGAACTTCTGACAGTTGTTGTGTGTCATGTTTTTCCATTCTGTACGCGTGGCAGAGATGCAATATTTTTTTCATTTATGTCCAAGTTGTACTTGTTTATTTTAGCCATCAATCTGGAGATTGATCTTGCTGCTTGTTCTTGATGCTTTGATTTTCCTTTGGTAAACGAATCTATCCAAAGCGATCTTGTGTATATAATTATGTTATTTCGTAATGAAGGTTGGTGATTTGTAATAAAGATTGTTATACTTTCACAGTCTAGAACGATCTTGATTTAATGAAAACTTTGTTCTTTTGTAAACCAGAATGTTATTGGATTGATTATACTGCATGATGTGAAAACCATAATGATCTTCGTTTTTCCAGACTTCTGTTTTTTAATAACCAGAACAATCTTGCTTTCTCATAATGATCCTGCTTATTTCAAAATGATATTTTGTTGTTACGTTTGATACTTATCTTTAATTAGTACACTCAAAAACATATGTTAAATAACAACACACTTTTAGAATTATAATTAGAAGATTAAATCATTTTAAAGAAAATGAAATAATCTTGCATATATAACGAAGACATATAGTCCACTTAGAAGAGAGGAAAGTTGAGAAAAGATATAATACAAAATATGAAGAGACGATTTTACGAAGTTGAATGATCTATATATACCTTCTTAGTTTAGCATTTTTTAACACATAATTGAAAATAATGAATTTCCATGCAATTGCTTTTGTAGCAATACATTTGCTTCTCTCACTACAAGTGATTCTATGTCATGTTTGTTTGGGAGAGCGGTTGATCATCTCCACATTCAAATATTAATTCATCATGAATATTAATTTAAAAGTTAAAAATTATAATTTCATTGTAAACACCTGATATTTAACATGTAACACAGATTTTGCATTGGCAAAACAAGTTCTTGAATCACCAAAATTAATTCCTTTTTTTAGTCCAAATAGTTACGGGTTTTGCTATGGCTTTTTATGGTTCGACTAATATAGAGGTTTTTGCTCCTGTTCAATATATAATCATTTAGGTTACCTTTGATTAGTTAATCTAATCAGTTCATCAATGGTCGATAAGTATGATCTTGTACGTATTTAGCGTGTATCTCATTGATGGTTTTAATAAAACCTCCTGAACTAAACCTAAATGATTCTTTAAATCAATGAACTAGTTTTGATTTACTCAGAGCCGAATTGGTTTTGATTTACTCAGAGTCGAATCGAACTGGTTCTTTAAATCAATAAACCAGTTTATTGCTCTGAACTAAATCGAACTAGCTTTAACTTAGTTTTAGCTGTTATTCTATCATTCGAAGTTATGAACATTTTAGGGTTTTGTTATTTTTATTTTAGTTTTGAATTAAATCTAATGTATGGTTCAGTTTGATTACAATTCAATTCAAATATTTAAAAATCGGTTCAGTTAAATAACTGATTTTAAAATATAGTTTAATTTTTAATTTAATAGTTCAGTTCAAATTTGGTTCAATTTAGTTTGGTTCTCCATAGCAGTTCAGTTTTTTGGTTTTTTTGTCACTCCTTACATTTAGAACTGTAACGTTGAAGACGAAAATATTATTAATTAAATTTATACCAGAATGAAGTTTGTCTGTCAACCAGAACCAAACAAATATCGAAATAGAAAATCAAAACGTCACACCAAAATGATGAACAAAACGATGTTGTACATGAACGACTAAATCACATATAAAACTAAATATCTATGAAAACAACTTATTTAAATAGAAGAAGAAGAAGAAGAAAAACAAAATAATGAAGTGATGTTGTATCAAAAATAGTCTTAAATCAAACATCTCTAAAAATAAAGAATAAAAGTCGCTAATAAGAAGAAAGAAGGAGGATCGCATAACTTTTTCTTTCTTGTTGTTGTTGTTAGAGTCTTTCACTTAAAAGTTAATTAATTAATTGAACTAAAAAAAAGTCCATAATTTTTGTATTTTTAGTTTTAATTGTGTCTCATCTCAAAAAAGTGTGCTTCATATGAAGAAATTCACCTTTGTTTGTCCCATGACTTAGCTGAAATTATACTCTTGTTCTTGAAGCAATATCAAAATTAATATTTTTGAACACCCTTTTACATTGAATCTAGACGAGGTTCACAGTTGGTTCCTATGAATTATTTGGAACATATTTAGTTTACGTAATTTAACAGCTGGATATAATATACTGCTCATGACCTTTCCAATTTGTTTCTAATTAGTTCCCAATTTATTTATTGGTCAAAGGTAACTTCTCCAAATCTTCAAGTTGGTATGCACAAACATATTATGTATAATTTTGATCCGGGAATCCTCACGCGGTTTGATTGCTACTTGCTAAGCAAGTTAGAAAATGAAGAGTGAGCCGTGAAGATTAATCAAGAGATGATGTGACCCTTTCCCCACTCTCCACTCTAACATTGTAATATAAGAAACAAAGTTGTGACGAATAAAATTTAAGAAATCAAAAGTGAAAATTAAAAATAATTTAAAAACCAAAAGTGAAATTTAGCCTAAAATTTATTAATTTGTTGATTATATTATCAATTTAGTCTTTGAAATCGCAATACTAGTTCATTTTTTTGTGTTAAAGAATATGAGGTAACATATTGATTGTTTATGTTTCATTCGATATAAATGTCACGTCAATACCACATAATATAGATCATTTTTCAGAAAGTACGTTGAGAATTTAGTCTATTTTTAGATATCATTTTGATATAAGTGACTCATTTTATCAACTATTTTTAAATTACCAAAATTTTACCAACTTTTTTTCTCCTATATCCTTCATTCCTTTTTCTCCATCATTCCCCTCCATATCGTTTGATCTCTCTATCTTCTTCCTCACTCAAGAGGATATATTAGAAGGTTCTTCATTAAATAACTTCATGAAAACTTTAGACAAAGTAGGAGAGAGTGGCAAGAGAGAGAAAGATATATGAGAAAATTAATAATAAAAGGTTAAAACAAGAGAAAGTAACATTGTATCTATTGTAAAATATAAACAAAAATTGATTAAAAAATAAATAAATACATTTGATCTAATGTTTAAATAAAATACATCAACTTTTTGACATATTTTTCTTATATTTTGGGAGAGAGATAATAGAAGAAGAAAAAGCCTAAAGAAAAGATGGTGGGGGAATGATGGAAATTGAATAATAAAGAAAAAAAATAGAAAAAAGACTAAGATATAAGATAGAGATGGACAAAAAGAGAAAATAAGAAGACATAGAAAAGAAAAAAAAATGCAAGATAATAAATGAAAGTTGATAAAACTTAACTTTTCTAACCGTGTCATAAAATTAGTATATATTATATTATATTATATTATATGACATCGTTGTCTTTAAGAGTACCACATAATCATTAACGTGTCATTTTAAGTGTTGTTGTAGGTGATCTATCTTTGTTATTTTGCAAATTTAAAAAAATAAAATGAGTAAATGTTACGATATCAACTAATTTGGTGATTTTATCCTATTTTTTCACCTAATTTCACTTTTCAAATTGCATTTTAAAATGGTGACATTTCGCATATCTTAGAATAATTTTGTTTTCAATTTCCAACAATCAAATATTTAATGTTGTCATTTTTTTTTAATTATTTTTTGAGTAATTTAAATTTTAGATTAATTTTATCTTAACTAATTTTTTAAGCATTTTTTTTCAATCTCTACTTCTTTTATGTCTCTATTATTCATTTGTCATCATTCCCTCACTATCTTCTTCCGAAAGTGTATATTAAATTCCAAATGTACATACATACATGAAAATGCATATGCAACTTACCACGGGCATGTTCTTCTTTTATTTTTTATGATCATGTTCTTATTGTTCTGTTCTAGACAATTCACTAACAATCTTATTAAAATTAAGTCCAACAACTCCAATACACGTATCAATATATCATACAAAATATGTTTAGAATCTCATTATTTAATAAGAAACGACTATACTAAATTCTCTTGTATGTTGTACATTAATCAATTTATTTTTGTTATGTCGCTAGCATGGTACTAATTTGTTTTATTTATGGAGATGTATTTCTTTAACCACCCTATTGCAATGCATTTGGTTGGGCATTGAATGTAGTTTTTGTCCCCGCGGAAGTTAGTCAAAATGATGCACATGCAAGTGCAGTTGCATAGTCCAAAATGAAAAATGCCAAAATTTGGGGTTTGATTTGTGTATTAAATAATATTATTTTTTTGCAATTACTATTTTATTTCTAGCACCTTCTCCATCCATGTCAAAATCGATATAAAGTTAACATATAGTTACAAGATTAAGCATATAGTTACTTTTTTGGCATGTAAAAGGAAATTTAATCGACAAGAATTTGAATTGCATGAGGAAACGGTCAATTCAAATATCCCTAAGTAGATTTTGGTAACAGAAACAATGAGACATAGTTTCAACTTTCAACTTACCTATTATTATGAGAGGAGACAGATTCTAAAAAAATGGCTTTACATAACGGCAAAATTTGAGAATAGGTTTGGTGGCGATAATTTAGGAAGTCATGTGTAAATTAGCTATATTTGTCATGTGATTTGATGTCTTGGTAGGGTGTGAAAGAAGGGTCTAAATTTCTCGCTAGTCTTAATTGCTAGCCAGTTGAGTCTAATATTGATTAACTTAATTAAGGACTAGAAGGGGCAAGGTTTCTTATTGGATTATGGTACTAATGTACTATTCAGGAATTAATTAATTAATCTTCGATTTTGTTTTTGTTTTTTAAGAATGTAATCTAACGGTAACGGTGAAACTTACGATGGAAATTTGCATGACAATTGGATCGAGATTTTATTGGTATATACGTAAAAAGTATTATAAATAAATAGGGAAAGATCCTTATTATAGATAAGGTATGAACTCCGAAAATTACTCATAAAATTGAGTAGATATGGATGCATGTACAACGTATAAACACTTTAATACACATCGCGTCTTGCACCTCTCTCTTTTTATATATATATATATATATATATATATATATATATATATATATATATATATATATATATATATATATATATATATATATATATTATAATCGTTGAATATTTGATTAATATAAAAAATGAGAACAATGAATTATAACAGTTGAATTTGAATTAATGAAAATTAATGAACAAGATTTATTTTCGTGAAAAAATAACACGTGAACTGTCCCCAACTCGTCTTATATATATATATAACAATATTTATTTTCATATTAACCAAATATCTTTACTAGAGTCGTTGCATATATAGAGAGAGAGAGGGGGAGAGAGTGATAATTCGTTGACTCTAAGATTAACTTTTGAGATGAATTACTCTGTTTAATAACTCATTTTAAAGGATAAATTTCACTCATCGGGTTGTTGATGATCAAACACACCAAACATTCATAACCTGTTGATTTATAGCTTCCACATATATTCTTGATTGACTTCTCTTCTCAATGATGCAAACAAATGGATTAGGAATTTCGTTTGGTTTGGCGATATTGAGCATAGAAAGATGATTACTGTTGCCTAACATAAAATTTGTCATCCTTTTAATGTATGTGGTTTTGATATTAGGTCTTTGAGAGATATTAATAATATTGATATTATTAAACTTGCTTGGACTTAATTACTTCTAGCCAATATTGAGATATTCTTCTTAGAGCTCGGTTCTTTCGAAGAAATGGACATATTAGATATCACATTGATTCTTCCATCTGAACTGCACTCAAAGCTAAGCAAACTACTATATATGAGAACAACAAATGTCAACTTCGCAAGGGTGAAAATATTAACTTTTGGGTCGACACTTGGTTAAACGATTATTTGGTTTCTATTCTTAACATTGATGACGATAAACAATCTCATCATCATACCACTATCAATCATTTCATTCACGATGATCATTGAAAAGTCCTTCAGCTCTCTTACATACTTACCCTCAGCTAACTAACTGCCTTGATGGCCAATGCTATTATTCCTAATTTTGAATGTGAAGATCATATGATTTGGAGATTAAACAATTATGGACTTTAAAGTTTTATGGCAGCATATTTATTAAGCTTTTGAGGCAACAAATTACTTGGGCCAAAGTTATTTGGCATAATAGCATTCTTCCTTCCAAGTCTATGAGGCGTTGGAGATTGTTGCATAACAAGATGCAACATATGATAATTTAATCTCACGAAGTAGTCAAATTGATTCAAGGTATGAGCTGAACAAATGTGAAATGGAAACTAGCATTGATCTTTTTTTATCCTCCTCTTTTGCTACTAAGCTCTAATTTTTGTTAAACTTTATTTTTCACTATCAAATTGATAATAGTTCAGTTCGAAATCTTCTCGTCGTTTGAGACAAAGGTTGGTCTCATCAGTGCAAAAATGATGTTTTGTCCAATAGCATATTTACTATTGATACTATTTAGTATTGCAGAAATCAGACTCGTTTTGAAGGCAAAAATCTTGGTTTTTACACTATCATTAATAGAATCATTGTCAATGTATCTTTATTTGGCAATCACACTTCTGGTATTGTCGACAACTTTATTTAGGAGTTTCAAATTCTCAAGTACTTTCAAGTTTGAGGTCATCCTCCTAAAGTGTCTACCATCAAAAAAGTGATCTGGCGCCCCAAAGATCATTGGATTAAATGTAATACAGATCAAGTTGCATCTAAATGTCGTGGTCCTTTTGCTTGTGGAAGTATAATTAGCGACAACTCTATTACTTCTTCGAGTTGTTTTGCTATCAATTTATATATTACAACTGCACTACATATTGAACTCATAAGTGTTATGATTGATATTGAAATAGCCTTCATGAATGAATTGAGATTTTTAGTGGGCCACAATCTGACTCGCATTTGACAAATCTAGTTTTTTAGAATATTAACATTGTCCACTGGTCTATTAGAAATAGATGAGTTAATTGCATTGAGATGCTTAAAAGAATGAGTTTTGTTATATCTCATACTTTTAGAGAATGAAATCAACGTGTCGATAAGATTGCTAATTTGGAACTTCACATTATTGGCAGTCATTGGTAAGATACATTTTCTTCTAATACTTATGATGTTTTCAATAGAAACACGTTTAGTCTTTCTGAATATAGATTTTGCAAATGTATGTATTTACTATACTTTTTTATCCTTAGGAGTTTCTTGGTAAGATTTTTCATGATGCAATATATTATGCCTTGGAGGATTGTTATCTTGTGTTTTGATATAGTCCACTTAAGCTTTATGTATTTTATTTTTCTCTTTATTTTAATAATATTCATAGTGTTACAAATGATGTGTGATTATTTTGGAGTTTCAATGTAGTTGAGATGTCAGATCAATCATGCAAAATATATACATTCTATTTTTGCTTATAAAAAAGAACACATTGTTTTATGCAAATCCGAAATTTGTAGCTATGTAATATAACCATTAATATTTTACTTTGTTTTTCAAAAACTTATTATATGTTCATTTAAAATTATTTAATAAAATATCAAATTATTTTAAATTTTTATAAAAATTTGTGAAGTTGATCTATTCAATAAAAAAAAATTTATTCAATAAAAACTTTTGATTTGACAGTTGAATTAATGAAATTCATTGTTTATCATGAGTTATTAAGTGGAATAACTCATCTTATAATTACTCCTAAAGTCAACAAATTTTCATCCATATAAGAATTATATCAAATGAGATTGAGTTTTTTATGTGAAAATGAACAAAATACTTATCGATCTCTAAATCAAAACAAATGGTTGAAATTAAATTCAAATTTTGAATATTACATATATCTCCCTAATGTATCAATTCTCATTGAACCTTTTCTCATTCATCACTTCATCTTCTGCTACTCAACCTCTATCTACACCTTCAAATTGAAAGCAAATGGCATTTTAAAAAGTAAAATTCATTGCCTAGTTCATTTTCAAGAACTTACAATGTCTTAGGATTAACTTTTTTTTGCATCTGAACAATCAAACATATAAAACCCACTATTGATTCAAAAAAAATATAATACACAATAATGTTTCCATCTATCCCACCCATTACTCCTATCTAAACCTAAAACCCCTTATGTTATCTGAATGGTTTCAATCGATGAATATACCATAAACAATGTTTCTATTTTTATATTATATGGTAGATGTAAATTGGTTCATAGAGACTAGGTTTCACTCTTCGTGATTCTCAATTTTTTTTAAATTACTTGTTAACGCAAGGCAACACTAATTCCTTTTGCTTTTTAAAAAATAAACACAAGCGCATTGTTCAGATTGCCAAATACTTTTTCTTATTGAATTAGCATTTATTTTCAATTCCAATGTGACACTGACATGGTGGATGAAGGTGGGTAGCATAAGATGAAAGTGTGATTGAAAAATGAGAATTGATAAACTATAGAGAAGTACCTAATATTCAAAATATGACTTTTAATCTAAGCTATTTGTTTTGATCTAACTATTGATAAATATTCCTCTCATTATTATATAAAAAACTCATTCTTACATGATAAATATATATATAAAAAAGTATATTTTTTTAATCATTAGTTTTTGTATATTTCTATTATTATTATTATTATTATTATTAGTTATATATATATACTTGTTTTTTTTATATTTTGAATACGCTTTTATTTAATAAATACTATCATTTAGAATATTTTACGGTTGATTTGAAAGATTTTTTATCATTTAATTTGAGTTAGTGATATTTTTTTGAGCTCTTATACTAGCACTTTGGTGCTCAAAAGGTTAATGTCTTTAAAGAGTTGGTTCAAATATACACATTTTTTGTCCAAATACATGACATTATAGTACCCTATTAAAAACAAACATCTCAATATATTTAATATCTTCATGACGATTTATTATTTTAGTTACATTTACCGGGATAGATAAATCTCGTTCTAGTGTGTGGATAAGTAAGATTGGTCTCATGTGCATTATAAAAAAGTCACCTCTATTATGACTTCAGATTTGTATATATAATAAATAGTAAGAATTTGTTGTGACATCAAAAAGTATATTTAAATATAGGGTCATTGTAATAAGTGCTCTTAAAGTAGTTGATAAATAAATAAAAAAGAAAATAAAAAAATAATTTTTGAGTAAAATATCTCATTTTTTATATTTTTAAAGTATAAATTACACAACTTTTAAATTTTTTTGGTTTTCCATTTGCATTCTTAACAAGTATCCCAAGACACTTGTTAGATTTTTTTAAAATACATTATATTTTGTTTAAAAGTGCACTTTTAAGATATGTGTAACATTCAAATATTTTACAGTTTTTTTTAATTTATTTCAATTTTCCGAAATACTGAAAAATCAGTTATTTGAAATAATTTTTGTTTTCAATCACTATACTCCAACTGAAATATGGCTAAATGATTTTTTTATTAAATAAATAAAAATAATAATTTCTTCTGAAAAACTAAAATTTTGATTTTCCATGACATTTTCTTTTAGGTAAACTCAAGATTCAAGTTTGTCGAAACTTATTTTTATTTTTGAAAATAATATTTTTAAAAACTCAATTTTTGACTTTTTTGAAGGAAAAAAAATAATTTTAAAAAACTTAATATTTGAGTTTCTCAAATTAAAATTGAATGATTATAAGTATTAACAAGTTGTTCAAGACAAAGGGCAGATTTTAGAAGTCTGGATTTTAACCATGTTTTAAAATCTGAGAATGTGTTAACCGAGGTTTTAGCTAAAAATGTATTAATTAGTATTAATGGGATGTGGATTGAAGAATTTCCACCGTGCCTTGCCCATTTGTATCATTTGGGTTTTGTTGGGCTTTAATCTGATTTTCTTTTATTGAGATATTTTTTTTTAAAAATTGCATATGCTTCGGGGGTATGAGGAATATTATTTCATTTAACTCGATTGCCAAGCATCCTTAATTTCGGCCTGATATTGAACCTCAGGGCCCATTTCCCTATTTTTAATGAAATGAACATCAAACAACTAAATACTCTTGTATTGATATCAAAAAGATGTCCCCAATTACACTATAATTTTTTTGAAAATCTCGAGTCCGTTTTTATATATTTACTTATATAAATTTTTATAAATTATTCTCATTTAGATATATTTTGTCTAGTTACTATTTTGCAAATTTTAAAATGAATAATTAACGTCCACGTTTAAAACAAACAATTGATTTAGGATATACAAATAAATATGTGGGTCTAACATGTCCCAATTTGATAGGCTAGAAGTTCGATTGTATGACTAAAACACTATAACTATAGTAAGCCATCTTATATAATCTTCACATGGGACATTTCTTGCTAACCTAGTTAGAGCACCTCCAACAAGAGGTTTACTTGTTGTTCATAAATTTGTGAACCCAATGTATAGGAGTTCACCAATAAATCCACCAATTGCCTGCCGCAATCATCTCTTCCGTAAGAAACTCCATTGCATATAGTGTTTCAAATTAAGAGAGAGAGAGAGAGAGATATTAATAACAAGGAGTGAAATTGTTGAATATGGGTTAAGCAAACTAAAGTTAAAGCTCACATTTGGAATAAAAATATGAGGTAGTGATTAGAGATGAGTTGGCATGGAAAAGGGTCCACTAAAAAATGCGCTAAGCAACTGTTGTGCAGTGGTTCACCATTGAAAGTCCTCTTCATATAGATTATGGGGTGTATCTCTTCAACTTTAGCGCCATTTTTGGTAAATGGTAGTCTAATTGACAGGCATATTTTCTTTTGGTAAGAATTTGAGGCAACGAGAACTATTATCCCTATTTTCTGTTTTTAATAGCTAATGAAGGTCTAAATTTGGTGGTGTGCGTTATCGTGTTAGTTGATTTGTTTACAAGAGCTTTAGATAGACTATACTCTAATTTTAGAGTGTCTCGTTTGTATATCACATAAGACACTTTGATTATGGGAGGAAATATTGGATGAATATTCGAGCCATAAAGGCTAATCTGCAACTTTTTGAGCAGATCTTCGATCTCAAATTCAATTTTCACAAGAGCCTATTGGCAGAGATAGACGTGAATTCATCATGGTTAGATAAAGGTGCTTGTGTATTGAATTGCAAGGTAGGACAAATGTCATTCAAATATTCAGCTCTACCTATTAGTGGAAAATTGAGAAGATTGTTGTTTTGGAATCCTTTGATTTAGTGGGTTCGAAATAGATTATCGAGTTGGAAGAGTCATAATACATCTATGGATATATGCCTTGAGTTTCTCAAAGTTATCTCATATGTGCTCCCATTTTATTTGTCTTCGTCTTTAAGGCTCTGAAGTGTATCACTTATCGCTTATATTTTTTTTTTTCAAATTGCTTTTGTGAGTGGTAGTGATAAATCCCATAAAATACATTTGATTAGATGGTATAAGATATGTCTTTTTCCATAAAATAGATAGTTTGAAAGTACATAGATTGATATATTTTAGGTTAAATAGCACTTGTGGTCCCTTGACTTAATTTTAATTAACGTTTTAGTTATTTATCTTTTCTTTTTTCCGATTTGGTCCTTTATTTTAATTTTAAGTGACAATTTGATCTTTTATGTTTTAAAATGTCAACAATATTATCCTTTTTTTTACAAAAATTCATCAAATTTTTTAACCAAAACTCATAAAATTAATTAAATTTTTTCATATAATACAAACTTCATCAAATTCGTAACTCAAATCTTCAAATAAACTCATATTTTTATTCTTTATTTCACTTAAAATTAAAATAAATGACCAAACAAAAAAAAAGATAAATAAATAAAACGTTAATTAAAATTAAATTTAGAGACCACAAATATTATTTAACTTATATTTTATTATACGCGTTTACTTCATAAGAAACAAATAATTTATAATATGCATTTTAAATAATAAACGCGACAAACTTATCACTTTTTCAAATCAAGTTTATGACAAATTGGCAATGAATATTTGCAGTACATATTTTCAAGAATATATTACTGAATTTTTCTCTTTATTTCAATGTGTTCTTCATCGAAGAGAAAGATGATTTGACACAAAATTTTAATTTTTGAAATCACTTATTTGCACATTTTTCTTTATCATTTCATTTAAAAGTGATTTCAAATAGATTAATCTTTTGTTTGGATTTTTTCGTTATTTCAATGCAATGCTATTTTGTTTACCGTCTTAATATGACATTGATTGGTTTTTCTCTAATGTTTATTTTGTTCACATTGATATATTAACTTTTGATAAAGTATAAATAAATTCAAACAATGATTTTAACGTTGTTAATATTACAAATCCAAAAGCATTGATATTTTGTCAAATTTGTGACTATTATGTCGTTTTATACTATTAATCTAAATGATATGAACTTGTTCGCATATTAATTATTTTTAACTTCAGCGAATTTTTATTTATATTGTTGTCTATTGATATATTTTATTAATTTGAATAGTAATTACTTTTTAGTAAAAAAATAATATATACACCTAAAACTTATATTTTACCATATATATTTTTAAAAAATATACTCTAAATATATAGCTTGTAGCCTGCATTTTTTTTAAGAAATATAATATAATGATATACAAACTTTTAAGCTATAATAGATATTTTTGTGAATAAAAGAGTGAAGGATGTTTATAGAAATATCTTAGTTGTACATTCTAAATATAAAACGTTTTACATTGTTGATAAATCACAAATACTTAATGTAATATGACTTTAAAAGTAGTTATAATTAAAATTAAATATTTTAAATCGTTTAATAGTCATGATTGTCTCGTAATAAAAAATATCTTTATACTTCAAATTTATATAAATTAAAATGTTTGTTTAAAATATAGTGTATACAAACAAAGTTCATAAGTATTTTATCCTCGACGGATTGAGAAGTATATAAATATAGAGACATCAATCACCAAAAATACATGAAAATAACACTTTACTCTTTTTTATCCCATACCACATAATAAAGTTAAGATTTTTGAAATTTTTAACATTTCAACGACTTCAAATTTTTGAAAATTTAAAAAAAAAATCATGAAAATTTGCATTTCAAAAATTGTGTTCTAACTAATTTTTTTTATACAATAACATAAAAACTCTAGAAAAATTGCATTATAGAAGTTTCACATTAAACTTAATTTTCAATTTTTTTTAATTCTTGAAAAAGTGCATTTCAAAAGGGTAGCGTTCAACCAATTTTTAAAATTTTTTTCTAAAATTGTTGAAAAAGTTGTATTTTAGAAATTTCACATCCAAAAAAATATTTGAATTTATTTGATAATTTCATAAAAACGACATTTCGAAAGTTTCACATTCATAAAAACGAAATTTTGAAAAATTACATTTTAGAAGTTACGCATTCAACTAAGTTTTTGAAATTAATTTAAAATCTAAAAAAATTATTTTTCAAAAGTTTCACATTCAACTAAATTTAAAAAAAAAATGAGAATTTACTTTTTAAAACTTTTAAATTCAAACAAATTTTCAAAGACAAATTAAAATAATTTACTTATATTTCAAAAAAATTTCAAAGAATTAAAAACGACAAAAATATAATTTCATATACGGTGAAAAGTATAATAGGAGGTGTACGGTAGATTTCTTATGAAATATGCCAAAAAATGAACAACAAAAATACTGATAATCTTGTAAAAAAATAACATTGTTTAATGGACCAGGCTATAAAGCCCATAACCAAAAAATACCCATTTCATACTCGTCTATCGGACAAAAACCCAATAAATAAAAAGTGGCAAGAGAGTGCAATATTAGATTAGGGTTTGTGGTTAGGGTTTACAACAAGTAGACGTTGCCGTCGAATCCCACAGGCGTAGCGAAAATGGTACCCACCAAATCACCATTTAATTCTTCAATCTTCTATTCTTCGTCTTGTTGATTTCAATTCCGTTGTAATTTTGCCATTTGATTTCTGATTGTAGATTTGGTTTTTTGTTTTGGTTTTTGTTTGTAGCCGTCACACAAGACCTTCAGAATCAAGAAGAAGTTGGCGAAGAAGATGAGGCAGAACAGGCCCATCCCTTACTGGATCCGTATGAGGACCGACAACACCATCAGGTATATCGCTCTTTCAAACGCCGTTTTATTGATCCGTTATTTTTCTCTGTTCCATTTCGCTGATTTTTTTATGCGTTTCATTGTTAGGTACAATGCTAAGCGCCGTCACTGGCGTCGCACCAAGCTTGGATTCTGAGGTGCTTGATTTGCTGCGTTTTTTCCTTTAATTAATTCATTAGGGTTTTATCTTGGGACAGAAACGATGTTTTGAATGTGTAAAACCATTTTGCATCTCTTTTGAGTTAGAGTTAGACTGTTCAGCATTGTGTAAGGATCTCATTAACGTTGTGAACACCTATTTTAAATCAAATTTCATACTTCGCATTCTGTATTATGTTTGATGATTATATATGTTTTAGTGATTTTATTTTTCATTTTCCTCATTTTCCTAATTGGATTTACTTTGTTTAAGTCATTAATTTGCGACGAGGAAGATCGTGTAGTCATAGTAGCGGAGCCTGCTGGTTATTTTTAGTTACAGTCATGGTTAATGTGTTGGGTCTGCAAGTCGGTTTAATTGCCTACTCTATTCATTAACTTGTTTCTTTTTGGTTTTATATAATTAATTAATAATAATTGCTTATGTGATTTATAAAAAAAATATACTATGCTATAAATTACAATAAAAGGAAATATATAATGCTGTATTATTTTTAATCAATAATATAAAATGATTTATAAGTAAAAAAAAGTATACAATGATTTGTTTATTGCTTTTTAGATGCTGGAAGCACGGATTTTCTGTTTAGATGGTGGAGAAGTTTTAGTTTGATGTTTTTTAAATCAATTTTAGTTGTATTTTATTTTTAAATTAATAAGTTTTGTGAGTTAAGGTCATATTTTGTAATTATGTTTTAATTTTGTTTCTTTTCTGGGTTCTTTCGATCCATGTTACGATCCTCCGAAATTCCGATTTACTTATACTCCAATGATCGTTGGTGGAATATGGAGTTTGATAACCGTTGGCTGTCATTGTGAAATGCATGTCGTATATGGATATAATGGTTAGTTTGTTACAAAGGTGTTTTTTCCTCTTACAATAGAGTGTAAGCTTGGATTGATATGAAGGATTATGAATTCATCTTTGTTGCTGCGATTCAATAGAATCTTTTGTACGTTAAATAACGTTTGTTAATTAGTATCGATTTAATATTTATTAAGTTGTTATTGGCTTGTTTGATCCTGTGAACTATTACTAGTATTTATTTGATGTTCTTGAGCTAAAACGAATTAGTCAAATTGAAAGAAGACAAAAGTGATTTTTTTCCTCTCTTTACATTTGTTATCATCAATCCAAACATTTTCTCACCCTCTCCCCTCCTACGTCTAAACCAAGCCGAAGTTGCGACTGTTGTCTGTAACGTAGAAACTGTGAGGTTGACAATCTGCATTTAATGTCTGGTCTTTGGCGAAATGAACTGGCTTAACAGCGTCTTTTTAAGAATTCTCCGTTTTGATCATGTATCATGTTCACAACTACTATTATTGGCTAGAACTCACAATTTGTTCGGCTTGAGACACATATTGTGACACTCTGAGTGTTCCTCCAAGTTCAACTGGAACAAGAGGGATAAGTGAGTGAAGAACATCAGTGATTAGCGGCCGGTAACTTGGCTCAGGTTGCACGCACAGTACAGCCACCGCAGCAACCTAAAAACAACATGCAAAACCCCAAATAGTTTAACAGATTCATGACTGATAAATGAAGGACACTAGTAGGGAAAGAAACTAAAGTATCTTTTCCAAATTGATTATATCTACTTTACTGAGATGCAAATGTGGGATGAAATTCATAAACTTGATTTTAATCATTTTTTGACTTGCTTGGATACTCAAGTAGAGTTGTTTTATGTTCAAATATCTATTTTTCTTAAAATCATGGTAAGTAGACTAATTGGGTGAAATTGCATTTTATTTAGTGTTAATATTTTAAATAATATTCACTTCGATTGGTGTTTATTACCAAACACAAATTGTTTGAGATTGAATTCCTGGTTCACAAACCTGATATAAGTGCTTGAGATCCATTGTATTCTTTATCACTGGGTCCACAATGTTTGGAAGTTTGGACCTGTCTGTGAGCTGCGGCATGGCCTGCATTCATAAATACATAAATAGTGTACTTTGGAGGCTTTTGAGGTGTAAAAAGAAGACAGAAGACAGAAGACATCTCCATATTTGGAGTGCAACCCTATTTATTTTGATTTTATAAGATTGAGATGCAGCACATACCCATGTAACAAGTGATTGGCACTGAGCAGGTGCTAGTTTTTGCACAGGCTTCCTTCCAAACAGAAGCTCCAAGAGTACAACCCCATAAGCATACACATCACTTTTATCACTCAATTTACCTGTAAAGTAATTGAATTGCATTCCCCTCAATAAATGATTCTACAAGTTCCGATTCTTATGAGTTGCACATTGTCACATATACGGACCCAATTATTTCTCAAAAAAAATATTAAAAATACATTAGAGATTTGTTTCATCTATGTCTCAATGAATAAAATTTCTAAATAAGTAGTTGACCTCAAGTGATTAATGACATTTAGTTGAAGTTGAATCGACTAAGAATATACTTTGGCCGGAATAACATTTGATTAGATATTAATTACTTTTATACTAAACTCTGAATTACTTAATCCTTTTTCCATAAAATTAAAGTGGGTTAATACAAAATCATGAATAATTATCTCCTTCTATGTTTTTTTCGTTGTCTCAAGTTTTCAACTGTATAATAGAAAGCTTGTAAAGTTGTAATGTTTCTCATTTTTGGTACAACAATCATTTTCCAACTTGGCTGACAAACAGCTCAAATTTCAGTTCCCATCTTCCGGATATATATATTTTGGCACATGTTGATATTACTTTTTGTCACCAATATGGAACAAATTTTGGCGTGAGATTGTATCATGTTACCCATAGCATAGTCAATTTAAATAATATAGAAGGCAGGTATATGCCCAACATAAGGACAAAATGCACAGATCATATGTTTACAAAATTAAATCCATCTTAAACTAACTCTAATGTTTGGACTATTGGTAAATACATATATTGGATTTTGTCAGGGTACAATTTCTTCACGGTAGTTTTTTTTTATAGAAAATGCCTGATTGTAGAAGAAAAAAGAGAATAATGTGAAACAACATGTAACATTTACAAATTGTAATTAAATTGCTAATCGGTCAAAACTCTTATATTTTACATTCTTTTGTTCTGTTGCAATTACCAAATAACATTTCTCATTTTGTTTATAAAAAAATTAAAACAACACTAAACTTGTGACGTAATTGAATTCAATAAGGGGTCCAATAGAAATATGGTTTATTGATGAGAGCAATATGTGAGATCAATGCATATATATGATTATGCGGTGAAATAAAAAAGAAAATTATTTAGTTGGCATTACCATCTAGAAGATATTCTGGTGCTACGTACCCCAATGTTCCAGAAAGCTTGATGTTCTTCTTCTTTTGGGACCCATCAATTATGGCCAGACCAAAATCAGAGAGCTAAATAAGCCCACCGCCAATAAGTGTGTGGGTGCCAATAGATAAGAAACTTTGGTGAGTTAAATAAATTGTGACAAATGAATTCATAAAAATATGGGGACTATTTATTTGCAAATATAATAGTATTGTTTTTTTTTTTTTTTACCTTGGCATTGAAGTTTTCATCTAAAAGAATATTGGAAGATTTCATATCTCTATGAATCACCGGAGGGTAACAATGCTCATGTAGATATTCTAATGCTCTGTTTATCAAAGTATAGAAGTATATATGTTAAGTGTGTGTTAACATACATGAGACTAAACACAAGAGAAATATAAAGGTTTAAAGTTTGTATTTTATTTATATACACTAAAAAAATTATATTATTAATTAATCATAATTAGTAAATCATTGAAAATGTTTAAACTTTACAGTTGTATTTCTTTTTTAATTAATTGTTTCTCTTTTTAATTTGATAATGAAATTACATACGTGATTTATTTTACAGCTGAAGAGTTAGAAATTATAAATGATTTTTTTAAAAAAAAAAAAGAAAAAGAAAGAGAGTTAATAATATTGATAAAAATTATATTTTATAGGTTCAAGAAAAATTATATCATAAACTTGAGTGTGCATACATGAAAACGACATCAAAATTTGAAGTGGATTTCATAAATTTCTAAAATTAGAGATATTGTTAAATATGTTCACCTTGCTGTGTCAAGAGCAATCTTCAATCTCATGTGCCAAGTCAATCCTGAGCCACGTGATGGTCCTTCAACATAAATTTTTTGGCAAAAATATGTAAAAATTGGAAACGAGTTTACCATGTAATGTAGCAAGTTATGTAACTTAGAGTTTTAAGTGTCTTCTACAATACATATAAAAAAAATTAGCATAAGATGCAATAATATATTACCATGTAATTGAGCTTCCAAGGATCCATTTTCCATTAACTCATACACAATAAATCTCATGTCTCCATCATTGCTACAACCCAGTAAAGAAATTATATTTGGATGCTGAACTTTACTTAACAAATCAACCTCATTCTGCAAATTAATTAATCACACTATTCAATACAAGTTAAAAAATTTAAATTTTATTATAAAATTAAAAAAATTAAAAAAATTAAGAGAACCATCAAATGAATTATGAACCATTACCTCAAATTCTCTCAAAGCATTTTGAGTATGGCAGTGTAGTTTCTTAACAGCAACATCAAAATTTTCACCAAAGTGTGCCTTGTAAACACATCCAAAACCACCAATACCCAAGATTTTATTTTCTTGAAAGTTATTGGTTGATTTTTCTATTTTCTTGTAATCAATTATTGGAATACACCCTTTCTTCATACCAATCAACTCAATGGAACTGAATTTACTCAAAAATTGTGCTGGTGTGTTCCCCTTCTCTGCATCTTGGTATTCAAAAACAGAACAAACAAAACAGAATTCTTAAGCAATTACCAATGAATCAATTTTATATTTTGATGTGTTTTCAAAACCAAATACAGGAAACTCATAAATGGAACAGTATATAATAAATAAATAAATAAATAAATTAAATACCTGACTTTAGAACATTGTTTCTTTTGGATTTTGATGAATGCTTGATGTGATAAATCCATAAACATAAGATACTCAAAATGAGTACACTAAGTGCAGTGGCGATAACAACAAGAACTAGTAAAACTTTCTTGTGTGAATAATATTTTTGGTGATTCTCTTCTTCCACTTGACTAGGCATATAGGAAGAAAGTGGAGTAGTAGGTGAGAATTGAGGTGAAGAAACAAGAGTCTCTGCTGAGATATGAACACAAAAGAGTTCATGAATAATAATAAGAAGCACCATATGAAGCATAAGAAAATGAAGCTTCATTTTCTTTTTTTATTTTGTCTCCCTTTAAGAATTTAGTATTCAAAGTAAGAAATTTTATCAACTCTTCTTTTGAGCTTTGAAGTTGGAACACCTTGTTTTTTATTTGTTTATGTGTAAAATGTCCTTATATGGTATTTTTTAGACAACTTTCATACTCTTAATTTTTGTTAGGTATGCGCCATTTTTTTGTTTGTTGGGTATAGTTCACTTTAGAATTAAATTTTGAGTAACAAGTAATCGGTTAATTTAATTTTTTAACTTTGTAAAATAGCATTTTAATTTCTTAAAACAAAATATATCAAACAATTTAATTATTTTTCCATATTTTGTACACAATTAAAAAATAATTTAGGCTTATTTTAATGCACCAATAGACCATTTAAATTGATGCATTAAAAAATTAAATTGGTTAATATTTTTTAATTTAATAAATTAATTTGTTATTTTGTCAATTTAACATACTATATTGATGAACTCTAATAAAGTTTAATACTATGATGGTTATTTATTTAGAATACTTGTTAAGAAAATAAAAAATATAAAAAATAAAATAAAAACAATATTTAAATAGAAAATACCACTTTTTAACCTTTCAAGACATTACATATACAATTTCCTATAATATATTTTCTTTCTTAATTTGTTAAATACTTATCACCATTTCCCTTACTTATATCATATAGATATCCACTTTTTTATTTAATTTTGTCAGAAGAGGAAATTGGTCAATTGCAAAAAGACAAAACCACGGAAGAAATTAATGTTATTGTTATGGTAATTATGGTAAGATGTTGGCGCAAGCGCACGACAACAAACATGTGAGTTATTGCAAACAGGAATTTATTTAATTGGTCTCAAATTAATTGAATGATTTAATTATTTTATAAATATAAACAAAAATGTATGAATAAAAAATTAATTTTTTATTAAATAATTTTTGTTATATATTGATGTATTATTAATGTCACAAATGCAAAGTAAAAGATATTGAATTTAAAATGATACAAATAGTATAATTATAATGTATAAATGAAAAGTTTTTACGTTCAAACTCAATCGAAAAATGTTTAAATTCGATGTCTTCTACAGTTCGAACAGAAAATTCACAATTATATGAGTTAATTATGATAAAATTTATCATTTTTTTAAGATAAAAAAATATACAATTAAAAATGAGTATATTAGAAATTAAAAGAGTCAATTATCTTAGGAGAAATTTTACTTGCAAATGAATTAATTATTTTGGAATAGAGAATATTTTATTTTTATTTTTTGGAAAGCCCAAACATAAACTTATTTTTTTTAAAAAAATCTTTTTATATTTTTCTTCCTTTTTTTGTTGAATTTTCTTTTTCCGTTTTGATAAAGGTCCTGATACAAGGTCAGTAGATCAGAAGGAAGAAAAGGAAAATACAGGGAGTTGTCGCATTGCATGAGTAACTAATTCCAAATATGATTAACAATTAGTAGATGACAGCATTTTGACATTATTTTCATCTAGGTCTTTTATTCAATTGCATGCATATCTCCTTTTCAAATTATGACAAGTTATTTAATTCAGGGAAGGAAAATTAGGTCCATTGTGTGATTTAATTATTCGGAATCAAATCACTTAGTGCTTTTATTTTTCTCCAATTGGAGATTTATCCTTTAGCAAAAATAATTAATAATTAAGAGAAAACTTTATCTTGATCGACAAATTAATAAGGTCAGTTGTTTTTTTTTTTATGGAAAAAGAATCTAAGTCTTTAAATCTTAGTTAACGGTGTATCTTAGACAAAATATTTTGAGAATAGTAAGTATTAACTAAAATAATATAATTAAATTTTAAAATTATTATATATTTTATTAAATATTCAAAATAATATCAACGGATCACAAATACTTTCATAAACAGTGCACAATTTTTAAAGTCACAAACTCATACTTCACAAATTAAAAGAGTTTACAAATTTATAATTACACACTAGACTAATTACTAAAAATAGTTCACCATCACAAAGTCACAATCTACACATTAAAGTTCACAAATTCACAATCTCAAACTAAAACCGTTCATAATTCACAAATACAATTCACACACTAGTTCATAATTCTTCCTACATTAAAACAATTAATTAACAAATAGTAGAAGAAGAAAATAGTAAAAATTTGAAAAATATAAGGAGAGAGAAAAAAGAGATCAGGACCAAGAGTTTAGAGGTGGCGCTACTTGTAAGTATGTGAGGTTGTGTTTGCGAGATCGAAACGGAGAGGCAACAACGATGGTCACAGAGTAGAGAGATCGGTGGTGGCGATGGCTGGAGGCCACAAACGAGAGGGCTAAGATAAAGTGACGAACATGAGGGAGGCAGGGAGCAGTAGCAGAGAAAAGAGGGTGTGAAAGCAGCAAAGAGATAAGAGGATGCAATAGTGAATGAATTTCTTCAAATCCTAACATTTTGAGAAGTATTTTAGTAACTTATCATAGGTCTGCCAATGATCACAGATCAATTGACAAATACTAGTATTGTTAGGTTATACCTCGCTCAATAAATTTTTTTTTATAAATAAATGTTTAGTTGAATTAGGTCTCAACTTATCATTATCAAGATTAAAGCAAACTTTAAGGATCAAAATGCACTAACAAAAATAGATTATCATCATCACGCTTAGAGCAATAATTAAACACATTTTTGTGAATTATGAGTAAACTCTTTACTAACTTAACAATTTACTTACAGTGTTAATATTATTTTCAGTGTATGATATGATAGATTAAAAAAATGTGAACAGAAACATTTGAAACAAACACAAATCTACGTGAGAGAAGAATAGAATTATTTGAAATCTATGATTAGAAAAATTTTATTACAACCAAAGCATTAGCTAATATAAATAGGAGCACTATTCCACCAACAAAAACTCAATTTGGTTCCTCAAAATTTAATATTCAAATTAGTCTCTAACAATTTCAAATCTGAAACAAATATGATCTTTTTTTGTAAATTTTGACTAAAATTTATCCTTTTAGTTAATAATGTGTCAGGTAAAAGCAATGATGTGTCAGATAAATGTAAACTTAAAAAAAATGCAAACAAGTATTTTGGGCTATAAGGACTTTAGGGGTTGTGAAAGGAAATATAAAGAAGGGAATTATATTAGAGGGACTTGTTGGCCCAAATCATGAAAGAGTTGATTTGAGTGTATTTTCCTTATTATTTCAAAATTCAAATAGAATGACTGATTTGACTCAAAATATTTTACATGTCCATATTTTTTTAAAAATTCACATGCTTACACGACACACTATCACATTTACTTGACATATTATTAACTAATTAACTAAATGGTCAAATTTTAAAGCGAGATTGTTGTCTTTCATGTGAAATTGTGATGGACTGATTGAGGAATTAATTTTTGTCGGAGACTAAACTGGGTGGAATTGAAATTATAACAAACAAATTGGATCTTTATTCTCATTTCTTAATTATGCCACCAACTTGGGCAAAATTTAAAAACTGAACCGAACCGTTTAAAAAATGAACTGAATCGGTTTTTAGTTTTAAAAAACTGAACCGAACCAGTTTTCAGTTCAAAAAACTAAACCGAACCGAACTGGTTTTAATTTAATTTTTTGTTCCTATAAGCCAAATTTTACATAATTACTCCTAATTATTTCTAAAAAATAAATTCAGTTCTAGTTATTTAACCAAAAACTGGTTCGGTTCATTTTTAAACTAAAAACTGGTTCGGGTCGGCTATTTTAGAACTAAAAATCGATTCGGTTTAGTTTCAATTTTAAAAAATCAGTTCAAAAACTAATTCGATTCAGTTCAGTTCAGTTATGTAGTTTGGTTCAAATTTTGGTTTTTTTTAACACCCTTACCACCAAGTAGAGTCTGGATTATTAACACCGTAGGAAGAGAGCTTTTCTGCAACTTAATAACATTTTCTTAGTTTTATGTGCACCAATAACAAAACCTTTTATAGAAAATATGAGAAACTTTTGAATGCAGATTTTGAGATATTTCACAAACTAAGAATAATGGATGCTTCTAAAATAATTAAGTACCTGGTACCAATACTCGCATCGTATTTATGGATACTTTGATTTTCTTCGTTATTTTATTACAAGTGAAATTGACCATTTTCTCATATATTAATATAACATTATTTGTCTATTTTATTTGTTGTTGTAATGAAATACAATTTGTGATATTTTAAACTTTTGTTATAATTTGTTGTTGTTGTAATTTTGTTTTGATAATTGAACAATTTAACTCTCTTAAATAATTATATAATTAAATCCATACTTTTTAGAGTACTCGTACCTTATTTTTTTTATTTAAAATATTATATCTTGTACGTGTACCCAGTGTCGGTACCATACCCGTATCTATGCAAAGTATACAGGCTCTAATATTTCGAGAAACTCAGATTCTAAATGTTTTTGAAAGAAAACTTAAATAAAATAAAATGTAAATTAAATTTTTTGATATATATTTTGTATTCTAAAAAACTCAAACCTTAAAATTTTTTTGGAACATAATTGAAAACGATAACGATGGGATAATTAATTTATGTGTTGATATTGTTAAATAAAATAAAATAAGTTATTTGTATAAAATGTAAAATAGAAATATAAACGTAGAGTTACATGATAAAATTTTTAAACTCTAAATATTTTTGAAGGAAAACTTAAATGAAGGAAAATGTAAATTAAGTTTTCCATGACACTTATTTTACAAAATTTAAATCTTAAATTTTTCGGAACATTAATAAGTATTTGTAGAGGTGTATGCGGGTTGTGTTGGGCAGGTTTTGACAAAATCTGATATCAGATTCGATCGATTATGTTTGAGCTGAGTTAAGTTCTAAACTCGTATTTTTCATTTAACTCTACCTAACCAGATCAAAAACGGATTGGGTGGGTGAGCGGGTTGACAGGTCGATCCGCCCATGTACACCTCCTACTTGTTATAAATCAATTTTTATTTAAAAAATTATAATTCAAATGTCACGGCCGCCCTTATATCCTAAAGAAGCTCTGCCACTTAACCTATCATAATTTTTTAATAGTAGTACTTCATTTATTTATTTTCAAAATAGTTACTATTTTCAAATAAAATACAAAAAAAAAATGTTTAATAAATTTAAATGTAAAAAATTTAAACTAAATTCATCATAAGTATAAGCTTTTGCATAAACATAATTTTTGCTCATAAATAGTATTTAATTCAAAAAATTTATATTTAACAAATCTGAAAAATTTAAACTAAATTCATCATAAACATAAGCTTTGAATTCATACATTCATTATGCAAAACTATAACAAAATATAACATTTAAATAAATAGTATTTAACTCAAAAATTATATTGTTTTTTTGAAAGAGGCAGCTTAAAAATGAGATATGAATTTTATGAATAGACATGTACGAGATTATAAGGCCAAAACAAATTACCAGTTATAAACACATGCGAATGGGCTGCTGAGCTGCCAAACAAATTTTTTTTTTTAAATATAACTAGTTACTAGGTCGGGGGCTCACGGATGGACGAGTTTAAATTATTGAACCCATTACCCGAACCAAATATAGGCGGATTTCAACGGATTGGATCATGTTAGATCCGAAAGTGACTGACCGAATACGAATAAAAATCGGATTGGATTGAGTTGAGTGATCGAGTTGAAGGTCGACCCTCACCTACGTACACCCTAAGTATGTGTGTAAGGTGTGACATAGGAATATAAATGTGTTAAAACTTTCATTCAGCACTAAAGTAGCTAGAGCAGTCCAACGACATAATAACGAAGAGTCCGTTTGTTTGGGTTACGCGTAGGATATATTCATTAAATAACTGGGCCAGGCCCAAACCTACATACATTCATACGAAGGAGAGACGGGTCGCACACATCACAGTATACAATATTATTAAAAAAAAAAATATTTGTTTTGCGAAAGTTCCGTACAAATTGTAGATAAAATTTATAGAACTTCTGTATTATTCAAAATTTTAACTAGTTATATGGGTGTCAACCAAGGAGATTCAATCTTAAAAAATATTTATACCAGATATGATTTTACTTTGAATGAGTCCAATCTTACATTAATATAAAATTATAATCCTCTATCTCAATTTAACTAATCAAAGCATTTGAATAAACTTAAATGAAGGGAAATGGTTTGAAGGGATATGATTAGTTTTAAATGAATGATTGGGAGTCTTTGAAGAGATATAGTTTTTTTTTTTTTTAATTATTTGGAAGAGATACGATTTGATCTCAAATCTTTATCCATCTAGATATTATTTAATGACATATGATTTTATCTAAAAAATAATATTTGATTACATATCCCAATCCTATATATATATATATATATTAGTAGTTGAATATTTCATTACTCTTCACTTTATCAAACAAGTGTTACACAAGTTTATATAGAGTGAATTGATCATTCTCTCCTCTTGTGTGGTTCAATTGTTGTTGGTATCAAAATGAGTGTTGATGTTATGCATCTTAAAAATTTGTTTCATTAACAAACCATCTTGAAAAATCACAACATCCCATCTTCATAACATGAAACGTCTCACTCCTAACACCACATCTCCACATTGGAACCATCACAAACGGCAAAAGCAACTGGTCCAATCCATCACAAAAATGAAGCATTCAAAAGATGAACTTTATGCCAGATCTCCTGTCTTCTTGGAGTCTCCGTCTCCTAGCTCTGTTCCGTTACCAAATTTCGTTCTAAGAAGATCGTAACAATTAATTACCAAACCTAACAACGATATGCTTCTAATGTAACGATGTAATATCAACCATACATAATATTTAAATTTAAGTTGCATAAGGTTTGAAATATTAATACAAAGGCGTCGGAGATATAACAACGATATGCTTCAAAAGCTCGTGTTGTATACATTGTTTACATTTTTTTTTATATCTTTTATACTTTTGATGTAAAATTGTTTTTATAACAATGATTCATAATTGATTTTATTGTGATAAATCCTTCTTAATCTCACCTGTGTTTGTAATGTTAGGAAAACAAAATTACTTTGAGTGATGATATTCTGACAATTTCTAAAGGTGTCCCCAAACTTTGTGTTATTGTGGACTCTACCTTTCATGCCTTGTACCACCATATCACAATCAGATTCCACAATATAGCGCTTGTGATATTGAGTTAGTTCAACCATTTTAAAGCCACAATAACTCCATAAACTTCAGCACGATGAATTGGCCTTGTGAGTTCTTTAAGCATATATCGATACCGAAACAATTCTGCTCAACGTGCATTGCTGCGTCAACATTACATTTAATATGTTTTGGAGCCAGAGGAGTCCAGATAGTAACTGATTGTTGTGAAGTTATATAAAAAACATACACTGAATTTTAACAGAATCATATAATAATAAAAGAGGTTTTTTATGTGCAAGTGTATATTACTTAGATTTGTGAATTGTGAATAACAACTTGATGAATCTGACTTTATCTTCCATGACATGCAAGTGATACTGTTATTAGAGAAAAATTTGGAATACTGATTTTCAAATTTTCAAATTGATAATGTGGATAACAACTCACAATATTAATTTTCTTTTTTAATTATTTGACAAAAAGATCGAGTTGGTTTTAGATATAGTAACAATATAACAATTTGAGGTGGAGTAAGTAGACGTGTTCAAGAGAGAGGCAGTTTTTGTTTTTCCAACAATATGTGGCAATCTAGTGGAGGAATTAAAGGAGAAGAAATCTATCAACACTTCTTTCTAATCATTAATTCTGCATATTTGATCATATTTGTAATTATGTAATTATTCTCATAATTAATTAGTCCAACCGTAGATTAGCCGTTACCGTAGAATTCATATAAGTAGAATTCATATTGTTATATAACAACATTATTTAAAGGAGAATTCTCCAATGGAAATTACACATTTTTACCAATAAAAAATTAAGAGTTTAACATGGTATCTACTTTCTGCTATCAAATCTTAAGTCCTCGATTTTTTTGTTTTTTTTTCTTCTTGAAATCATTGTTTCTTGCCGACATCAAACATAATTTCCTTGTTTTTGCTGTATTTTTTCTTGAAATCTTAGTTCCTCACTGATGAAGATCATAGTTTCGCTGTTGTTTCTGCATTCCATGTTTTACCGTTGACGTTTCTTAAGTTCTCTTCATTTGTTTCCCTCGATATCATGTTCACTGACAAGCATGATATCCTTTTTGTCCGTCTTAATGGAAAAAAACTACTCTACATGGGCATTTCAGCTCCAAATTTGTGTCAAAGGAAAATAGCTTTGGGGTCATGTCAATGGAACCGATTGTGCCCCTGCAAAGACGCAGAAGGATGCCTATGTCAAATGAGAAGTCAAAGATGCACAAGTCATGGCATGGATCATGGGTGATCCTAATATTGTTCTTAATCTCCGACTTTTCGCTACAGCAACAAAGATGTGGGACTACTTGAAGAAAATATATGGCCCAGACAACGCTGCTCGGCGGTTCCAACTTGAACATGAAATTATAATTTTTCAACAGATAAATGTTTCCATTTATGAGTTTTACTCTCATTTTATTAATATTTGGGATGAATACACTAACATTGTCTATAAAGATTTGTCAAGTGAAAGGCAAATTACTGCGCAAAAAGTGAAGTAGCAAAATTGATTTACAAGGAAGAGGGGTTTGAATTGTAAATCTCCCTTTTTTAAATTTCCAGAAAAACTTCAGTTTTAAGCTCAAGAAAGTTCTTGGTTAAGGAAGCAGAAAAACAGAGAACGTTCTTGGTTTTATCAGAAAACGGAGAACGTTCAGTTTAGTATGTAAAACAGAAAAACGATTTTGTATTTCAATCTTAAAAACAATCAAACTTGATAAGGAGGTTAGGGATAAGAAATACCACACACAGATATATCCTGGTTCACCCCAACTTGGGCTACGTCCAGTCCTCACGAAGTGAGATTTTCCACTAAGTGTTTAAAACAAGAACCTTCTTGGTTTTACAGCACCTAGTCTAGATCAACCTTGATCTTTTGTTTTCAGAACTTAAACTGATTCCTACCCAGAAAAAGTTTAACCAAATCACCTATCAATCTTGATAGGATTTCTTACAATCTACCCAAACTATCTTTTACTCTTGTAGTTTGAGTTTACAATGATGATGAGATTGATTTTGTTTAGAATCTGTGAATTCTCAACTCTTGTTTGAGATTCGATTCTTTACAGATAAATCATAATATATATCAGAGTAAAACAATTTAACTAAAAACTGATTATGTAAGAGATTTTCAGAACTTCAAGTATAAATGTGAATGATTTTGATCGCTGTGTTAGGACTTGAACTTCTTATTTTTCCTTGAGCTGTGGCCTTCCTTTTATAGGCTTGAAAGCAGTGGATGAAGGCCAATATAGCCGTTGTAAAGGCTTTGTGTCAGACTGGTCCAGTGGCTTTATTTTTAATTAAAAATAAACCTTTTATTTTCCTGATCAGTCTTGAGCTGTAGTGTTTTGGATCAATCTTTCTTGAGTTGTTAATGATCTTCTGAAGCTTCTGATAAGTGGCAATATTGCTGTCTTGATCTGAAGCTTTGGATCAATAAAAACAGATTGAAAACAATCACGAAAGCTTGAAGTAAAAAGCTTGTACTGAAGCTTCTAAAACTGCCTGGAGATTGATTGATCGTTCTGGATGTTTGTTCTTTAGGTATCCTCTATTAAATTCCATAATGTATCCTCTGGTAATTTCCAGAATGTATCTTCTGGTAATTTACTTCATGAGGTATATTCTGGAGTCTGATACCTATTGTTTCCAAAACAGTCCGGACAGGCATCTTTGAGAGTCTTTATCTTTCTCAATTCGAAAGTTCTCTTGATCTGAATTGATCCTATGTGTTCTCTGCCATGTAGTGATCATATCCATGAAACTTCCAGAGCCACCAACTTTAATTAAGTGATGGAGAAAGTTGGGTCTTTATGCTGTCACAGTCTGGCGAACATTCTCCGTTTTCCAAAATGTGAAGAATGTTCTTCTGATGCTGTTTTCTTTTATTCTTTTGAAACCTGTCTATGATTTAAAACACTCAAAAGCACAGATTAAATTAACAATACATTTAGAATCATAATTAAACAATCTTTAATTAACCTTTGTTTGTTTTCATCAAAACATTAAATTTGAGAGTTTGTCTTAACAAAAAGTTCAAGAGATTACCAAACGTGATCAATTTTTTATGAAATTGAGATATGATTTTGAGGGACTAAGGTCTAATCTCATGAATCGAGCTATTGCCCCATCCTTGATACTTGTCTGAATGAGCTGCTTCGTGAGGAACAACATATTCTCACTCAAACAACCATGAAACAACAAAAGGTTGTTTCTCTCCATGTGGCATACGTGGTACAAGGCCGACCTCGTGGGCGAGACATGAGACTATCCAATGTTTCTGTTGCAAAGGACATGGGCATTTTGCTTCCAATCGTCCTAAAAAGTTATGTAATTACTGCAAAAATGATGGTCATATCATTAAAGAATGTCTAACCAGACCAACAAAGAAAACTGCAACAGTCTTCATTGCATATGTTGATCCTTCTACAGCTCCTGTTTCTGTGAACTAGAATTCGCTTTCCACCGTTTCAGCCTTAACCCCTGAAATGGTTCAACAAACTATCATTTCAACCTTTTCTGCTTTGGGTTTTTTCAGGTAACGTTACTTCCCCTAATTCTCCTTGGCATTTTGATTCAAGGGCATCTTATCGTATGACCAACAATGTTGCTGCCTTTACCAATGTTACAAGTTGCTCTGGTAATCTCCAAATACAAATTGTTGATGGAAACAATTTGCCTATTACAAAAATTGGTGATATTGCTTCATCTCTCACCAATGTTTATGTTTCCACTGGTCTTACTAGTAATCTTATTTCAGTTGGTCAATTAGTTGACAATGATTGTAGAGTTGAATTCTCGAAATCTAGTTGTCTTGTGCAGGATCAACAATCAGGGAAGATGATCACGACAGAACCTAAAGTTGGACGTCCTTTTCATCTTTATTCTTTGATGTCTCCATGTTCTTGTATGCCTTTTATTTCTTGTAATTCTGCAATTGTTGATTTCCAAACATGACATAAACGTCTTGGTCACCCAAACTCAAATGTACTTAATGACTTGATGAAATCTGCAATTCTTGGCAATAAAAATTCCCCATCTCTTAGGGCTATTCAATTTGTTGGTAAAAGTAAAATTCTACCATTTCGAATTCATCAAACAAATGTAAATCAACCTTTTGACATAATCCATAGTGATTTATGGGGATTGACATCTGTTATATCTCATGCTCGTTGTAAGTACTTTATCACTTTTATTGATGACTATAGTCGTTTTACATGGGTTGTTTTTTTTGGCTTAAGGCTGAAGCATTTTCTGCATTTAAATTTTTTCATGCATATGTTCAGACTTAATTTTCATCTACAATTAAAATTTTGCATTCTGAAAATGGGGGAGAATATACATCTTCTTTATTTTAGGAGTTTTTGCATACAAATGACATTATATAACAAAGGACATGCCCTTTTACACTCCAACAAAACGGGGTAGCGGAAAGAAAAAATTGTCATCTTCTTGAAGTTTTTTGTAATCTCATGTGTGGACTTCATGTTGGAAGCTCTCTCCACCGTTGTCCATCTTTATTAATCGACTGCCTTCTTAAGCCTTAAGCGTTGATAATCCATTTTTAAGGTTATATGGACAACAACCATCTTATAGCAATCTTTGTACCTTTTGTTGTGTCTTTTATGCTCATCTTCAGCCCCAAGAACGCACCAAGCTCACAACTCAATCTGTTAAATGTGCTTTTCTTGGTTACTCAAGCCACCAAAAAGGTTTTATATGCTATGATCCTAATCTTAATAGGATTCAGGTTTCTATAAATGTTATTTTTCAAGAGGATGCATTTTTTCTCCACTAACCAATATACTAATTCTCCTACATCCATATCTGTTTTGCCTATATTTTCTAACAATTTTGCAGGAGAACCAGCACCTAAGCCCCTTTTGGTGTACCAAAGACGTTGAAAACCTCCACGGCCTCCTCACGATCATTCCCTGGCTGCGGATCTGGTACTTCAATAAGAATCAACAGATTTACGTCGTAGTACTCGCACTCGTAATACTCCAAAGTATGATTCATCTTCACCTTTATCTTTGACAACAAATTTAGCTTTTGTTTCTATCCCTTCCTCATATAAACAAGCTATAGATCATAAATGTTGGCAATATACTATAGAGGTTGAACTTCTAGCACTAGATCATAATCAAACATGGGATGTTGTTGCTTGTCCCTCATATGTTAAACCTCATGGCAACAAATTTATATTCACTATAAAGCTTCCTTCAAATGGATACATTGATCGCTACAAGACTTGGTTAGTGGTTCTTGGAAATAAGCAAGAATTTGGCCTCGATTATGATGAGACATTTGCACCTGTGGCCAAAATGACTACCTTGCGCACTATTTTAGCGAATATTGCATCTAAATCATCGAAAATACACTAGCTAGATGTTAAGAACGCCTTTCTTCATGGTGACCTCAAGAAGGAAGTTTACATTAAACTTCCTACGAGTATGAGCTCCATTTTACCTAATAATATTTGCAAACTAAAACGTTCTTTGTATGGGTTAAAACAGGCACCAAGAGTATGGTTTGAGAAGTTTAGAACAACACTTCTTGGCTTTTCCTTCATCCAAAGCAACTATGGTCCATCTCTATTTACACAATGAACATCAAAGGAATTGTGATATTCCTTGTTTATATGGATGACATTGTCATCACCGGTTCAGATCAAAAGGCAATCAATGCAATCCAACAATTATTGCATTCCACTTTCCACATTAAAGATCTTGAGCAACTCACTTACTTATTAGGCTTAGAGGTACACTTCCAACCAAAAGGCATCTTTGTTATTCAACACAAATATATTCAAGATCTAATTCATCTAGTCGTTCTTACCAACACCGCTGTTGTTGAAACTCCCACGGAAATTAATGTCAAGTTAAGACAGGATGAACGTGAACTCCTTACAGATCCCATGTTATATTGGAAGTTGGTTGGCAGTCTTATCTATCTTACCATTACAAGATCCAATATCTCTTTTGCCTTCCACACAGTCAGTAGATTCATACAAAATCCTAGACAATTGAATCTTTCAACTGTACATCGAATCGTCAAATACCTATTGGGTACTGCTAGTCGCGGGCTTTTATTCCCTAATGGTTCAACAATACAACTTCAAGCATATAGTGGTGTTGATTAGGCAGGTTTCCCATACACAAGAAAATCTACAACTGATTGGTGCATATTTTTAGGTGATGTCCCTATCTCTTGGAAGGGCAAGAAACAAGATTATGTATCTAAATATTCTATTGAAGCATAATACTGGTTCATGTCTGCAACATGCTTTGAGATTATTTGGTTGTGCGGCCTTCTTTCAGAACTTGGTTTTTCACAAACAAAACCAACTCCATTGCATGCTGATAATACAAGTGTCATACAAATTGCAGCAAATCCAATATACCAGAAAGAATGAAGCACATAGAAGTTGATTGCCATTCAATTAGGGAAGCCTATGACCGGAAAGTTATTACTCTACTTCATGTCTCAACAGCGGTTCAGTTGGATGATGTCCTCACCAAATCATTGACACGTCAACGACATAATTTTTAATCAGCAAATTGATGCTTATAGACTCACCAACATCAATTTGAGGGGGGTGTCAATGGAATTGGCAGTTTTTCATAATCATTAATTGTGCAGATTTTGATGATATTTGTAATTATGTAATAATTCTCATAATTAATTAGTCCAGTTGTATGACACTTTTACCTATCAGAAATTCTCACTATAACACTCTATTGCCATCTTCTATTCATTTTTCAGTCATACAATAAATTTCATTCTTTACTTTTTTTTCCATTGTTGGTTTTTAACATGTATTGTTGAAGACTTGTCATGTGTAAACATGCTTTGAAGGGACGAGCATCATGTGGAGGAAGCCTGGATGAAATACAAATCGTTGGATCGATACCTTTTAGAATTTTCAGGGTTAAAATTTTTTAATGTTATTTTACTCAGTTAGATGTGTTCATTTAAATACATTCAACAATTGTTTGATCAAACTAGTAGTTAATAATATATTTTTAATTTATCAAATTTTCAGTAAATATTTGATTTTGTAGTGGAAGATTTCGTGACCGGACTGAAAATTATAGGATAAAGCTTTAAAACTCAAAAGAATTTTTAAAACTACAAATATCTCTATTCAACCCCCTTCTAGTGATATTTTAGCTACTTCAAATAACACTATACAAAAGTACATCATACTCTAATTGTGTAACAATTCTTCGAATAATCATTTCAAGTTTTATTTTTCTCTTTAATTATTTCTCTCTTTATTGGATTCAACCAAGATTCTTAACAATACTCTACTTTGAAATTAATATGCAATAATGCTTTTAAAAAAAACTTATTTCTTCATGAAGCCGCATCTCCATTATACAACTATGTATTGTTTATTAATAAAATCGAACAAAAATACATTAAATAGAAAAAAAAATACATCAAATTTAATGTATACGAGTAGATGTGTCAAAAAAAAAGAATGTGTTGTGCTATTATAACAACTCCCTCTTATTAGCCTATTGCACATAAATTAACAATTATCAACTCACTCCGATTTCTTAGTAACGTTCATAAATTTTAGCATGTTCTCTCTATCTATTATATATTTAAATTTTGTTTCTCTTCATATACAAAGAATGATCATATATTTATTTATATTATAAATAAAATTGACGTTAAGAATAAAATGCATAAATATAATTAATTGATTATTATTGAGTAACTATATATGTGTATTTTATTATTGACATCTATTTTATTTATAATATAAATAAATGTATATTTATTTATTTTATTTAAAAAGAAACAAAATTCAACTATATAATAGACACAAATAACATTTTAAAATTTTTGAACGTACTATTGTTTAAACAACTATATATATATATATATATATATTAATTTATATTTTAATAAATAAAATTGATCATAAAATAGGAGACAGTCAACTACAAAATAAGATAGAGTTGTTAATTTTATTTACAAATAAAATTGACAGCAACACAAGAGAGAGTTAGTTTATGATAGAGTTATTATTTTATTTGCAATAGTTATTTTCTTTGACTATCAACGAAAAACAAAAAAATAAAAACCAAGAGACATAAACTAAAAATAAAATAAAAGTTTTATCAAATCAAACAGATTTTTTAACCTTTTGTAGAGTACTATATAACTTAGATATTAATATTTTAGTTTATTTATAAAAGCAGGGCACACACGTCACTTGAGTGTTATAGGTTTTTGTAAAAAAGAAATTAGTGCGTGATTTTTAAATAAGTTAAAATTAGTGTAGAGTATTATTAATTAACTCTTGTTACCATAATGGATTTTTATTTGGGGTCAAAAGAAATGGATTTTATTTATTCAGAAAATGAATCAATCATACAAAGGAAGCTGGGCCTTGGGCCATTGTATAATAAGAGCCCAGTAATCCAGTTAGCTAAAGACCAGGAAAAAAAGGTAGGTCAATAACAAAAGGGCCCAAAAGCAAATATAGAATAATAAAATGGTCTAATATTCTCTTTAAATGTATTGAGGGTGGAAGTTATAAGTGAGGGGGTGGAAAGCAGAAAATTCCAAAAAAAAGAATAATAATAGACAATTAGTCCAGTAAACTAATTACAATGACCCATTTGTTTTAGATTTTTCAAAAAGTAATTTTAACTTTATATTTTAAAAATTATTTTTATGAAAACTTGATTTATTTATTACCGATTAAACAAAATAATTTTAACATTTAATAACTTAAATATTTATTATTATGAATTTTTACATGATAAAATTATTTTTCTAAAAAAGGTATATCTTAAAAATGATTTTCATAAAAAAATTTCTCAAAATAATTTTTTATTTTAATCATTTTTTGAAATTTTACTGTCCAAAAAAAATTTGCAACAAATAAATAAAATATTTAAAATAATATATTTTAATCAATTTTTCATTTGAAGTTTTATTTTTTAATTTTTTTTTAAAAAATATTGTAACAAAAAAAAATTACTAAAAATATCGTTATTAGAAAAAGTTGTAACAATCAACCCATTATATAAAACTAATACCATGATTTAGTTTAACACTTACAAAAACACTATGACCTTAATTTTAAATTATATTTTATATTGAGATATTTAAATATGCGGTATACAATATTTTCATATTAAAAAAACACGTTCGTTGATTAGTATTTTTTCACCATTATTAGTTAATATTGTTTATGTTGGACATTAAATTTAAATCATCTCTTGCACATTCTCTGTATCACTCTCCTTTCTTTTTTTATTTCTCTCTTATTTTTACTTTCTCTTGATGAAAAGAAAAATTCAAAACAAATTAAAATTAAGATAAAGAGATAAAAAGAGGAAAGAGTGATATCCAACCAAATGAATAGGACACCTAAGTGTGGCAACCTTATTTGAATGGAACTTACATGAACGAGAGTGGGTACCCATTTTTATCGTAGCAACATAATATCATATCAGCTAGTAGAAGTTGGAGTCAGATTTGAAACTTTGCAAGGGTTGTAAACTTAGAGGTATTTATCACTCCTTTCACACATGTGTTTTGCATATTATGTACATAAAGATCTCTCAAAACTGTTTCGTTTAAGGCCATGCCTTATTTCTCCTAAGAGGTATGGAAGAAAATTTCATTAAAGGAGCTTTGGGAAGCAAAAATTACTTGGTTTCTCTCCGTTGCTTTCGTAAACCTTTCTCTTCTCTTATAACAAGTTCCTCTAATCTTATGATGCTTTTGGGGTGTTGGTTTAGGGATTAAATTCAGCGAATTTGTAAAAAAACATCATGATGTCGGATATTTATATTGCAGAAAAATGTGACTGATACGATTTAAAATATGATCTAAAATGTGACGATAAATCAACTACCACAATTTTTAAATCCGTAATATTATGACTGCACTTAATTATAGACCACCATTTCCAACCATGTCAACAAATTAATGGTTGGCTTGGCTGAATAGACAACTAATTTCATTGAACTTTGTACAACCCAATTCAAATGGTATGAACTTTGAAAATTAGAAAATATGGAATAACCTGGGCCTCTAGATTTTGATCATTTCACATATGAGGAGTGCAAGGGGTAATTATGATTTATTATAATGATACGGAATATATAAAGAGTGAGTAAGAATCAATTGTTCTCAACCAAAAAAAAAAAGAGTAAGTGATTTTTTTTTTTTGAAAGATTGTTCCGAAAGGATTTTTGAAAGTTAGTATAGTATTATTATAATTTAAAATTTTGACAGTATAAAGAAATATGAAAATGAAAGTGCCACATGTGTTGGGTGGGTCCCTAACTCCGAAAGAGAAAAAAGCGAGAGGCCACAGTGACCACACCACGACACACAACCCTTGCCTTTAAGTTTGAGTAACTACTAGGAACGACGAATTACTCGAATCTACTCCATTTTTTCATTCTTCTTCACCGCCACACAATTTCCCTACATTTCTTCCAATTTTTCTTTCTTTAATTTATTATTTATTATTTATCACTATATATAAACCTATCCTCTACCCTCTCTTGGTCTTTTTCACCCAACAAATCCGCCACCCCTCACAATTCTCTCTCTGTTACACACAACACTCTCAACAGATTCTTTTCTCTCTTACATGACTGTTATCCACCAACGCCCACCGACGATATGACGCTCAACGACGACTGGGTCAAAACTGCCATGATGGACGACACGGTTGTCGTCGATTTTCTGTTACGGCTTAAGCACCGTGTTTCGACTAAATCTCAACCCGCACCGATGGTTCCTTTCTCGTGGGGAAATAAACAACCGCGCTCAAGATCGAGGATAACTGCTTCCGTTTCTCGATGCGATGGCGCCGTTTCGACTAGATGCAGTCCGACTACACCTCTCTCTTGGAGTGGAGGTGCATCGCCATCTGTTACTGCCGACGGTTACGAAGACTCCAGCCGTTACCGCAACCATCACGCAGCCAGATCCAAGGTTTGATTATTTCTTCTCTCTTCCATTATCTATATGAATCTCTCCCTCTCTCTCTCTCTCTCTTCATCTGAAATCTGTTTTCTGTTGTTTGACCGAAAAATCTATAAACGGCGGGTAACTCCGCCTTGGAGCGATGTGGCTTCCGGCGGTTGAAACGGCTTTGTGTGTGTGTGTGTGTCAGACATTATTGCTTTGGAACGAAGTTTCCTTTCGTTTTTGACGGTTTTGCCCTTGATCTCTTACCAGTTACTTTTTCTCGTTTTCCAATCGCGAATATCGTTTTCGATCTTCCGCTGACATCAGATGCTGACTGGCAAATCAGTTAATTGTTCTATATTATTTTCAGTTTAATTATTTTGAAGAAAAAACTATTCGGAATTTGATGCCATTTTTCTTTTTCCTTTTTCCTTTTTTTTCTGGAGGGAGTTTTTGTTAAGAAATCGCGTGTTTCTTTGATTTTCACTTAAATTTTTCATTATGAAATTTGATGACGGAAATGCCCCTGGATGTCTTTGGCGTCAGCACTGGAATGGAATGGAAGAAAGATCGTGGCGTTTGTTCTCGCCTGCTTTGGCGTTACTTACCTCTTATTCTATGGTTTATTGACCAAAACACCCTTCTTTTGTCCGAATAAGATTCCACATATCACTTTTCTTTTTCTTTTTGACAGTTAAAAAGAAAATAAAAGTCCTAATATGACAGCCGCTTCTAAATAATTATCGAAAATATTTTATTTTTAATTTAAATTATCTATTAATATTAAAAGAAGTGGCGTAAAATTAAAATTTCGGTGTGGGGAGTTTGAGGGGTTTTTTGGTCAATTTGTATCACCGATTGTTTGTGGGTCCCTGAGATATAATGTAGGGATGGGTTCAGAGGAGGTTGATTTGTGAGTTGTGACTGCGATTCCTGACTGGGGTTTCTACGGTTCTAGTTTAGGATGGGATGTTATTGTTAATCGCTACCCTGGGTCTAATCTTTCTCGCCGTTATGGTTTGATTGTGTTATAATTATTAGGGATTCACAAACTTAAAGGGGAATTGTTTATTATGACGAGAATTTAATACATATCCATCCATTTTTAAATGTATAAAAAAGTTACTCCAAAGAATCTTTCAAGATATTTTGTTAGTAATAAAATAAATTTATTCATTTACTATCACAAGTCATGGCATCAGAAGAGTAATTGGTTTGGAGAGAGGTTTATCTTTCTCGTGTTGAATTCGGTTGAGACGCACAACACCAGGGCATACAACAACCATTATTATGAGTAGTAGTTAGATGAGGTATCAGTATCACGGGGTTGACAGTGAAGGTAGGTGGTGTCTAAAATTGTAGGAAGTTAAAACTCTAAATATTTATTATTAGGATTTTGTTAGGGAGAAGAGACAGGCATGCACCACGCAGAATCTGCGGCTTTTGGCCCACTTCAGTCGGTAGCATGCAGCGCGCTGTGCTCATTGCCTCATTTTGTTTTCTATTAGCTTATCCCCAAAAATGAATATCTAATATAATATCTTCATTTAAAATAAATGAAATTAGAGATCGAGAGAATAGTTCATGGGATCAAAGTTACGTGAGCATTCTGAATAAGATCATCACGTGCTATCGCGTGCCTCCAGCTGAGGTGTCCTATGTGGATTAGTTTTTGGCAAACCCGTCACCCAATTTGCTTTTTCAACAAAAAAAAAAAATAATGGTATGGTAATGGTCGCTTTGTTGTTGTCGTTGATCCGAGACGTGTACCAATGCATAAACAGATCCATGTTGCGCCAGTGCTTGGTTTTCATTTAATTTTATATCTTGATTTGATATATTATATTATATTATACAAGTGGCAACTAGCAAGCGTCAAACAGTTGAGCAACTTAGATAAAAATTGTTATCTTTTTTATTCTTTTAAATCAACTCAGATCCCATTTCTCCCTTTTCTATCAACCTTCACTATATGGCACTGTTATGTTAATACTTAATAAAGCCAATTTTATTTCAGGCTACTGCTACGAGTGGATACACTAGCAACTCCGCCTCTACCAAAAGGTGCGGAAGAAAAAAGGTAAAGCTAGCTACTTTGGTTGGTTTAATCTTTTTCGATGCAGCTACGTCCTTTTCTTTAACAATGTTAAATGATGATTGTTTTTGTCATTCTCTAGTCCTTTGCAGAATTGAAGGAGGAGGAGAGCTCCCTGCTAAAGGAAAGAATATATCTAGAAAGGGTAATTTTCTGATCTGGGTATACATGTTTAAGATAGCATACATGATTAATTGATTATTAATACATTAAGTATTGTTTTGCAGGAGATAGCAACAAAAAATGCAACTTTTGAGGTAATGAAAACTACAAACGAGAGTTTGAAGAGGATGAAGGTGCATTCAAAACTTCCCTTATCTGAATCATATTTATCATCTGATATGTCCATTTCTTTCGGTACTAAACTCAATTTTGTTGTATTGTCAGCTTGATTTCGGATCAAAATCTCATAACAAGCCAAGTTCAACTTCTGTTGAACTGCGGGGTAAGCTTGCTGGCCAGCCCCACCAAAGAATAGTACCTTCTGAAGTCCCCACACGTACCACTCGAGATGATACTCATTCACAAGCACCAGAGTCTAGATCAAACGTGATTGAGTCCTCCGGGCAGAGTTTTTTCATGATACCAGATCTAAATATGATGCCGTCTGATGATGGTTCTTGCGCTGACGCTCTATATGGTATGAGTTAAGACATAATTGCTTTGTTTTGTAGCACGTGTGATTCCTGGAACAATTACGCCACAACACTGCACAATGTACAGGCTGATAGAGAGCATTTTGAAGACTGCATTGAATAGAAATCGATGGCCAACATCGTGTACTAGAAATGTTTCTTTATGCAACTACCAATTCTTATGAAAGGGAAAACAAGTGGCAATGGAGCAAGGGGAAGTTTTCTTGGGTAGTGCAAGCCGTAAGGCTGTAGAGGATAGATATTCATATACTACTAGAGTCGCAGGTTCCTCCGATTCATGAAAACATATGTACCATTCTTTCGTTGGTTAAAGCTCTTGAATTCCTCTATAATGTGTCTTGTTTAAATTAATTTACGAATTGCAATTTGCATCAGTAGCACCTTCACTCTACAAGTTCACGTGTTCTGTTTCGACTTTCGCTATATCGGATGTTTCTTGGTTTGAGAACTTGTTTATTTTTGAAGCTCGTGCCTCTGATGGAACCTAAAAGGTCACACAGAATTTAATAAGAACATTCATTTATTTTAACAAAAACAAGCCTTCATTTCTGCTACCATAGCAGACTCTGTCCACTATTTCCGTCTTAACCTAGCTCTAGCTAGTCATCAAAATATTAAAAATAATGAAGAGGGAGGAGAGGGTAAAATTAAGAGATACAGAATGATATAACGTGTGTACCTTCTTTGAGATTAGATGTCGTTTATATAGGAGCTGAGGTGGGTTCGAGGAGATGGCCGTTAAGACGCGACGAAGCTCCTTGGTTCTTTTCCTAATTCTCTCTTTCTTGTCTGTTGAGATTAGCCTTGGAGCTATAGGCAATGAATGATGTAGCTGTGATATTGGATTTTGGGTTTCTATTGGATTTGGGCCTTGGCCGAGTACGGAGCAAGACCAAATTTACAAGGTACTTTATCCCTATAAATTTTTTATGTCAGAGTACTTTAATCTGAATTCAATTGCCTTTATGTTGTGCCTCGTTTTTGCAGGTGCCTCCTCCTTCGGAGCCATCAATAGTGTAATTGCCAAGATGTTCTTCATTGCGTGCCACTTGACTCTATCGAGCTTTTGGTTTTTCTTCAAAGACTCAAATAAAAGTAAAAGGTCAACAATGTGACCATTCCTTATTAAAATTCAATGTTACACATTAAACAGAAAACTAAATAATGGTAGACAAAGTAACGCCATTCTGGCGTGAGTTTGACAATTTTATGCAATTTAAAAAATATAATCAATGTTGGATGAAATAGAGAAATTATAAGTTATTTTATAAAAAATTATTTATTGATAATATGATAAACACAAATTAAAAAAAAAAAGATATTAATAAATAGTAGATGATATAATAAGAAAATAATTATTTATAATTTATTAATATTTTAAAATTAAATATAAATCACTGTTAGAATAATATTTGAGACGGACGAAATATTTATAATCTCGTGGGACTTTTTGATGGTTTACTCCATGAGGATAAATTAAAATAACAATATCGCTGGTGGTCCCTTACCCCCTTCCACTCTGTAGGGTTTCCTTATATATTTATGAATGTATTTAACATTTGGTTGGGGAAGTGTTTGTAAAATTTAAACAAATCATGGGCTAAGATCAGTGACCATGTTCTCCAAGCCAATTTTTTTGGGAAAGCCTGCTTCGGCCGATAAGTTTTTTATTCTCTTTTCATTTATTAAATTAGCCGCTTTTAACTAAATTTTCATCGGTTGTTGGGTAACATTTTTCCCATTTGATATTACTGTTGCTAATTTTACATTTTGTTGTCGGCAGAGTTTATGATCCCACTCCAAACAAAAACTTGAGGCCAATAAAAAAAGTCAAAACCAAGATGCTCTCGTTTTGTTGGGAAAAAAACTGTGCCTCTTGCATTTCTTTCTCACATGAGTTTGTTATTTTGGCGAGGATTTTGTGCGGAATTGGGTTTACTATGTTATTGATTGTTGGCATTACTTAGTTGATGATTATGTTATTGTTTGACTGAGAACGGGTCTAATTATCACACGATTAGAGTAAATGGGATACCGTGAGTTACTATACAAATCTAAATTCTTTTAGTGTGTGGCATTTTAATATTTCATTTTATAGAACTGTGAAATGAAGTCCACAATCAACGAAGGATGTTGAAAATTTAAAGTTCACTTTATTTCGTTTTATGTATTTTTTTGTGCTATTAAATTTGTATGATAAAAAAATTATAATACTTTTTCTATTTTTTAATATATTTTGTGTTAATTAACAATTTATTAAAGTGTATATAGATAAGTGTGCATCAGATTCGAAGGAAGAAAAAAAACACATGAAAAAAAAGAAGAAAATAATATAAAAATATGGTGTTGGTGTTTAGATTCGTGTCAAAGAATCGATTTTCTCAAAAGGAAAAAAAGTCTTTTTAATAAAAAATTAAATTAACAAATTAACACATAATCAAAATGAAGCCTTAGTGTAGCAAATTGATGTCTCTTATTATTACCATTAACACTACTATTATTAATTATTGTAATACTTATTTTTTAGACGTACTATGATGACATAAATGTGGATCATATTCTCTCTTTCTCTCTTTTTCTATAAATGTGAGCGATATTGTGAAGGATACTTTATTTGTGTTTAAAAATGTGTTCAAATAACATTTCTTTTGAAAAAAATAGGAATTTGTATAATAATGTTTTAAAGATAATATGATATGATGATTGTAATACCATTTTGAAAAATATGACAAAGTCTAACAAAAAAAAAAGTTAAATTAAGAGAAAGATGAATTTCATATAATTAATTGAATTAAAAAAATTGATTACAACGAGAATATAGTATATTTTATATTGTCTATGTTAGTTTATTGGTAAAAGTTTAACATGTCAACTTTAAATTACAAAGTTTAAAATTCATATTAAATATATAATTATAAAAAATTATTAATATCACTTTATTTAATAAAGATGAAAAAAAAAACAATGAACTTAAAATTTATTTTACACTGATTCTCCTAATTTAGCTTATTCACACAATTATTCTTTCCATTTTGTTTCTAATTTTGCTCTATCTATTAAAACTTTTTATTCTAAAATTGATGATGTGTTAAAGAAGATAATAATGTAGAGTCTTTGATGTAGATTAGTACTATTATTTCATTATTCTAATTTATAAAATCACATTACAACTTAAAAAAAAACATTTTATATAAAAACACTAAAAACTAAAATTGAATATATAATAAAAAACAACTCAACTTAGACACCCAGCGAAGTCTTTGCATGTAGTTTCAATAGCCATATTCAACATGGAAGACAAAAAAAAAAAAGAATATTCTTTCACAGTCTTTTTACTACCTTTCTTGAAATCCTCCCAGAAATTCTTCATAAAGAATATGAAAGTCACAAATATATCCACAAGAAATCAAGTGAACAAAAACTCGGAAATCCTCTTCGAATCCAATCTAGAACCATCCCAAAAACACCAGTAAAAAAATTGGAACATCAATTAACGAATCTTCCGCTTTCAATGTGATTCTCGAATGAACCACTTCCAAAACCCTAACTCAATTGAAGCATATAGTCATAATACAACGAAGTTATAGTTGACGGGAGCTTTGGAATTGGTACCGAAGAGAGTTTGGTCGTTGTCGCAACCGAAGATGGAAGGAGAAACAAGTGCGAGTGTGATTGAGTTTCAACTTTTTATAAAATCGAAGAATAGGCTTCGCGTGAATTAGGGTTCATGGGTTTCTAATTTGAGATGTTTATCATGCAATTCTGATTTTTGTAATTTTGTGTCGTATGTTTTTTAATAAAGTTGTAATGTGTTTTTTATAATTAGAAAAGTGAAATAATAATATTAATAATCTAGATCGAACCCCATCATCAATTTATTTAACACATTACATAATTGTAACATCATCAATTTTGGAATAAAAATTTGATTAAGTGACCAAACTTTGGAAAAAAAAATTAACTAGACAATTTAATTCATTGAATTAATTAAAATAAAATCAAAATCAAAACTGTAATTCAACCAAAATTTTATATTATATGATATCGTATTTAATTTTTTTTATAAAATATGTCAAATACTAATATAAGTTAGCATGTTTAAATTTTAAAGAAATGTGCAAATTTAAATCATTCAAAAACTCAAAAACTATACTAAAGTTAACTTAAAATCTAGGTAAAAAATTCATTAAGTTGTAATTCAATTAGTAAATATCAATATTATTAGATTATAAGTCTTATCTCAATCTTGAATTTAACATTTTTTAACTGTGTGCGAGTTTATGATAGTATTAATTGTAACATTTTACTTTTAGAGATTTTATTTATATTATATTATAATTTATACCATTTATTATTTTCTAATTTTGTAGGATAATTTTGAATAGTAAAACTTTCTTTGTAAAAAACCAAATAACGGCAAAAAAATAAAGACTAAAATATTTTGAGAACTAAAAGTTGAAGACATTTTTATATATAATATTAAAGTTTTACAGAAATAAAAACTTATGTAATCCAAAATATTATTATAATATGGAGTTTAAATAGACATCTTAGATTCTATAAAATATCATAATAGATTTCAAAATTAAATATAATCTCATTGACCTATATATTTTTTAAAATCGGCTACAAATTATTGATTAAATTACTTTTATAGGTAACATTTAATTACTTATTAACTAATTAGTTTATTTCATTAACATGTCAACTAGTTAGTTTATCTATAGATATATTAAATTATTTATTTGAATAACTTAATATAAAAAAGAACTTTGAATATGTAACATGTTATGCGAATTTTTTTAAAAATGTCATGCTTAGGCCAAAAAATAGGTTTATAAATAGATAGATATAATTGTATTTTTTGTTTATCTATGTTCATCAATTCATGAAATTAGTCGTCTATTTTAAAATATGATAATTTTAGTCTCTCTCATATTTTTAAACTAAAAAATATTGATATTAATATTCTAAATGATATGGTACTCAATCTCACGATATATAAAAACTTATATTAATTAATTAATCATATGTCATTAGTTGAATTATAAAAATGAATACATTCAGAAGATAAAACAGATGTTTTTAGACAACCTTATATTAAAAATGAATACCTTCACGTTAATTTAAGTATGTCACATTGCAATTTTTTTGTAAAAAATTCAAAATGAAATATTAAAATTATCAAATTTTAAAACAAGTGACTAATTTTATAAATTAATAAAAGTAAAGAATTGAAATTGCAATTAAACTAAATAGATAATAGATCACACTTAAATCTTAATTGTTTTTAGCATACTAACTTAGACTTTTATTTTTTTACAAAATTTAATTTGACTTAATCTATTTTCACTGTTAATTTTAAAATAAAAATAATTCAAAAAAATAATATTGGGTCGAGAAACATATGTATATGTCTTAGTAGAAAAATTTGTTTGACCGGGTAAAAAAAAATGAAAACTTTATTCGACACTATTGCAGTTTGAACTAGGGGTGGGCAGAAAAACCAAAATTTGAATTGGTTAAGAGAACCAAACCGAACCAAACTGTTTTAAAATTAAACCGGTTCAAAAAAATTAAAAACCAAACTTTAATTTAAAATCAGTTTTTTTAATTGAACTGATTTTAAATATTAGAAATGCACTGTAACCATAAATTAATTTTTAATTTTAAATCTAATAAAACTTCAAAATCCCAAAAACCTAAAATCAGAATCAATTTTCATATCTTCTATAACCCTAAAATTAAAATCAATTGTATGAAGGCCATGGACGCCGCCGCCGCCGTAAACAGAAAAACCATCGTGTAACTCTCTCTTCGCACAACTCTCTCTTCGCGCAACTCGTTCTTTTCTCTTCGTGTGTTTGCACCCTTCGTCGCCCTCCGTTTTCCGCCATTTGCTCTTAGGTATTCGTCCACCTCCGTCGCCCTCCGTCTTCTGCCGTTTGCTCTTAGGTATTCGTTAAAAGTTATCTATTCTTTATGAATGACAAATATTGTTTTCAATACCGCTTTTTTTTGTGGCATTTGTTACAAATGATGCAAACAGTTACAATGATACATATGATACATATGTGACAAAACAGAATAATAGTTCCTCGATTAAAATGAATGAAAGAAAAATGATACTAAGCTATGAAATACAGCCTTTAAAATTAGTCATTTATCAAACAAATATTCCCCTTAGAACAATTAATATTAACTATTGTTAGAGAATAATATCACAGGCATTAGATGTACAAGGTCGTGAGTTCTGTGAAGCACTGAACTAAGAAATGCTCTAAACAAGAGATTTACAGAATCTGGTAAAAGTTTCTTTAGTGAAACACTCCAAAAAGCCTTAGGTAATCATACCACTGTGAGGAAAGCCAAGTCAGATCTGAATACCTGCTAATTAGAAACTAAAGAGAAAATGCCTCGAGCACATCTGAGGTTGTCGACCTCAAGTATCAAATTTACTATGAAACATTCTTTTATCCACAGAGTTGCTTTCAAAAACCAATTCAATGAAAAAGCTTAAATTGTTTGCCCTATGGAAGAGATTTAACATAGAAAGGAAGAGTATTCTACATATGAGTCAGTTATACAGAACCAAGGCAGGTCTGTAGAATGTTCATTTGCACAAGCACATGAAGATAGTCAAGAAAATGGATTGAACCCACATGGGTAACAAATGTAGAATTCAACACCTTATTAACAAACAAAAAAATCTAATAATTAGTTACAAAGGAAGAGGAAAAGCATTTGCTGTTATAGGACATTGCCTTGGGGATGATGGATGGATGAGACAATCAGTTAGATTAATTTAATAGGATCTAAACATAGGAATTAGGAAATGATAATTTACATTTTTCCATTTTCTTAGATGTTATTTGAGCATCTGATCTTTGTGCAGAAAAGCCAATGTTTTGTCACTCTTTTTTTTTTATCAACTTTGTCACTTTGTTTATGACTTGGATTTTGAATTACTTTGATGTTCTTTATGATATATATCATTTTATGCAAACTTTTGTTTACCTGTTTGACTTAAAAATGCTGATGTTTTCCTATTTTAGAGGTTATTATTGATCTAAACTTTATGATATATATCATTTCATTTTCATTTTGAAGGTTATTATTGATCTTGTTATTCGGATTTGAAGGTTATTATTGATCTTGTCGTTCTTTTATTTTCATTTTTCATTGTTAAACAAGAGCTTATCCTTAACTTTCAAATTAAACATACAACATTAATTTGGTAAGTCTCTTCTGTGTTGGTTTCAATTTGGATCTCATTTTATTGTTGAAGGTTGTTTAGTTCAGTTTATGTTATTGTTTTTGTTTCAATAAATGATTAGAAGTAGACTTTATAATCATATTTATTTAAACAGATGTTGTCAATAGGTGATTACATGGACTCTGCATCAATGGAGAATGAAGAACATATTGGTGCCACTTCGGTCGCCCCTCCTGGTGAAGCTGTATCAGCTCCTCTTCCATCATCTAAGCGTAAAAATCGATCGCAAGCTTGGAATCACTTTAGTGAAGTGCCTAATTCAAGTCAAAAGGCCAAATGTCATTATTGTGGAAAATTGATTAAATTTAAGGATGGGACAAGTGCTATGACTATGCATTTGAAAAGATGTAAAGAGCATCCTGATAATCAAGAAAGCAAAAGGCAAAAATCATCTTCCTCAACAAAGCCTTCAGAAAAGGAATTAGGTGTTGTCTCTTCACCTCATTCAATGTTTGATCAAAAGGCATGTCGATTGGAGCTTGTGAAGATGTTTGTGGGCGCAGAGCTTCCTTTTCGATTTGTGGAGAATGTGTTTTTTCGAAACTTTGTGAATGCCTTACAACCACGGTTTGATATTCCATCCCGCTCTACATTAAGGCGTGCTATTTGGTCACTTTTTGATGCAGAGAGAGAAAGACTGAAAATTTTCATCTCAAAGCATTGTGGGAGGGTTTGTCTTACGACAAACACATGGACTTCTATCCAAAATCTAAGCTACATGAGTCTAACTGCACATTTCATTGATAAAAAATGGAATTTGCACAAGAGAATCTTGAATTTTTGTCAAATCACAAGCCATACAGGAGAGTTTATGGCTAAGGAAGTTGAGACATGTTTAAATGCTTGGGAGTTGAATCGAGTCTTTATCATACCGGTAGATAATGACTCGTCTAACGACATGGGAATTAAATTTATGAAGAAGTGGATGAATGCAAGGAACTGTTTGCTCTTGAACGGAGAATATATCCACATGCGGTGTTGTGCACATATATTGAGTTTGATTATAAAGGAAGGTTTGAAAGATGAGGACATTTCTATCACAAGAATCCGGAAAGCAGTCAAGTATGTGAGATCGTCTCCTTCAAGATTGGCAAGGTTTAAGGGATGCGTCGAAAGGGCAAAAATTTCTTATAAAGGTCTCATATGTCTAGATGTGGAAACCAGATGGAATTCTACATATTTGATGTTAGAATCAGCTGTGAAGTATAAAAAAGCCTTTGATTTGCTATAAATTGCCGATGCTAAGTATGTCAAATAACTATCTAAGAATAAAGGCCTTTGATTACCTCTATCCAAGGATTGGGACTTTGCTACTACGATGCTTCCCTTTTTGAGGATTTTCTATGACGCTACTATGCGTATTTCTGGCTCTTCATATGTTACTAGTAACATATATATGAAGGAGGTATTTGCTATTGGAAGAAAGATCCGATTATTAAGCGAGCACAATGATGCAAGCGTAAAATTGAAGGGGATTAGTATGAAGAGTAAATTTGACAAGTATTGGGGCAACGTTGATGGAATAAACGTGCTGTTATTGATTGCCATTGTACTGGACCCAACTTGCAAATTGGTATATGTAAACTACTTTCTTGATTTTTTTTTGAAGTAGATGGTGAAGCATTGAAGACGAAATTGTCATCTTCCTTGAAATCAATTTATCGAGAATATGAAGGTAGGGAGGAAGGTTCTCAAAGTATGGGAGAATCACAACCAGAGGAAGATGATGATGATGATATACATGGTATGGGATTCTACAAAAAATCAACAGGGCAAAGAATTGATCCTAAGTCAAAACTTGATAAATACCTTGCTGAAGAGTGTGAACCTTGTTTTATCGAGTTTGACATTCTAAATTGGTGGAAAGTCAACTCAACTAGATTCCCCATCCTTTCAAGTGTTGCTCGTGAAGTGTTGGCAATCCCTGTGTCTACTGTAGCATCGGAGTCTGCTTTCAGCACTGGAGGAAGGGTGTTGGATCCTCATTGTAGTAATCTTACACCTACGATAGTGGAAGTGCTTGTTTGCACTCAAGATTGGCTGAAAGGATCTCCTTTCTCATATCTATTTGACGAGGACCTTGAAGAACTTGAAACCTTTTAGAGAGGTAATTTTGTTACAATATTTTTAGTTCTACAAACATTTATTGTATTTTAAGTTTTTTGAAAAATAACGAAATAGTCTTTTTTGCAGAGATCATTTCTCCAACGCTCTATGCAACAACATCCGCTAGCGTCATTAGTCTTGACGATTGAAGACATTTGTTTCTATTTTGTTTTCTATATGAGTTTAGGTGGAAGTTAGTAAAATTGATGATATTTTGTTTGAAAAGTCTTACACTACTTTGGATGGCAAAACTACTTTTACCGTATTTTGTTCAACTTTCGATTGGTTGTGGTTCTACTACTCTGGCATACACTTTCATGTATTCTGTTTGGAATTTTTCTTTGATTGCATATTTTAGCCTTTTAAAATATGTTATATCTTGTGAAATTGGTTCCATGGGAAGGTTTTAATTGGTTTGAATAATTTTATAAACGCTTGTGTTTGGCTTTGAAAAATTGGATAAAGGCTTTTAAATGTTTTGTATGCTGAACCAGGAGTTACACATACACCTAATTCTGGTTACAAAAGTCTCAGATTTACAGATTTTGCTTGCAGCACTTCAGGAGCTCTTGTTTCTTCATCTGCGGCGAGTCATTCATCGCCGCTCCTTGATTCTAATTCTGGTTTTGATTCTGTTGTAACTCAGGAGATGCCATGGAAGTTAACATTATTATCTGCTATCAAATACCAATCCATAAACCTGAAAAAAATCACCAAAAATCAGTAGAGTGCAAATGGTGGAAAATTGAGATACTGATCAAGCAGAAGAAGAACAACTACAAGATGCAGCTGAAAACTCAGTTTTTCATCTTCTGTTGCATTTGCTGTTTACCTTATAGCTTTGCTTCTGCAGCAAATAATGAAGTATTTGTTTTACTTTCTATCAAAGCAGGTCTCATTGATCCATTGAATAGCCTAAAAGATTGGAAGTTGTTGGACAAAGCAATAGGGAAGGATGCATATGCAGCTCAAGCTCATTGTAATTGGACTGCTGTCAAGTGCAACTCATCTGAAGCTGTTGAGAAGTTTGATCTCTCACACATGAATCTAAGTGGAAGTGTCTCCAATGAGATACAAAAGTTAAAAATTCTCACTTTTCTTAACTTGTGCAGCAATGGATTTGAGTCATCGCTGTCAAATTCCATAGTCAATCTTGCAATGCTAAAGAGTCTCGACTTGAGCCATAATTTCTTCATCGGTGAATTTCCATTAGGCCTTGGAAAGGCGTCCGGACTCGTGACCTTGAATGCATCCAGCAACAACTGAATGCATCCAGCAACAACTTCTCAGGTTTTCTTCCTGAGGAACTTGGAAATATCTCTTCCTTAGAGACACTAAACCTTAGAGGAAGCTTCTTTGAAGGGTCTATTACGAAATACGTTGGTAACTTGAGTAAGCTGAAGTTTGAAGCATTCGAAGCATTCTCAAAAACTCACGCCAATTCAGTTCGTGCATTGGTTGTAAACACCAAAATCGGAGCCGACGCTAACACAATCGAGTCCTTTCCCAATCTTGAAATTGTTTCAACTTTCAGCGTTGGATTGGATAAAATTGATCTCAAAAAATGCGAAGAGAAAGGTATTCGAGTGAGTAATACGCCGGACGTGTTAACCGACGACGTCGCCGATCACGCCATTGCTCTTGCTTTAGCTGTGTTTAGGAAGATTCCTCAAAGCGATCGTTTTGTGAAGACTCGCATGTGGACTTATGATTATCCACTAACTATTAAGGTCACGTTTTACTTTTATTTGTTTTTATTAAAATTGGATTATATAATAGTTTCTATTAAATAATTGTTGTATTATGCATTTCAGTTTAGTGGTAAAGCAGTTGGAATTGTTGGTTTGGGAAGGATTGATTCAGCAATAGCAAAGAGAGCTGCAACATTTGGGTGCCCAATTAGTTACCACTCAAGATTAGAAAAAGCAGAGGCAGGATACAAGTGACTAAGATAAACTTTACTTCACTAGGATTTGCTTCACTTCACTAGGATTTGTTTCTTTAGTGTAATTAATTTTTTTACATGCTTGCAGGTTATTTCACCTATTCTGTCCAATGGAATATGTTGAAATCTTGTTGATTTTCTTCTGCTAGCTCTCGTGCTGGAGAATAGGTAAACCATTTTCTTCGTCTTCTTCTATTTCAGAATTTGTCTCTAACTCCGTGCTACTGTTTATTCGGATTGAAAAATATATAATTGAACTTATTAGTGTATTGTTTTGCTGTATAGTTATCAACTTGGCTCATATGGTCAATTATTTTGTAGTCTGTGGTGAGGATTTTGCAAATTGGTTCATCAAGATTGTGACATTTGTTATCTCATTTTTGTGCACCATTAGTTGTCATTAAGCTATTCAAATAATTGAATCTAACACCAAGTCACTTTAATTGTACTGGTGCTAATATCATGTTTTGTTCATTAATTTTAACATTTTCTGATGTGATATATTTACCTGAATATGCAGTGATGATGATGGTGATGCGGTTTTGTGAATAAGATAGACAAGGCAGAGTAATAAAAGAAGAGGTATATGACTGCATTGATTGGAAAGGTGCAGCATCTCTGAAAAATTGGATAAAAATTGGTGTTTATAAATACACTAAACCAGTTCGGTTCGGTTCAGAGCACTGAACCGGTTCACTGATTATAAAACCAGTTCGGTTCGGTTTTTTCAAACTAAAAACTGATTCGGTTCAGTTTTCAAGCGGTTCTAGTTCAGAACTGAATTTTGCCCACCCCTAGTTTGAACCCAGGCCCAAGAATTTTCCCGAGTGTCAATTTTATTCTCACATATTTCACAATAAATATTTAGGACAAAAAATTATTCTGACAATTTAAAAAATGCAACAAATTTAAAATTTTCACATTAAATTTGGAACATGAATCAATTTTTTACGTATATGTATTAAAAAAAAATTGCATTGGACATAGCCAACACAATCTATTGCAAGGATTTCAACGAGTCCCTTTGTTTAAGATTTTTTTTAAATAATTTTTATAGTATATTTTTTTTGTTATAACATTTAAAAATAAATAATTTTAAAAATAAAATTTCAAATAAAAAATTCGTTTAAATAATTTTATCTTAAAATATGATTTTAAGTATTTCATCTATTTTTTACAATTTTTTAAATAATAAAATTTTAAAAAATAATTAAAATAAAAAGCTATTTTGAAAAGTTTTTTTGTAAAAAAAATGATTTTTATCATATTAAAATCTCTAATAACAAATATCAAAATTATTAAATGTTTTTTTTTTAATTTATAACAAATGAATCTAAAAACTTCTACTATTTTTAAGTAAATTTTCATAAAAATTATTTTTAAAAATATAAAATCAATTTAAATTTTTTTAAAACCTTAAATACACGAATACTAGGCTAATGCTAAATGTGTTGCAATAACTTCTTTTTTTAATAAAAAAAGGAGTGCACTCAGACATGCAGCACCACCCAAATATGTATATACATAAGAAAATGAAATGTTACAGAGATGAAAAACCTTAACCCTCCAAAGATTAGCTAAATCTAAAACATGGGAGACCTAATCTATTTATATGATAATCCTCTCTAATACTTGGATGCATTGCTATCATTGAAAATTTGAATATATCTCTGCAAACAGCAGGTTCAAGATTTTTTAAAGTTATTCTATTTGTATTACACTCTATCCGAGAGAGGATATGGATTATTTATTTGATAACTAGATAGAATCTTTGGAGGGTCTAAAACATGTATTATGGAAATTGTTTTAGTTGGCGTTGAAGGACGTTGATCCTGACTTTTTTTGTTTCTAAAAATTCGGAATATTCTTATGTTCCAAATATTTTATTTAAAAAATGTATTTATAAATTTTACAAAAAATATTGGAATATACTTTGATTTTTAAAATGTGAAAAAATATTAACTAATTGTTTTACCTAAAAGCTAAAAGAAATTAATGAAATATTAATTTGTATTTTGGTTTTTCTAAAATATTTTATAAATGAAATTGAATTTTTATTAAAATAGTTGAAAAGCTTTTTGTAAATTTTTGGGAGTGTGGAGACAAACTGGTGTAAATAAATTTTACCTGATTAAAACTTCAATTTTTTTTATGGGTTGGATTCTTTTGTTTTATGGGCTGGATTAGTGGATCTGGGTTTGTTTAGTTTGATGGTTCATTTATATTGTTTTTTTAGATATTTCTTTTTTATGACTAACCAAAACACTAACAACACATTTATTTACACATCCATATTAGTTGAAATTTATATTGCTCCCGTAAAGTTATATCAAACCTATAAAATTAGGGATGTTCACTTATGCAAGTCGTCATAATGATCAAAACTAAATTGTTTGATTCAAATTTTATTTTTTTAGTTTGGGTATATCTATTTTATCTGAGTAATGAGTTTATGATTTTAAATTCTGTGAGGAGAATTTCTAAAATATATTTGAAATTCTTTAATAACTATATTAATGTAATAAAATTAAATAACTTAATGTATTACTTAGGCAAGTGGTTGCAATGCTTGAGCTTAATGCATCTGTTAGTCATCGAACTGATACATTTGTTAAATTATCAAATGTTACAATCTTTTTCAATAGTTATTTTATAGGCAGAAATAAGAACATAATTTTCATATTACATGAATCAAATTTCTGTCAAAAATATTTTTAAGTCATTTCTTTTTTTTTCTAGTACACGAGAGTAAATGAATAAACTTTATTTAGTAAACTATCATGATCGATAGGTTTAATGTGAATGTGCAATTCACTTCAAGATTCCAAAGTATCATGAGGAGATTCACCGATTAATCCGTTTGCATTCAATATATATAGATTGGTGGAGCAAATCGAACATAAAACTTAGTGTGACACGCTTTAAAATTTATTTGTGCAACTTTTATTATTATCAATTTCATCTTCTTCTTGTTTGAAATTTGCAACATACCTCTAACAAAATATCCAACAAATTTTGAACTCGTGAACAAGTCTCATCAAAAGAAAATTAAATTTTTTATTTCTATTAACGTAATTTAATATTTTTATATGTCGAATCATGAAATATTTCAATCTAAATTAATCCGTTAATCATTAGATTGAATTGTTTTATTTATTTATTGAAGAATTACATTTTATATCCAATCGATATGAATAAAATACGGTTGAATTGAATTACATTAGAATGGTCGAAAGGTCCTAAATTGCAATAGATTAAACCAATACCATTTGTATTTATTATTATATACAAGTATATATAACCAGTAAAGCCTGTATAGGTTGTAATTTTATTTATTTATTTCCTTTTCTCAAAACAAGTCAATGACGTATCAATAGTTTTTCATTTTCGTTAAAAAACAATAATTTTTCATTTTTCTCTTATTACCCAAGATCCAGATTCCAAGTGTAAGGACTTTACCTTTAAAAAAATATTTTTTTTAACTACAACGACTAAAAGATCTTACAAATATAATATTTTACATCTAAAAAATATCAAAACTTTGTTTTGTTTTAAAATTTATTTTAAACTTATAAATTCACTTATAATTTAAATTAGTTTATAAGTTTGTTTCTTCAAATCAACTATCTTTGACAAACAAATTTATCTCACTATCTTATAACTTTATTTAAAATGTTATTTAAATATCGTTTTAACTTATAACATAATTTTTCAAGTTTCTTTCAATTTTAATCTTATTATTTTAATTTTATTAATTTTTATTATTATTTTGTAAAGTGAAGCAAGTGTCACACTCTTCCACGTTGGTGGCCGGTTAAGTTCATCTTCTCTATTCGGGGAACGCCGAATCTACAAGACTACAACTATTTCACCAAGTTCCCAACCATAACAATAACTCGTGAAAAAAAAAGAAAACCAATAAACATAAATGCCATACAAATTAGTACTTCGAGTTTTCAATGATTATATTTTTTAAATAATTGTAGCAACAGCAGCTATCGTTCATGACAAAAAAATTTCTTACTTCCCATTTCTCATATTCATTTTTTTTAAGTCATAGAGGAAAGAAAACAGTTGATAAAGAAAGGAAGGAGATGGATTGAATAACAAGATACTTCATTTTTTGTTTTTTTATTATTATATTTATTTATACACGTGTATATATATATATATATTATTTTTTAAATACTTTTTTTTATTTTTATGTTATTTTATATTTATAAAAGTTAAATTAATCAAAGATTTATACTTTCATTAACTACTTTTTTAGCTATATGCTATAAATTATTGGTTAGTTTTCGATTATCACTTATTTTGTCCGACCTATTTTATTATAGGACTACATTTTATCAAGATTGATCCGCCTATTATGGGTTATGTGGACCAACAGCCCACTCAATTTCTTTTGAAATTTTTTATTTTAATTAATAAAAAAATTAAAACACAAAACACCCTCAAATTGAGTTGAATTGCTGTATTTATTTATCGAAGAATTACATTTTATATCCAATCGAAATCAATAAAACTAATTTTTAAATATTTTCAAAAACAATTTTTTTTTGTTTGTAAAAAGTAGGTTTGTAAAATAATAAATAAACTTATTTTTAGAAATAATAAAACTATTATTATTTTAAGTTTATAATTTATTAAGATATTAAAAAAATATTAAACAGGTTGGATTGATATCCATCTATTGAAATGTAATAATGGATGGATAGGATGGTTTTTATTTTTAATTAATAAATCTAATTGGTGTTTTTAAAGAACTTTTAGATTATAAATAGATTAACGGACTCTATTGTAGAGCTATTAGATTGATCACCCTAACTATGTCTGCTCTGGCTTTAAGTACATGTACATATGAATGAGACAGTTTTGTCCAACCTACTTTGTTATGGAATTGCGCTAGGAATGGCAATGGGTAGAGTATGGGTAGGGTAGTATAGTACCCGTTCCCATACCCGCAGTTTTAAAAAATATTCATGCATGTGTCTGTATCCTCGTGGGTATCAATTTTAATACCCGTACCCTTGCCTTTTGGGTACTTAAGTGCCCGTACCCATACTCATGACCTTCACTTTAACAAAAATATATCGATAAATAATTTGTGATTAAATTTAAAAAAAAAATTCAAATATTTTAAATCCAAATCATAAGTATTATAAACCAAAATATTGTCTAACTCAAAACTTCCAAAATATATAATGATCCAACATTAGTACATTACTACAATAAATATCAAAACATCATAATGTTTTTCGAAAGAATATTTTATGAAGTTGCAAGTCCTTGGACGGTATTTCCCGATATATGTGAAAAAATAGATATGTGTATTATATTAGTTATTTATAATTATAAAGTCACGATTAATAATATAAAAAAACTCTTAAATATAAAATCACAATTAGTTACCTCTTCATCAGAATCAAATATGTGTATAGGAACTAAAATTTATTTTTCAAATTTTTTTAATTATTAAAATTGTACTTTTTTTATTAAGAGCTTAATTTTTAAGATTATAACAGGACCTCCAAAATCTATTACTATTTACCAACATATTTTCGTAATGATTTACTTATATGTTTATTTTTCAGGAGGATCCGAAAATTATGAAATGAATAACCTAAATTCATTGATTTGTTTGGAATAAAAAGGAGAGGTAGAGAGACATGAGATAATGGAGAGTGAGAGAAATAGTAGATAGAGATTGGAAAGGGAGATAGAGATGCATAAGATAGTAGAGAGACATATGTGTATTTAGAAAAATCATGTATTTAAAAAATATTTTTTCAAACAAACATGTTTTCTTGAAAATCATTTTTATGTCCTTTATAGTAATTTTTTAGTTTAAAAAAATTATTTTTATAAAATTGTATACAAATATGTTAAAAATTATTGTACAAAAAAAAATCATTTTTATAATAGTAAACAAACGAGAGTTAAAAAATCTCTAAAAAATAATCTCTAAATTATTTAAAACAATAATAATAATAATAATAATAATAATATATGTGCGGGGCGGGTGGGTATTATAGTACCCGTACCCGCATCCATACCCGTTCAATTTTGCGGGTAATTACCCGTCCCCATATCCATACCCATTATGCGAGTTTTATCAAGATTGATCCGTCCATTATGGGTTATGTGGGCCAATGCTCCATCAATTTCTTTCGATATTTTTTATTTAAATTAATAAAAAAACTAAAACAAGAAACACCCTTAATCACCTACCAAGACAATAAAATAAAATATAATTATAATTCATAACACCACCACTACATAAAACCAGACCACATTCAATCTTCAAAGCAGAAGGGTGGAGTCAGAATCGATATTGGTCTTAGTTGTCAAACGAAAATCACAAACGAAGTTGAACTCGCAAAGGTGCTGGACCGACGATTCTAGTCTTGGTCGACGGCCGAAACAGCACAACAATGCTATGTTTTTCTTAGTTTCTAGTGAAATACATTTTCGTGGTGTTTTTAATAAATTAAGTTTTCTTTTATTTTTTTATAGTTGACCTATCACTTTTGTTTTTCAAAGCCAACTAAAAACACAATTTTTTAAAGTCAATCCAAAAATAACAATAACAAAAAAATTTATTATTTAAGTTAGTCTATAGTTGATTTGGCCGTCAAGATTAGTCTCATTTTTAATATGAACTAAATAATTCAAATTAAATAATAATTTTAATGTGAACTAGTTATTTTTTAATTTTAATTTTTAAGATCCAATCTATTCTAATAGGTGGATGAAACCATCCGACTCATTTCCAAAGTCTTAATATTTTTATCTATCTCTTATCATTCAAATCAAAATTCATCTAATCCTTCCATTTTGTGATTACTTAATAATGACAATAATTCGATCCAATTTCACCAATAATAGTGAATAGATATAGTACCTATATTTTGTAGTGTCAAACGATGGAAAGTGACAACTGACAAGCCATTGTTCTTTCGCTGCCATGAATTGTCAAATTTATGATCCAACACCTTTCATTTTCTAAGATACAGTTAAATAAAACCATCTCATTGCATGAAAGTTATTATTGTATCATCTTCTTTTCTTGCACAGAAAACATACTTCCTAATCTAATGTTCATTGTATTTGATTCTACAAACATTGCACAAGCACAACCAAACAAAATAAAAATGAAAAGCATTGGTGTGACAAAACGTGAACATTGGCATGAAAATTGTTTTTGTTCCAAAAACAAACATAAATTTGAAATAAAATAAAATAAAAGGAGAACCATAGACCATTTATGATATATATCTGTGTGTCTGATCGAAATGCGTGCTTGCTGGTATCATCAAATATATGCGCTTCTGAACATTTTATTTTTCTTTCCTCATCTATCATATCACCTACATTGCCTTGGTGGGGGGACACTGGCCCCCTTTACTTATTCTGGTTCATGTAACTATTCACAGTTACACAAATAGAAATAAATTCTTATGTCCTATGGATCCCACTAAGTTGCATTTGTAAATCTTTATATTTACACATTTAGAATATCAATTTTGTATGATCAAAGATGTTCGGATTGAAGTTCGGCATTTATTTTTATTCAAATTAAGATCGAACAATTACCGTATGTCAAATGTGTGAATCTCCTAATTACAAATAATCTAAAATCGTCTTATGTAAATAATTTTCAATGCTTTTCGATTGGAGTGCGTTAAAAGTTATTATTTCTAAACGTATGTACTATTGATGGCAACAAGCTATAAATTGTACTAAATGTAAGTTTTTAAGAATTTCTCTTGGTGCATTTGTGTTAGTAAGTTATTGCTTCAAGTGCAAGAAATAGAAAAGTAGAATAATATGAATTGTAGGACTTGTTTATTGAATGAATGGAGTATGCTATTTATACATGATTTATTCCTATTCATTATAATTGGCATCTAACTTACTAACTAACTAATCAAGTGATTAGTTAGTTGTCACATACTACTAATATTTTATTTGAATTACAAAAATTCTCTAATAATAAGATCATTCTTGGTTTATTAAAAACTATACTCTAATACTTTTCCATAATTCAAGTATCTAAGTGATATTACACCTAGCATTTTCCTTAACTCCACAAATATGATTGTCCTCAATCCCTTGGTCATAATGCCAGCCACTTGCATTCCAGTTTGGCAATATATGAGTTTAAGCTTGCATCTTCCAACTTGATCTCTTAGGAAATGAAACCTTGTTTCGATGTCCTTGCTTCTTCCACGAGACACAGGATTCTTCGCTAGATTTATGATTGAGATGTTGTCAATCATTAATGGTATTGGCCTGCAAACTTCAATTTTCAGTTATGCTATCAATGATTCTAGTCATAGGGCTGCATAGCTGCCAACAATGTATTTAGCTTCACACGATGACAATGCTATGACTAACTGATTCTTTGAGCTCTATGCTATTGGAGATTTCGTGAACTTGAATACATAGTCTGATGTGCTTCTTATATCACATTTGTCTCAACACCAATCAGAATAGCCCATTAAGTCTCCATCTTCTTGATTTAATTATGTTGCAAATAGAATTTCATACTCCAATGTGCCTTGAATGTATCTCATCATCCTCTTGACTACAATCCAGTGAGAATGCTTAGGTTTCTCCATGAATCTGCTTATCACGCCCACACTATAGCAAATATCATGCCTTGTGTTGCACAAGTATCTAAGGGAACCAACAACATGATTGAATAGAGTAGTGTTAGCCAGCTCTTCTTCAATTTCTTTCCTTAGTTTTGCATTAACTTCAATTGGAGTGACAGCACGGTTGCAGCCAACCATGTTAACCTTCTCATAATTTCTCCAGCATACTTCTTCTTATGCATCAGCAGCCCTGCTTCTGTCTCAGTGAACTCCATTCCCAGGAAATAGCCCAGTTTGCCCATATCTGACATTTCAAACTCATTCTTCATGATTTCTTTAAATTCTTTAATTGCCTTCCTGTTGCTGCCACTCACCAGCAAGTCATCAACATATAGGCAAAATAGGATCATTGCAGACCCTTCATTCAGTGTATAATGTTTCACATAAACTCCATACTCTATTGTGCACTTGATGAATCCAATGCCAATTAGAAATAAGTCAATTCTTTTGTTCCATGCTTTTGGGGCTTTCTTCAAACCATAAAGAGCTTTCCTTAATATGAGCACTTTATCCTCCTTTACCTTAATCACAAATCATGGTGGTTGAAAGACATACACTTCTTATTCCAATAATCCATTCAAAAATGCCAAGTCAAGTTCTTCTCAATTGCATTGATTTCTTCTATCATTGCTTTCTTCCAGTGTCATCTCTTCCTAGCTTCTTCAAGATTCAAAGGTTTTGTGTTTGCAAATAAAGCAAAGTGAATTAGATCTCCACTTTTGTCAATTTCACTGTTATTGTATACTTCAAATTCTTTTAAATGAGTTGGTGGTTGTCATGCTCTCTGAGATCTGCTTGACTCTATCCTTTCTTCAACTTTGTCTACACCGATCTGATGATTATCTTGCAACTGTAAAGGAATTTGTGTTGGCTGACTTGTGTTGTTGGTCTCATGTTCCCAGTCCCACTGCTGGCTGCTGGCATTATGTTTCTAGTGCTGGCTGCTGCTGGCTTTCTATTTCCAGCCCCAATTCTCTCGCTCAATGATTCTCACATCTCTGTTGACTACCACCTTGCCTCTGGTAGGATCATAGAGCTTGTATGCACCAGTTGGATGGTACCCTACCAGTATCATGGCTTCACTTTTGTCCTGCAGCTTCTTTCTCCTTTGGTCGGGCACATGCTTGAATCATAGAGCACCAAATGTTCTCAAGTGTCCTACTGCTGGTTTCTTTCCCTCCAGATTTTCTATGGCAACTTCTTTTTTAGACACTTATTTAAGATGTAGGTAGCAGTTGATGCAACTTCCCCCCATAATTTATGTGACAATTCCTTTCCCTTTAGCATAATTCTATTTATGTCTAGGATAGTTCTGTTTCTTCTTTCAGCCAGTCCATTATGTTGAGGTGTGTAGGGAGCAGTCACCTTATGTTCAATTCCATTTTTAACACAAAATTCCTCAAATTCATATGATGTATACTCACCACCTCCATTCGTCCTCAACACTTTGACAATTTTCCCACTTTGTTTTTCCACTTTTACTTTGAAATTCTTGAATATTTCCAATGCTTTATATTTGGTCTTTATCTAATAAATCCACAACATTCTACTAAATTCATCAACAAAAGTTATGTACTTATTACCTCATAATGGGGGTACTTCAAATGGTCCAAATATGTCACTATGAACCACTTCAAGATAATTCTTTGCTCTTGCTTGCACTTGTGTTTTGAATGCGTTCCTTGATTGTTTTCCTGCCATACACACTTCACACACCTTCTCAGGGACATCAATCATAAGAATGCCACTGACCATCTTCTTAACTCCTAGCTGTTGCAAACTCCTGAAGTTAAGATAACTAAATCTTGAATGCCACAACCAGTTTTCATCAACTTAGTTTGCTACCTTCAAACATTGAATAATTGCAGCTTGTATGTTAATAACAAAGGTTATGTTCTTTGAAATATGAGCCTTTAATACCACCTTCTTTTGTCCATCATACATTTCTAGAGCATCATTGTTCATAATCACTTGAAATCCTTTCTGAATTAGCTGCCATATGCTTAGTAAATTGCTTTTCATTCCTGGCACATACAACACATTCAAATCACCATTGTTTGCCATTCCTTCTTTTTGATCACCATATTGCCAGCACATTCAGCTTCCAAGGTTCGTCATCAACAAACCTGATCTTGCTTCTTCTTGATGTATAATGTCCACCAGTCATTCCTTGTGACTTGTCATGTGATTGGAGCATCCAGTATCAAGGAACTAAAGTCGAGATTGAGAGGGTGAGTATGAATCATCTTCTTCAACAGCACATGCCTCATCTTCATCTTTCTTCTTTTGTATTCCTTTTCCAGCCCAGCATTCATCAGCAAAGTGTCCAAACTTCTCACAATTGTAACATTGCACCTTCTTCTTGTCAAAGTTCTTTGATTTTCTTTTTGATTTGTCACTTGTATTTCCTCCATTTGATGAGGACTTGGACTTGTCCTCTGATTTCTTGAATTTAGTCTTCTTCCACTTCTTTTTCTGATCTCCTTTCTTGTAAGCTTGTGCAACCAGTGCTTGATCTCTAGGTTTCACTCCACTCCTTTCATCCATCCTTAATTCTCTTGCTTCTAAAGTTCCCTGAAACTCTTCAAGACTTAAGGCAGAAAATATCTTTAGAATCTACAATAGCATGTACAATATCATCAAACCTGGGATGCAAGGATCTTAAGATCTTTTCACATAGTTTTTGTTCATTCAACTTCTCACCACAACCAGCCATTTGATTTGTGATACTCCTTAGTCTTGAGATCAGATATAATACCTTCTCTTACTCCTCCATCTGCAGAAATTCGATCTGTCTCTACAAGGTCTGCAACTTCACCTTTTTAACCTTGGTTCCTCTAGAATATCACTTCTCCAGAATGTCCCAGGCTTCTTTGGAACTTCATGCATCAGATATTTTGTCAAAATTGGTTGTATCGAGACATTGATGAAGAATGAAAGTGGTTTTGCGATCTTTCTTCTTGTTTTCTTTAAAACTTGATATCTTCTCCTCTATTGGATTGGCTCCCAGATCCTCAAAACCATTTTCTACGTTTTCTAACACTTCTTGAAACACAAACAATGCTCGAATTTGCACTCTTTATTTATCCCAGTCTTTTCCATCAAAATGTGGCATATAGGCTGAAAAATTTCCATTGTTTGCACTTGAACTCATCCTCACTTTACTCGTGTTTCAGGCCTCACACTCCACTCGTGTGTTTCACTCTGATTTTGGTTCTTGGAACCAAGCTCTTGATACCAATTGTTAGCTTTCAAGCTATTGCTTCAAGTGCAAGAAATAGAAAAGTAGAATAACGTATAAATTGTACGACTTGTTTATTGAATGAATGATGTGCGCTATTTATACGTTGTTTATTCCTATTCATTCTAATTGTCCTATAACTAACTAATTAAGTGATTAGTTTTTAGTTGTCACAAACAACTAATGTTTTACTTGAATTACAAAAATTCTCTAATAACAAATCATTCTTGGTTTATCCAGATCATTATAGTTTTACAAGATCATTATTAGTTTATTAAAAACTAGACATGGGCAACGGGGCGGGGCGGATTTTTGCCTTCCCCACCCCCGCACCCGACTAATCAAGGAAAACCTGCATCCGCCCATGTTTTTAGCGGGTGTGAAATTTAGACCTCATCCTCGCCCGCAACGAATTTCGGGTTTCCCCGCCCACACCCACACCCATTCATATATATAAAATTATAAGTTTAAAAATCATATATATTATAATTAGTATAATAAAATAATTATTGTTAGACAATAATAAAATTAAAAAAAATATTTTTTATAGAGATGAGATTTTAATTTTTAATATTTAAAAAATATTGAGTATATTCAATATGTGCATGTATATAAAATTTAAAAATTACAATAATATTACTAGCGGAGCGAGTTTGGCTGCGAGTGCGGGGTGGATATCAACACAACTGCACCCGTCCCCGCACTCGAATTTTATGTCCAGAAAAAATCCGCACCCGTACCCGCACTCAATTAAAGCGGGTTTTTCCCGCCCAAATCATGACGGTTTCGGGTGGGTACCCGTGGGTGCGGGTTATGTTGTCATCCCTATTAAAAACTACACTATAATAGTTTGTAGGGTTATCAGTACTAACTCTTTATATGCATGTGAAAGTGATTAGTTAGCTAGTTGTCACATACAACTAATGTTTTACTTGAATTACAAAAAAATTCTAATAACAAATCATTCTTAGTTTATCTAAATCATTTTTGATTTATTAAAAACTACACTATAATAGTTTGTATGGGTTATTAGTACTAACTCTTTATATGCATGTGAAAGATGGAAGTTACAAATCACATGTTTTAAAAGATAAAAGTACTTAGAATTTGAGTTGCGATGCACTATTTATAAACACATTTTCAAATCTTGTTTCATGTGTAACTTAATAAAAATATATATTATTTTTGTATATAATAAAAACATATTTTATTTACAATAATCAAAACACACGCAATAAATTAAAATTATGTAAACAAATATGTTTTATATTGGACCAACATCCATTTATTATTGAATCCACCAATAAAGTCTATCAACGAATAGAAAACTTATAATGGGATACATGTCTCTACTATTGAATCAACCAATAAAGTCTATCGACGAATAGAAAGCTCATAACGACACACATGTCTCCATGTATAGATAGCTATCATCATCTAATCAAAATTAGACGATGATTTACGAATCATGGAAGTGGAAGAGGATGTAGAACTATGTACTAACAAAATTAGTGTCAAATCTCCTAAAGTATTCTACTATAAAAGAATCTCAACTCAATAAATTTATTCCACTAAATCAACAATGACTTTGATATTTTAGTCAGTGAAAGTATTGTAGTGTTGTCAGCACAACATTATCGTAATGATGTTTGATTTAGAACTCCACTATTTTTCATGAGAATCAACATCAAGATCAATAACGATTCACAACAAATGTCATTATTGAAACAAACTGAAAATAGTTTATTGACATGTTATAGCATATTCATTCTGTCACTAGTGTATCCTTTAGTATATAATGCAAAATAAAATAAATTCCTCCCAATTGAACTTTTTTATCACATGATTAAGATATTCTTTTCCATTTGTTACCAATTTTATCCATGCCGTATCTTATGGGAAGCAACCCAATTGAAGAAAAAAGTGGGAGCTGAAAGAGAAAATCATGATACTAGAGTTGGTAGGAAGATACATTGATTGTAAGTGCTTTTGTGGTCCTCAAGCTCAAGAAAGCCTAATTTAAAGGCTGTTGAAGCCTGAAGGGGAGCAAAGGAACATGATATGGTGGGAAGAGGGGGGGACCTTCGTTACATCTATGGAACAAACCATTATGGCTAATTATAATTTTCAAATGTTACCTTATCATATATTTTTTAAGTTTAAAACCAAAAATTAAAATATGTTGATACCAATATATACCCCTATGCCCCATAAAGATGCATAATTTGCACAAAAATAAGGGATCGGAAAGCACAATTTTAGTTGTATAATGTATTATTGAAATTAAAATTGGTTATGAAAATAAACAAAATAGAAGACAAATAACTTGATTATAGCTGAAATTTTTGTCTCACATAGAATTATGGGATAATTTTTTGTCTTTATTACAAACTATTTAACATATTAAACAATAGTTATTTCACTTATAACTCTTTTTATACTGAATGTTTTTATTGAGTAGATCAAATTTGTAAATTTTTATAAAATTTTAATTGTAATTGATATTTTATCAAGTAAGTTCTTTTCAACGAATGATATCTTTTTTAAAATACAAATAAAATATTGATTATAAAATCATATAGTTATACATAGTGGTGGTCTTGAGAGGCACCAAAACATTTTTTTACTTTAGTAGTATTAGATAGGATATATAAATATTAAAATATTTAATTAAAGTTATATTCAAATAACAATTGTCCAATTTATAAAAGATTTGAGTAGTATAAAAGATTGTATTTGAGAATATTTTCAATTTTGTCTAGTATTAAGAGTTATATCATTTTTTATAACAATGTAAATTAAAATGATATAAATATCTTAAAATTTGTGAAAATGTTATTATTATTCTTGAGTTGATGGCGAAATTTTATTCAAAAAATTAAAAGTCATTAGATATATTTGAACAATTGAACTAAAATCAAATTATATACTATTGAGTTATTTGAAAATATTTAGTTGTTTTTTTTTCTTCTAATGTATCACATTTTATAGAATAATATTAATTATTCATTCAACGTTTCATAAAAAATAAATTTTACATTGAAATTGTTAAGATGTTACTTAAAATTTACTAATTCACGTGATAAATCAATTAGTCTTGTATCATTTGACAAAAATTGAAAATATTTTTTTGAAATTCTTAATTATAATTTAATTATTAATAATTTTGAAAAAGAAAATATTTAAATATTTACAAATGCATCATTTTTTTTATTCAGACAATTTTTGTAATTTCTAATATACATAGTCATTAATATAAAATTTAAAATTACTTAACGAAGTCGACAAGACACCAATCAATTTAATATTTCCTTTAAATTCTTCCATTATATTACATGAGCTGACATACTCACGTATCTGACACTTTATATAAAGATGAGGTAAAATGATTGATTTAGATTTGTTTCTTCCTCATTTAAAACCAAATGTTTAATCTTTTTCTTCATCCAACCAAATCATTAGTCTTCTATCTTACTCATACCAACCCGACTTGGTTATATGAAAAGAAGATTAAGGGTTAAGTTGATATGAGATAGAAGATTAGGGATCTCATTTATCTTAATAAGAAGAAAACCCCCAAAAATTGAATATTTTAATTTTATCTTTATGACGTGATATGAATGTGGTTGTCTAAGTAGATTAGTATTACATAGACATTTGACGTGCAAATAAGCTAAAACAATTTAACAAAATTAAATTGATTGACTTCTTACAAATTAAATAATGTTTTTGTCTATTTCCAATTTAAAAAAAAAATTAATTGCAGTTTTAGACTATTTATTTTTATTGATTTACGAAATTGGTCTCTCTATTTTAAAATTCGACAGTTTTAGTCTTTCTATGATTTTTTAATTAAAAAATAATAACGTAAGATGTTTTAAATAATGTGACATATGATACGAAGATGTATAGTAATTAACATCCTTGAAACTGGAATAAAACATGTAAAAATTTAGCTTTTAATTTCGATTTTTTTTCTTCATATTTTTAATTTAATTAAGGACATACGAATAATTAATGCACCTAGATAATTCTAATTCATATAATTTTATATCACATCATTTAAAATAGGTCAAATTATCATTTTTTTTCTTCAAAAATCTACATAAAGAACCAAAATTATTGACTTTTAAAATAAAGAGACTGATTTCGTAAATTGATAATAACAAGAGTTACCAAAATTACAATTAAACTTTAAAAAATTTAAATAACTTAATCTTACAATTTCAAGGATTAATTAATGATTTGGTCCAAATTAAACTCCCTTCACCGACCGCAATGTTCCATACTCATAATATATAGTACTACATTTTGGTTTGACCTGAACAATTATTTTCCACCACAAGTGGAACTCAAAAAGTGTACACGGAAATGAGTATATATATATATATATATATATAACAACGAGGTTGAGTCAATTTAGAAGATGAAAAATAAAATATGGATAAATCCAATAAAAGGGTCATAGTCTGAATAAGACCACCACATATCTTGGAGTGGGGGCTGCGCCATTTTCACGCCTAAACATGAGTTAAGACACTTCGTGGATTTTGTCCGATACACACACTTTGAAAAATTATAGGTTATTTGAGTCATTGTAATTGATTCAAAGATTGTGATAATAACAACCACTTGTTTATCCATAGTAATCTACATTACATTCCTTCACTAGTCACTATGTCACTATGTGGATAAGAGCATACAGCATTGCAACTTGCAAGTTTTCAATTGCGCACAGTACTCCGTATATTCTTAACAACTCCAAAAATTTGGACAATTAAGTAGCTCAACTGGTTTTATCTTAAGGTTGAAGAGTCAATATAAGCAAATTATCCCTGCACCTCTTAATCTTAATGATTTATTTTATATATATTATCATTATAAAGTAAATTATTCCCACGTTATAATAGTTTTGTCATAAAATGTAAGCAAATTATTTTCGCACTTCCTCTATTCCTTTTTAGTTGCTGTGATAAATTTATTTATGTATATCAAACAAACCAACAAATTTTGTTATTTTTTTTATAAAATTATTTATTTATTTTTTTAAAACGTATTTATTATCTCAATATATATTATTCTCTCGCTATAATAAATAATTAGAAGTATTATTAACAAAATAAATAAATAAATAAAATAATTGATAAATAATTAGAAGTATTATTGACAAAATAAATAAATAAAATAATTGATGTTACATTAAACTTTGAAACAAACAACTAATTAATTTTTTTGTAAATACAATAACTAAAAAGAAATAGAGGAAGTATATTTCTGTGAATTACTATGGCTTTTTTGGACTTTGTTGATATTATAAGTTTAATTTGAAAAAAAAGCATTTGAAAATATGTGTGTATTTATAGTCAAAATATGAATTGATGATCATATACGAGTAATGATGAGTACTAATCATTTGATAGATGATCTAATTGGTATAAATAAATACTTAATTTTATACTATATTTTTTTTCTGGTGATATAATTTTATACTATAATATTAGCCCTTCATTATAAAATATAATGATAAAGAGTTGTTAATTTCACTGTTGTATATTCCATTTGATTAACTTTTGTAAACAACAACACAAATTATATTTACAAAATAAAATTACAAGATCTTGAATTTTGTTTACAGTAAGATCTTGAAAATTTAAAACCTACAAATTTAATTTAAATCTTCTTCTTAGTTTAAAGATGCCACGATTTTATTAAATTCATAAAAATTCAATTTATTTACATCCATAAAATCATACACCATTTTATTTAATCTAAATATAAATTATCCAATTCTTAATTTTGTGTCAACAAAAAATCCTTAATTTAAAAGAAAACAAAGAAATATAGAGAATGGGAAATAAGATAGGGCCGCAAGATAAAATGTCATAAGAGGAGACAAATTGGCGTGAACAACGAACATTTTCTCCAAAAAAAGTGGTGCCGCAAGTGAGAAACGGACCTAAAGCTAAGTGGGCTCCACATGAAAGTGGGGCCATAATATGTGCAGAGTCCGTCCAGTTGATTGGGCCGGCGGCAGTTAGTAAAATGAAAATTGTGGATGGTCGGTCCCCACAGTGGTGTCAATAAGTTTAAGATCACTTTCCTTCTCGACCCCAATATTCTTCAAAAAAATTTAAATACATTTTTAAATTAATTAATTCAGATGATATTCGGGTGAAAAAAAATATTAGCATTAATTAAATGGAGCTATATTTTGCAAATCTTTGGAAGAAAAAAAATTAATACACTAGTCTGATTTAATTTTACTATTCTTGTGTTGACATTTAAATGTAAAAAAATGTTACATGTTAATACTTGAATAAAACTTATTTTCTGTAAAAAGGAAAAAAAAAGTAACCTTTCATAAATTTTTAGGACTGATTTTCTTTGTAAAAATTTGATATAGTTTGTTAATCTGCTTAAAACTATTTTATATTCAGATAAAATAAAAATTGTTTTATGTTAATATCTCTATATAAATAATTAAATAAATCTTAAATAAACTAATGGGTTAATATTGTTTTTGTCCTATAACGAATTAATATATTTATTCAATTAAGTTTTGTTTTTAATTTAATATTGTATTTTGAAGAATTTGATTTTATATAATACTCTATTTCAATACTATTTTATAATATTTCATCAATAAATATTTTATGATAATACATTTAAATATTTTAAAATTTATTATAGAATAATATGTTTAAATTATTATTATTTTCACTAAAATATGCTTAAATTATTGAAAGGTTGTAAAATTTATGATTTAATATAAAATTTAAAATTTAATGTACATAAATAGAATTAAATAAATAAAAAATATATAAAAGTATTATTTGAATGGTATTTTGAAAAAACTTTAATTTTTTCTATTTAAAAAAAATTGACTCTGAGAAGCTAAATTAAATTACTACAAAATGAATAGATAATTTAATTTATTTGAGTTAAAGATTAAAGAATTAAATATTTCAAATTCAAAATCGATTAATTAAAAAATATCTAATATAATAATTAATTATCAATTTTAGTGGTTTAAAAAAATAAAAATAAATTACTGTAGATAGACCAAGTCTAATCTCATCCATGCACATGGACTGATGGACATGGACAAACCTCGTAAGCTATTCTAGGCGCGTGCTTTGCACTGGATGGTCATGGTCCCCTTTTTTCCTTTCTTTCTTCCAAGTAGAACAAGTGGTAAAGTGAGTCGGATATGAAAATTATCATTTGAACACGGAGTTGAGATAGATATATATTTATGATAGTCCACAACTTTTGAGAAAGAAATAGGTAAGGATGAAATACTTAAATTAATTGGTCGAGATTATTAGAAATTTATTTTAATTTAATTTCTTATCTTTTAAAATTTGTTAAATTTACTTGTTGATAAAGAGATAAGTGACATTTAAAGTGAATAATTGTTTATAATTAAAAAAACAATGAAAATATCAAAAATTATTTTAATTATTTTTGAAATACATTTTAGTTAACTAATATTTTATTTTCTCTATACGACAACATTTCACTTTAAAAATTTATAATCAGAGTATAATGAACACATGTTTCATAAAATGTATTCATAAAACAAAAGTTTCTATATTTAACAACTTTGTATAAATAATATTAACTTACGTACATTTTAAAAATATTTATAATCTCATATATCAATTTGAAGGTTTATTATTATTAAAATATCATGAGACTTATTTTAAGTTGTTGTATAATTATATCACTCTACACATAAGACTTAGCTCAAACTCAAGCTTTTACAAACTTAGTTCAAATTAAAGTATTTGATGTTGTGTAAGTTTTAAGTGATATTTAGCATCCTCTTTGCATAAAAAATGGATTCTCTCCATCAATTCCCTTTTCTCCACCTCTCTCCCTCATAAATGCTTATTCTCTTACTCTCTCTTTATTATTTAAAAATATATATGTATTTGAGAGACGAAGAGTATAAGTGTTTGCATACTAGTTTGATGATTCGATTTTAATTAAACATGTTGCCCAAACTGATAAAAAAAATATAAATCGAATTGGATTTACACATTTTTAAATAAAAAATGAATTCGAACAAATTGATATATAATAAATTGGTTTGGTTGGATTCATCATGTGTCAACATTTTATTATAACAATTAAGAACTTAATTTTGTTGAAATTTAACTTCCTTTATAATACCAATCAAATTAAAACACGTGAATAGTAAAGAGCAAGATCAAGTTAAAATAAAATTACAAAGGTATTATAATAGTAAAAAAATAAAATAAAAATGAAATATAATATGTAAGGGTTTAGCATAGGAGCTTGCTTGCTCAAAATTCGAAATTTGATACTCGGACAAAAAATGTTTAGATTTCAACAATTTAGTTCGAATTTAGATTCCAACAAGTAATATGCCCAACCCAAATATCATAAATTAATTTACAATGATTTGGTTTGGATTTGATTGAACAAGTAAACACCTCTAATAGAGATGAAATTTAAATTCTCTAAAACTAAATATTTGTTGATCTTTCTCAATCCCCTCTGTTTCTTTTTATTTTACTTCTTTTTTTATTTTGTTTCGTTAAATTAAAAAGTTTATAATATATAAATTATGAGATAAAATTTTACATAAATATAAAATCATTTAATATGTCATTTTGACTCATAAAGATTAATAGTGTTTAATACAAAAATAAAATACATTAATTTTAATGTATATCAATAACATCTGAAGTAATTTAAAATTTGTATAAAATTTGTATAAAATTTGATATATGTAATTAATACTTTATAAACTTTAAATTGAAATAAAAAAATAAAATAAAAAATAGTTGGAGAAAGAGAGAAGTTTGAAATTGAAGAGAAGTTGGTGGAGCTATCTATATTAATGATCCAAAAATTGAATATAGTGAACCGGCAAACGAGTCTAAGAACAGCTTGTATTATCTCCATTTCCAAATTCAACAACTAGTACTCAAAATAGACACACAAAATTTCTCTTTTAATTTATCTCCATTCTCCACACTCAACTTCTCCTTCACTATGAACAAATAGTTAGTTAGTTAGTTACCTTTTTAATTAACTCACTTTTTTTTTTTTTTTACATTATGTCATACCACAACCACAACCACCACCCACTCCACCATTTCACAGACTCCACCACCGATCCTCACCATTCCTTCCAAACCGCACCTAATTGGCTCAACAACGCCCTTCTTCGCAACCTTGATTCCTCGAACACCAACGTTAACGCCACTAATTTCCTCAACCTCGACACCGCCGCTTCCCAATCCTCCAACCATTGGCTATCTCATCCAATCCTCCACCGTAACAACAGCGAAGTAATCGACGACATCGCCGGCGTCAAGGTGGCGGAAACCGGCGAGGCAGCAGCGGAGGGAGTCATGAAGTGGCAGAACGCGAAATACAAAGGGGAGATTATGGCGCACCCGTTGTACGAACAGCTTCTGTCAGCACACGTGGCGTGTTTGAGAATCGCCACGCCGGTTGATCAGTTGCCGAAGATCGATGATGAGCTGTCACGTTCACAGAATGTTGTTGCCAAGTACTCTGCCTTTGGACAAGAGTCTCAGGGGCAGGGCATTCTTGATCATGATAACAAACAACAGCTTGATCACTTCATGGTATCATATTATTCATTCTTTATTTTATTTTTCTATATAATTCTATTTTTTATTGTTGCTAATTTTGAAATTTAGTTGTTTGAGATTTAAAAATAGAAAGTTGTTTTGTGTTTGTATGTCATACTGAAAATCTATATATTTTTTTTTAAATTAATTATAAAAAATACTCAAAATAGCTATCGATTTGAAGTAATTTTTTATATAATTTTAAGATTATAAACACACATATGAAATTTTTTAAAAGTTATTATTTTGGTACTAAATTACTTACACTACTTTTTTCGTTCATGGTTTTTTGTATGGTAGTTTCTTTCTAATTTTATGCCACTGGAATGTAATTTCTGTTGTATGGTTACGATTTTGAAATTTTCCTCATTGATGCTGCAGTCGCACTATGTTATGTTGCTATGTTCTTTCAAAGAACAGCTTCAACAACATGTTCGTGTTCATGCAATGGAAGCAGTAATGGCTTGTTGGGAGATTGAACAGTCCTTACAAAGTCTAACAGGTACAATAATATGTAATATTCTTCTTTTGATTCTTAGTTTGTTATATCTCAACACAGAAATAAAGTAAAGTTTATACATGATGAAATAGAAACGTAACTTAATTGAAGTTTTTTTTGCTCAATTTTAATGGTAGACATTATAGTTATACTGTATGGCCCAATTGTCCTTTTTTTTTAAAAAAAGAGTTGTCCTTGCTTTTAGCATGTTGTTAATATGCCAAATTATTATGCACTTTGAATGTAGTCACAAACCATTTGGTTACGTTAGCTAACTTTTTGTGCATAATAAACAGCAAAAGCACGCAGTCCTTTTCCAATTGAATGAGAACTTTACTCAAAAAATTGAATGAATACTAAAGTGGTAGTTTTTGCCACATGATGTATGAGGAACAGGATTTTCACCAGGGGAAGGTACAGGAGCAACAATGTCTGAAGATGAAGATGAGCAAGTAGACAGTGATGTTAATCAATTTGATACTGGTGGTTTGGATGGTTCAGACAGCATGGGATTTGGTCCTCTTGTTCCAACTGAGAATGAGAGGTCCCTAATGGATCGTGTAAGACATGAATTAAAGCATGAATTGAAACAGGTATGTCCCTATTGGGATTACATTAAATGTTGAATAGGAAAGGTACCGGTATAAACCGCTTCCTTAAATAAAATACAAGTAAATATAAGTTAAAAATATTTGATTTATTTATTCTTATTTTTAATTCATTTTTGTTTATATTATATTCTAAAAGGAGTAATTAATCTACTTTTCTTCACAATATTTTCAAATTATTTTTTTACTGTTTTTTATTTATAAATCACACATTTTTTGTATACAATCACATAGACTAATTATTTGAATTGAATACATTACACTGAACAACAAAACTCTATTTTGAGTATTAAAAAGATGTTGCATTTCTAGAGTTAAATATGAAGTAGGAGTTCCAACTAAGTTGAAAGAGATACAATTTCATTTTCACATTATTTAATTTAATGTAAATTAATAATAAAAAGTGTGTTTCCCATCATTTGAGATTTCTTCCCACGCGATGAACCTAAAAATTCTTTTGACTGTATTGTAGGGTTATAAAGAGAAAATTGTGGACATAAGAGAGGAAATTTTGCGCAAGAGACGAGCTGGGAAACTTCCCGGTGACACTACCTCAGTTCTTAAAGCTTGGTGGCAATCGCATTCAAAGTGGCCTTATCCTACCGTAAGAACTCAATAATCAATATTAATTTTACGATATTTTTTTATGAAAGTTAGGGTGTGTGTTTGATTTGTTGAAAAACAAGAGAGTTGACAACGCAATTTTAGTTGTATTGGCTACGATTTTTTAATTGATTAGAGGACTAAACAAAATGAGAGGTGGGGGACCGGACAATAGCTGAAATTTTTGTCTTCCACTGAATCATGGAACATCATTTTACAAACATAAAAAATTGTTCAGTACCTTAAATGCTTGTCTATACTTTTCTGTCAAATACTTCTCTTTTGTAGATCAAATGCACATTTATAGTTTGAAATATTAACTTTACAATATATACTTTGAAGTTTTAGTTTGATATCTATTTATATTTATATTTTTCTGAACATCATTGAATGATCTATTTAAAGGAATAGCAACATCTGTGTATGATCAATCATAGTGCACTTAATTCACATTTTGTTATTGTGATCTTTCAGGAGGAGGATAAGGAAAGGTTGGTGCAAGAAACGGGATTAGAATTGAAACAAATCAATAATTGGTTTATCAATCAAAGGAAAAGGAATTGGCACAGCAATCCTTCAACTTCTAATGTCTCGAAGAGCAAGCGCAAGAGGTATTATTTAATTTTCATATTAAAAAAACCAGTCCCTTTCATAAGTATTAAATTTGCACGAACTCTACACCAATTTTAAATTAGAAAGAAACAATGCAGGTGATAAAAGTGTTGGCCATTACATGTAAATGGGGGCAAATTCGAGAACTAATCCATGACTATAGTGCAAGATATGCATAGCAGCAGATCCAACAAAATCAATGAGCGGGGAAAAAAGAATCACATTTTGCTTCTGACCAAGTAACAGAGTCAAAACAGAGATGAGGAAGTTTGATGGCCTGCACTAGCAGAACCTAGGATTCAACAAAAGTTCAAATATACTATTTTTTATCTCTAGAATTAAGATGTTAATTTCTTAAAGTAGTTCTTCAATTTTTTTAGTCCATCCCTATATTTAACAAATTAGCATGTTTTTAATTTTGTCATTAAAGTGTCTTTAGAAATTAATTGTGGCAAGATTCCATTAAAGAATATCATTTGGATGCCAACTTATGCAGTCCATATTTCAATTTCCATTCATATCAACTAAGTCACTCACACGAGCTTGTTGCATACTAGAACTAATAACATCACCCTGATCTTCAATAATCACATTCAAATTCCATCATATTCTGAAGGTGTTGGAAAATACAAGAAAGAAAAGTTTGTATTGTGTTTGCCATTTATGAAAGCTGCTTCAATTACCATACAAAAAAAATTATTCTTTATCAAAATATTCAACTTACTTTTAAAAGAGGTTTAGACATAGTAGGTTGAATCATAAATAACTACAACATAGAAGAGGATAAAGGAGACAAATATATTTTATACTACTTTATAATAAACTATTGCTACATATAATTCTCTCCTTACAAATAGATTTTGTTTTAGTACATTCGAGAACTTAATCCACTATATTCATAAATAGCATACAAGTATTCTTCATTTTGCTTATTCAGACTTTGAGTATTTTGTTGGAACCAAGTTGGTCCTTTCAATCAAAGTTAACAAAAGTATTTTATGTAAATCGAATTTTTATGTTAAAAAAAGTATTTTATGTAAATCGTATTTTGACTTAGAAGAACAAATCGGAGGCTGTGCAAAATTAGATGATGACATCACCAGATGATACATCTAGAGGAAGCAACCAGAGGATAAAAATGTCACCAGAAGGTTCGGCCACAGGATACCAGAAGATACCTCCAGATGATACCAGAGGATGTCATCAAAGGAAAACATCAATCAGAGGATATCATCAAAGGGAAGAAACAAATAACATCATCAGAGGATATATTTCTTGGCCCAGATCAGAAGAAAGCAGAGTCCAGAAGGAGACTTGGTCCAGATCAGAAGGAAGCTTGTCAGAGGGAGACTTGTTCCAGACCAGAAGGAAACATAAGTCAGACCTGATCCAGACTCAGTCCTGACCAGAAAATAACTGGTCCAGAACAAAGATCAATGGTCTAGATCAGAGGATCACATAATGGTATAGATCAGATCACATGGTCCAGAGTTGGTCGAGATCAGAGGATCACAGAATTGGTACAGATCAGATTACATGGTCCAGAGTTGGTCGAGATCAGATGATCACAGAATTGGTACAGATCAGATTACATGGTCCAGAGTTGGTTGAGATCAGAAGATCATACGGTCCAGAATTTAAATCATGATGTAAATCAGTGAAGACTTGATTAAAATTCGAAGAAGACTTGATTAAATTTTGATAGAAATTTGATCAAAGTATTAAGGGGATTTGATTCAAAAATTCACTGAAGACTTGAAGAAATTCGAATGCAATCTGAAGCTTAAAAATATATGGTTTGAAATTAAAAGAAACAAGATTGGTCAACAGAATTTTCAAGTGCAATCTGAAGTTAAAAAGATACGTTTTTAAATTAAGTGAAACATGATTGGCCAACAGAATTTTCAAAGGAAAACTGAGCAAGATTCATCTCGAAAATAAGCTTAGTCAAAGCCCAAATTTCAGCTATAAAAGAAGGCTCCAGACAGCAGCATTAAGCATCGAAAAACACAAGAACTCAAGCTTCATATTCAACACAATCCGAGAGTTCAAAAGAGAGAATCACTTGAGTGCAAAAGAAAAATTTTCTAAGTGTTTTCGAGAGAGAAATTCAGTGCAGCAATCAGCATTCCAGAAGCAACTTTGCAGAGTTCCAACCCTTGTAATCAAACCCGATAGTGGTGTAGATTCCTTCTTCAATATGGACTGTCAGATTGGTAGGAGAAGACTTGACTTGTAGAGTCAAGGTGTTGTTTTCGTTCCTCAAAAGTCTGGGGTTGTCAGGCTGTTTGAGAAAACTGGCTTGGAGGGTTAGGTGCTGTAATTCAAATGTTTTGAATTAGTGCATTGAAGCCTTCAGGATGAAGGGACTCGATGTAGCCAAGTTAATGGTGAACCAAGATAAATTGTTGTGTTCTTATGCTGTTATTTTCCGCTGCTAAGTCTGATTATTTATTCATTAAGTAAATCACATCAACATTCAACAAAACAGCAAAAAGATTCAAAGTTTGGCAAACACAATTCAACCCCCCCTTCTCGTGTTGCACCTTCATATTTTTCTTTAACATTTCCAAATTGTCGTCCTCATAATCTTCTTCAACTTTCTGGCATCTTGCCGTTGAGGTTCATAAGAGTTGTTGTACCTTTTCAAATACCTCTTAGGAGTAAAAGGGTTGTTGCCGGTATTGGGCTGGATTACATTAGTTTTAGTTTGTGTCTAATTTGACACAAAGTTTGTTTTTAGGATTTTAACTATCATTGAGAGGATGTTACATATCAAGTTTTATATTAGTACAAGTGTGTGAGAACACTTTTGATTGATTTACATCATTTCTAACGATTCTCTTTTGAGAGGATAATTCATTCATTCTTTTTATTTGATGTGTTCTTAGCTTTTTCATATTTTCTTATTTAACACAATCTTTTTCATTTTCTCTCTTACACTATAACTTAATGGACTGAGTGAGTTCTCCTTAAATACAAAGATGAAGTGTCCGTTAAGAATATTACCGTAAAAAATCTTCAATCATCATTTAAGGTAGATCAGTCTCTAATATGTATCCATACATATCTCTGTGAATGATTATGTGTATATTGGTATTGAGGATAGGGATGTAGAGGATACTATGACCAGATCATATCTTAAATACTTTTAAACACTAAGTAGATTCATGATGTTCATCAGAGGATGCGTAAATGATTTGTCTTCTTTGAAGCGTTGACTTTCATCAGAGGATACATAGTAACTCAGAGTCAAATGATCATACGTTTGATTTGATTATTAGAGGCAGAGACAATCACTAATTATCAAGGCTCAGACAATCACTTGCTTGTCACGCTAATCAGAGACAGACGAACAGGCGCTGTTGAATTCACCAGAGGCAGACGACGTATGTTTGTTGAATTCATCAGAGGCAGATGAACAAATGCTTGTTGAAATCATTAGAGGTAACAAAACATATACGTGTTCACCAAAGGCAACCAAGACACAATGTCTCTATCATCACCAGATGTTAACTGAATCTTGCTTGCTTTTTTAGAGTTAACTGAAGTTTGCTTGCTTTTTCAGAGTCAACCGAAGCTTGTTTTCTTTTTCAGAGACAACCAAAGATTGCAACATCAATGGCGCATGTTCACCCGACTTAGAACTTATAGCATATGTGAAGTCTTGGTTTTCTTTGTCTTGGTCCAATTATCAAAGAATTTTTCTTATATCATAATGCACACTTTGATACGCTTATCTTTGTCGTACTTCTTTTTCTATATTACAACTTGCTCTATTAGTAGACATAGTTACTTGTTTATTGGGTTGGGATTATCTACCTCTGAGTTTCGTACATTTGGTGACTTTGTATTTATCTCTCTATTAACCAATCATTTTCTCTCATCTAAATATTTTTTATATCAATTAATTTTAATCATCAATTTTACTCTAAAATAACTAAAGTCACACATCACTAAAGGTAGAGATTCATTTTCTTGTTTATTAGCTGGTAGTATTTTTTGTGTTTTAAGACACTCATATTTGCAATTTATACTACCATAAAATGAATAATCATTAATACAATTATGTATCTTCTAATTTAATTTGTACATTCAACACATACAATTGGTGGATAATGTTTTTTATTTTTTTTGCTTTTATTATCATTAAAACATCAATTAAATAATTATAACTAAAATCACTTTTACACTAACATTAACATGTCCAAATATTAGTTGAGGCATTAATATTCAAACCATCCCCCACCAACCAAAACTCAAAACTAGAAAATTTTGCCAAACCTTAACAAAGGGCTTCCACTAGATAAAACCCAAAACTAAGTTACGCCACCTTTGCCCACCACACAATACTTGTAATCAAAATTGTAATGAATACACAAAAAAATATTTTATATGAACATCAAACATTTATAAATCGAACTTTAGATTTAGATGATAGTTTACATTTAAACATTTTGCTCTGTCGTAATCTTGAAAGTTGTTATAATAAGTTGATCTAATCTTAAAAGTAACCTTTTATTTATATTAATTTACGAAATCAAATCTTTTAATTTAAAATTTTATAACTTTGGCCTCTCATTTTGATTTTTTTACTAAAAAATCGCAATGTGACATATTTTAAATAACATAATATATGATGTGATGATGTATAATAATTAACATTTATGAAATTGCAATGAAACTTATAAACGCTTCAATTTCAACTTTAGAAATTATTCATTTTTGTAATTTAATTAATGACATATGAATAATTAATGAATCTATATGGTTCTATATGATTTTCAACTTTAGAAATTACTTATTTTTGTAATTTAATTAATGACATAAGAATAATTAATACATCTATATGATTATATATGATGAAATACATATAGTAACGAAAACTGATGACTTTGATAATAATGGACCAATTATATGAACAAGTTAATTATAATTTTAATAATTAAAAAAAGGAAAAAAATAAATTTTTCTTTCTATAAAATTTCAAAATTTTAATTTTAATCTCTATAACAAAATTCTCACATTTTTAATTTCTAAAAAACAATATTAGTCAAAATATTTATTCAAAACAGTTTATACAAAATCAAAATAAATACTAAAACTGACAAAATTTGTCTTAGAGACTAAACGTGAAAGACACTAATTTATTAGTGACTACAAACATATTTAATAAAAAAAATTAACTCTCATTCTATTATCCTATAAAAATAATTGAAAAATCAAATCACATTATATCGTACCAATTTGTTAAGTTAAAAAATTTATATGGAGAAACGAATATGGATAAAACTTTAGCGAGCAAAAGGTTTAGTCTGCATAGCGGAATGGAGATAAAATCAATGTCTTCCGGTGTGTGACAGTTACTTATACTTTTATGTTGGTTATTTGAATTTTGTGATACTAATTTCAATTGTAATTAACACAATATTTTATTGTTGTTTAATAAATAGGTTGATAAAATATGTATATCTAGATGAGAGTTAGCAAAATTTTATTCTAAACTTTTACTTTCATTAATTGATAATTGATATGAGTTTCGTGTTTAAATTTTTTGTTAAAAATAAAAGATAATTGATATGAGTTTTGTGTTTATACTAGAAGAATCCAATTTGTAATCTATAATCCATTATGCATATTGCATATTTTTTCAGATTTTTATATTTAAGAAAGTTTCAAAATCAAAGTCACTCGTGTAATATCAAATCAATATTTTTTAATAAGATATATAAATATTTAGTGGATAATTAATTTTTGTTTTAGTACCAAAAAAATATATGTGTATATTCGTTAGCATGTGTATTTATTTAATATTTTTTATTTTATTTATAATTAAATTACTAAAAAATACATACGTAGTAATGTACGTGTTATGCACTCGACTAAATTGGAGAAAATTTGCTTTCGTTTTTAGCGGGTGTTAAATTTAGACTTCATTCTCACTTGCAGCGGGTTTCGAATTTTTTCACCCACACTCATTTATATATATAAAATTATAAATTTAAAAATTATATATATTATAATAAGTATAATAAAATAATTATTATTAGACAATAATAAAATTAAAAAAATATTTTTTTATAGAGATGAAATTTTAATTTTCAATATTTAAAAAAATATTAAGTATATTTAATATGTACATATATATTAAATTTAAAAATTATAATAATATTACTAGCGGAGCGGATTCAAGCAGGTACCACATGTGCGAGTTATGTTGGCATCAGTTAATATATGTTTATGCTTTTATGATCTGTTTAAATTACAAAAGAAATTGAAAAGAAATAAAGTAAAAGAAAAGAAAGAATGATAAAAGGATATTGAAAGTGAAAATATTTTTTAGTTGTTTAGTATGAGTGGACGTGCAATAAAAGAAATACATGTATATTTAACAAATGACACATAAACACTCTTAAAACTAAAAACATTATAAAAATGGGGATTATATTGTCTTTTGGTTCTAAAAACTTACTACATCGCACCTTCAATTCACCTATTGGCAAAGACAATATTTACTTTGTTATTTTTGTATGTTCCAAACAAAGAAAATCGTTTTTTCGCTCAATTTTCTCTCCCTTCACAATCTTTCCTCAGAAACAAAAACATAGTGTTACGCTCACTTCTATCGTCTCTCACTATTCCATGTACCCTTTCACCCAAAACTCCAAAACCATCCTGACTTTGCCATCACCCAAGACCACCGACCTTCCACCTTCCGGCAGCATTTTCCGGCAACCCGGCACCGTCCCTCCTTCTTTCTCAATCGTTTAGTTCTGGTTCGTTTCTATTCATCCTTACCAAGTTGTTTCTCTTATTTATTCTTCTTTTATGTTGTTTCTATGGTTGTTTTGATTCTATTATTGAACATTTTTGTATTGTTTTGATTGTTTTTTTGGTGTGTTGTTTCATTGAATTACTGTTCTTCTATTATGTTGATTTTTTATTATTATAAATATTTTGTGAAGGAAGAAGGGATTTTTTTCAAAAACTGTTACTTGATTTTTTTTCTCTTATTTGAGATTGATTTTCATGTGGTTTTTGCACTGTAGCCTTGAAATCGTGATTTGCAAATGATTTTTTAAAGAATGTTGATCATAATGAATAAATTATTAATGTTTTTGCAAGAAAAAAGTATAACAGGTTTCATTTTTATAATTCCCCCAGGGCACCAAATATCTTAGGACTGGCTCTGACAGTTTTGTTTAGTTATCTGTGCAAGCCTAAGCCATTCAATGGTGAGCAATCTCTCAATCTTTCTCTTATTTGATTCCTCTCCATTCCCCACTGATTTTGATATTTAATAATTGAATGGCATTTGTGAAGGAAGCACAACAAGAACATAGTCCGAATATTGAGGAGTGTTTGAAACTACTGAAAGGAGAGCGAGATGAACAGCGCCTTGCTGGGCTTCTTCTGGTCACCAAGTTCTGCAAAGCTGACAATCACTCCTCACTTTCCAAGGTTTATGATGCCGTTGGTTCTCGCTTTCTTGATCGGCTACTCAGAACTGGTACTTGCTCTTCCATTATCCACCGATTTCCCGCTATATTCAACTTGTAATATATTACTGACCTTATCTTTTACTGAAAAGGTATGGGAAAAGGAGCCATATCCAGTGGCGGAGACAACAACCGGGATGCTTATTTGAGCCTATCGGTTACAGTTCTTGCTGCCCTTTGTCGAGTTCCAGAGATCGCATCCTCAGAAGATATGAGTTCCAAGATTCCACTAATATTGGAAGTAATGGCCACCCAGTATGGTGTTTTTCTTTTCTTTCACATTTCTTGACTAATTCTAGTTTTCCCCCCTCAATTTTCTTAATTACCTTGATTGCATTATATATAGTCCGTTGTTTCTTAAAAAACCATTCGTATTGATTTATGTTTAAATTGAAGGTTAACTATGAACTACTACTGTCAAATTATTATTATTATTATTATTATTTCTTAACTTTTGTTAAAATACTATTATGCAGTTATTTTCTTGAACCTATTATCTTAGAGATAGTTTTGCTATGCATAAAATTCAATTACATATTTATTTTCAAATGATGGGTGAAAAATTTAAAATTTCAAACCTTCTGTGTTAAGCCTTTATAAAGCATACATTAGTTGCTACTATAGTAAAATTGTTAATTATAGGCCTTCTCGTTCATTGTTGATATTTTGTGGCCCACATGTTTGAGCTTTAGTTTTAATGTTTTATATACCAGCGATCTTTAATTTTTGTTGTTTTGAAGAAGTGATATTCTTTATAATTTTTGTCATATTCTTGTTTAGATCTGGCTCATCTGTTCTTGAAGAATGCTGTGAATTTTTATACTTGGTATTAACAGCTTCAGAAAATGGAATCGAGAGATTTTATGAATCGAGAGGCATCAAAGTATTAGCTTCTCAGTTGCCTTCTCTACAAGATGGTATGATATTTTCGTCTTCTGCACCTGGATAGCTTTGTAGTAACCATTAACTGTTGCAAATACATCTACAAGCATGTGAATAATGAACTTCCGTTCCCATGTTTTTGTCTATGCATCATAATGCATAACAGTCGAACATTATGCAGGTTCGCATCTGGTGGAAATATCTATTAAACTTTTGCAATTGATTCTGAGCAGGATGTCATTAGACACAATCCAGAATGATTACTTATCTGAGCTCTCAGTTCTTGTGAGTGTACTTTTTAGATATTTGTATTTTAGAGTTTTTGTGTGCTCATTTTGATTTTGTGATCTTACTTCGTGTTAAATAAACTTCTATGCCATAACTCTCTACAGGTGGCTGCAATTGCAAGGCAGTTTGCTATCTTGCATAATTCCTTGAAATTCGAAGCTCTCCACCTCCTCAATGCCATTCTTTCTTCAACAGGTTCGGTATGTAATATTTTCTTATTCTGTTATTTTCAGTCATACGGTCTCTATAATATAATGAAATTCCAACTTACTTAGTGAAGAAAGCTCGTTTAATTTGGTATATTTGGGGCTGTTGTCTGTGCCCTAACATTTATCATTTTGCTTCTGGATTAGAGATTGGATGATGTTTTCTTTATTTGAGTAATCTCCTTTGTGATGCAGGTCTAGGGCATTTGCTTGTTAAAATATTCTCACCTGAAAAAGTTTTTTTTTTTTTGGTTTTGTATAAATAGTGCTGATTTTGGTTTGACAGTCTGTATTCCTGGTGAGATTATGTACACTTTGATTCATTTGCCATGAAATTGACTTGTAGATCTTGGTATTTTCAGTCACAACTTCTTCATACTCTCCAATTACGGCCTCAAGATAGCTGGTCATACAATGTCCGTGTTGGTATCATGGCCGTTTTGCAGAATCGTGTGGGTATGTTCAGACAATTTGCTGAATTATATTCATTATACTACTTTACCTTTTATTCTCAGTTACTCTTTGTAATAAGTACTTAAAATGGAAATCTACCAGTGTCTCTTAACTGATAAAGGTGTATACAAGTGGTGTAATCTTGCATAATGAAAGGCGTAAGTCTGCAAGTTTTGTTATGTTAGCAAGAAAAGGTTTGTATTATTGTAAGAAGCTTAAGGAAAAATTCTTGAATATAGAAAGAAAAAATTAAAAAAGAATAAACTATTGTTTAGAGAAAAGTGATTGATGTTACTCGGATTAATATAATGTTCCGTAAGCCGAGCAATGGGTTTCACATTACAGAAGACAATGGAGGAAGAGAGGAAACTTTTAAATTCAATTTTCACTTAGTTTCTTCTTGATTAGTTTTGAAAAAAATTATGAATGTAATATTAGTGTTGTAGCTGTTAATGAGGATATTGGTATTATTTTTAGACAAGAAAGCATGCAAAAGCATCACACTAATGAAAGTGATTTTAACTTAGGAGCATAACTAAAGTAGCTATAAAAAATCAGTCATGCACCCTAAGTATTGATGTGATGTCTCTTTCAGTAAGTGTTTGCTTATTCTTCTCTGACAATGACACTATTCATAATTAATTATCTAGAACTTATATTCTCAATTCAGGATAGTTAGTTTCAAGATAAGGTAGTAAATGAATAGCACTTTCTCCATACACTCATGAAAGTTTATGCAGATATTCTGAAGTTGTATACTGCAATATTGATTTGAGCTAAAATAAGAAAACACTAAACTATATTAATTGCTTAATTTTCCCTTCATATGCAGCTCCTGCTGAAAGGCTTCAGGCTCTCATTTTAGCCGAGTCTATGGTTTCCATATTCGGGGAAGATTGGTTGATTAGCCAAGTAAACACTAATGACACACAAGATCCAACTCCAGCTGACATGTAAACTTTGCTTGTTAAATGCTAACTTTTAAGTCCATGCACCGAGTGCTTGTTGCTGTTTTAGTGTTTTTTCTCACATGTTGTCTTTTTAGGTGTCTGTTGCTTGTGTTGGAACAGTCGAGGGTTGAAATTGCTGTTCTTCTGAATGAGTTAGCCTATTTAAAATATGAAGCGCCTCAAGATACTTCAGCCACTGCTGAGGCATATTCTCTTAAGCAACGAAATGTGGCTGTTGCCTACTCTTTGGTTGAGAGGATAATAAAACTCATTTCAAATGTTGGGGAAAATGATGGTATATACTCTGCCATTCACTTGGCCTTTAAATACAATTTTTGTGTTCTACTTTTAGGAAAAATCATAATAACACAAAAAATGGCCCATTTGTTCAAATTCAGTCTCATTTGTTATCATACTGTTGAAACTAAAGGTATTTAGGTAAAGTAAGAGGAAAACAGAGATAAGACTCTGAAAAATACTCCTGTGCATTAATGTGATGTGATAAGAATAATAACTAATAAAAATATTCTTATAGGACACTAAATATTGGGCCTTGGCCCAATAGATAGGTTGATTAGAGAATAAGAGTTAGTTAGTATATTCCTTGATTTTATGGAATTCTGTTACATATTTCTGTAATAAAACAGAGGGAAGGGTAGTTAGAAATTCAGTCAAAAATATAGTTTGAAAACAGTTAGGAGAATATTTCTCTGGATTAGGAGCAGTTATGCTCTGGTTTAGGAGTTCTTAGAACTATCGTTTAGTTCCTTTTCTGCATTTTCAGATTTCCACAATTGTAAGAGCTTCAAAGCTCATCAATTTCAGTCAATAAAATTCATTCAGAAATATTGTTAGAAAACAGTTAGGAGAATATTTCTCTGGATTTATGCTATGGTTTTGGAGTTCTTAGAACTCTGGTTTAGTTCCTTTTTTGCATTTTCAGATTTCCACCATTGTAAGAGCTTCAAAGCTCATCAATTTCAGTCAATAAAATTCTGGTTTCTATCATATTCTAACACAATCTTTGCTGTTCTTCAACATTTAGGGCCAAATAGAAACTGAAGTTGGGCAGGAGGCTGGTGGGTAGGGGTGTAATAACCAAACTATTGATCCAATGAACTTGAAAATCCAAACCAATGAAATTGGTTTTTTTTTCCTTCATGTTTGGATCTAAACCGAACCAAATCATTAAAATCCTAACCCTATTGGTTCGAGTATCGATTCTACGTCATTCAAAACCAATCTCCCGAAACCCGAACCAAATCATTATACTTTATTACTATTTATTTTATTTCACACTATATTAATAGTATTATCTTAAAAAGTATGTTATATTCATATATATTTTAATCAATATATTATTGTTCTTTATTATAAATTATATACTTGCTTTAATAGCAAAAAAAAATCTAAAGTGTTTTTAAGAAAAATTAATTTTTAGATTTTTTAACATAAGTTTCTATAATTGTCAACCCGATTGAACTGAACCAAACCAACCCGTTCTTTCATCGATTTGGTTTGGTTTGGATTTCGCGAGAATTTGTTTCAAAAGCCAAACCAACTAATTTTGATTGGTTCAGATTTTCTCTCTTAAAATTTGAACCAAACCGAATATTTACACCCCTACAGGTGGGTTGGTGCTCAGTTTTTTCTGTTTTTATCCTGTTATCTGGGTCAATGGTTAATATTGTGCAAATTTTGGTTTTACTAGTTATACTTTTTCCCTATTTGCATCGACAATGCGTTTAATCTCTTTTACTACAATCTTGATTTATTGAAATGTGATTCTCATCTCATATTTGAGACTTGGAAATTGTGGGCTTTGTTCTTGTGTATTTGATATAATGTATTTTTATCACTAATGCTCTATAGGGAATGTCCTCGATGAAGGCACATTAACAAAGCTGATTCTACAACTTAATGAGACAATTGCTGTTGTGCTAGAGTATTTAGAAGATGCTAAGGTAATGCTGCTGGTGATAATTAGTTTTCTAAGATAATTTTAACACTTAATATATCTCAGCAATGTATAATGGTGAAATTATACAGGTACATGGCCAAAAGAAAGGGGACGATTTGCTTGCGTCAGTGCGAATTATTGGGAGGTATGATATTTAACATTGCCTGTTTGCATTAGCTGTACTTAAGCACTGGATGGATAGGTGTGAGATTATGTGTTGACATTTCACTATTCCCTTGAACGATTTAATTCTAAACTTCTAATAATGTGTCAGACATTTTTATCCAATTTATTAATGTAGCACGTGATGTTGAATGGCAGTCACAAAAATGATAGACATTGTAACTTGGTATTGTTCATGCTCTGATTAAGATTTTGTCATTCTATCTTAAAATGGTTGCACCAGGAAAGGATAAAAACAAGTTTTATCTATTTTCCTAAGGCTAATTGTAAACTGTACAAAAATCTTAGCTAATGTTAAATACTTCGTTGTTTCTTCGATCTCCATGCCCATCCTCCAGAGAAGAGGTGGTTTTTGTCAAGCTTATATTAAGTGGAGTTTGAAGGTTGCTTTTATATTTCACTCACTCTTCATGCAAGAGTAGTTCAGGCTTGAAATTTAAGCCTTGATAGCATGCCGAGAACTGGAAGCTTAAAGGGTCAGGAAAGGATTTATATCACTGCTCTTCAGTTAAGGACGAATACTTCGGAAGAACCCGAGTTCAATCCTGGGTAGAACAATTCTTGGCAAGGGTTTATTTACCTTCTGACCGAACTCCGGATTACTAGGGCTCGATTCCCCTAGGAACTGGAGGGTTAAAACCAAAACAAATCTCTTATATTTGATGTATAGTGTATGGTATGATGGTTGAAACTTGAACATTTGTTGAGGTTTTTTTCATTGCTTTTGAAATCTAACTTAAATTTTGAGAGGAATTATTACGATTTAAGAACTATTATTGTGTATTTGTTTCAGCTATCTAGCAGAAGCACCACTTGCATGCAAGGAAAAGGTTCAAGATATTTTAGGGTATATGCTATCTATTGAAGGTGCAGATGAGCAAAGGTATCTTTAATAATAGATAGTTATTTGTAAATCTTTTGCTCAGTGTGTATTTTGGGGCATGAATAGCTTTTGCTTAGATTAATTCTTTGCTGCAGGCCCTTCCACTCTGTCTGCTTTCTGCTACCTATGTTGTGTCAAATTACTATGGAGGTTGAAGGATGCAAAGCTTTGGCTTCGTGTGGAGGACTTAATGCTGTAAGTTATTATCTGGTTCTAATATTTATATTTTATTCTTTGTTTCCTCTTCCATTTTTTTTTGGGTCAGTTTATAACTTCATTTTAACTTAAAGGAGGACCTTTACGAATAAATCAACAAAATGGTAATGGTAACTTGCTCATTGCATAGTTTTATTTATATTGTATTGTTTATATACTAACATGAATTTTGCATTTATTGCAACAGTATCATTTCATCACATTACTCACAGTATTTTTGTTTGGCTAAATATAATGGGTCTATTTACAGGTTTTAGATTGCCTCAGTAAATTAATTGGATCAAGTGGTTATATGGCTGAGGATGATGGTTGTGTCTTCCTGGCATGTGATACAATAATGAACCTTCTACTGAAGGTGATGTTCTCATTATAATAACCAGTCTTGTGATATACTATTATTAGTTATGCAAAATCCTGACAAAAGTTGCACCTTTTGGACTGTAGAAAGACAAAGTGCGGCTGATGTTACATGAATCAGCTTTTGTTGATCTTCTTAAAGCATTGGCTTATTGGTCAGGTACCGTACTTGATAGCTTCTATCATAATTAGTGTTTTCATTTTGCGTTATCATATATGATCAAATTATTTGCTTGTTCATCTTCTTGTTTACATGCATATTTTAACAGTGATATGTTCTCTGCTGCAAGTGTAAGGAATAGCATTATGATCAAAATCATTACAAAGTGCAGTGGACATCATTAACAAGAATTTAAACCGATTTGTGAGAGGATGTGAAGTTTATGTCTAGAGATTTAGTAGAAGAGATAGTACCCTAAGTTGTTCTGTGATACGTTCTCTGCTGCAAGTTTAAGGAATAGCATTATGATCAAAATCTTTACAAAGTGCAGATGGACATCATTAACAAGAATTTAAACCGATTTGTGAGAGGATGAGAAGTTTATGTCTAGAGATTTAGTAGAAGAGATAGTACCCTAAGTTGTTCTATGATTGCAAGTAAAGCCAATCATAGTTGCACTTTTATGATGTTTTCTGTTCCTCAGTGCAATAGAAATTGAGCTAACCTTGTTCAATATTTTTATCATTGTTTCCGTTTGGGTGATATGGACTGAAGAATGAGTATAACTTTTGATGTCAAAACTAGTATTTATGTCATCAAATATTAATGAGCGAGAGCGAAGTTAATTTATGACAACCAAAACACCCAAAAAACACACAAAATTGAATCTTGAAAGGTGAAACCTAGGGCATCATTCAGTCGTGTTAGGATACCATGATCAAGAACCGAGAGATTTTGGATTTTGGAAGAGTATTTGGTCTTATCTTATAAAAACTTTTGTTAGTGTTTGGAAGAACTTATGAAAAACAACTTATTAAATGCTCATTAGTTGTTTTTAGCTTCCTTTCATAGTTTCACTACGTGAGCACTAATTGAAGAGTGGGGATTTTGGAGTTAACCCCAACCTTTTCCTGGGATATTAAGGGTCCATGTACTTGGTAAAAACATTTCATGAGTCTCACATCTTCTTTGTTAGTAAGTAAAATTAACATAAATTTTAGAAAATGAAAGTTTTTACAAAAGGAAACTGACCCTAAGTGGCTATGTTTGGTCTTGTTCTTATTATAGGACCCAAGAGAAAATTATGATTCTTCAAATTGGAAAAATCCCAATGCATTGGATTAAATGTTTCCAAACGAAATAAATTTTATAAATGTTTCTTACTTCTCCTTCTACCAATGATTTTAAATTTGGCAAATACTGCCGGTGTTAATCCTCAATGTTTATTTGTTTATTATATATTGAATTGAAATTATGGAGTAAAGCAGTTGTTTTAAACATGGTTTGTAGAAAATACTGATGACATATCAAGTATGATGATGGCTTCGAGCATTTGTGCACTGATATTTGATTATACATCCGAAGAGGCTCTTTTAAACCTTCCCAATTTCAACCATGGCACTCTTAGCAGTCTTTATCAGCTCATTGCAAGATGTTTGGCTTCATCAGAACAGGTGAACAAGTTCCCTTTCAGTATATGTAAAATTGTATTTTTTATAGTTATACTGTTGAATTGGCTCAGAAGATTTTGTTGCAGAATGCTGGTAGGAATCACGATTAAGTTATTTATTTTTGCTTCAGTGGTACCTATTCCCTGCTATTCTTCATATATCTTATCTCTATAGTGTTATTATCTTATCTCTATATGTGTTATTGCATGTTCTTCCCAACATCATCATCTTTAATATGTATATTTATACGTCTTTTTACTACATATAGTACAATAGTTGGTGCGTTAAACTTAGGTGATATCAGACAGACATGTAGTGTGACCTAATATTTTATCGAAAGAGCTATGCAAATTGTTGACATGTCTGCCTGATTTCAAGTAGGACCACTTCAACTTTTTCCTGTTAAACGAAGATGCAGCCACTTCATTAGTTTCTGCAGCGTATCAAAAAGATTTTCGAATCAACCTTCAAATTGATCCATTAACTATCACTTTCTTTCTTATTTAGAATTATTGAAGTGTGTAATAAATAGTCCTAAACTACTCTCAATCTTTTATAGAAGTAGCTGAGAGACTAACTTGATTATATATGAACTTGTCAGGCATCTCATCTGCTAAAAACACCATTATTTATAATGTAATAAGCTCAATAAAACATGTTACTATGTGAATTATATGGATGAATGAATAAATATATTATCAACAAGTAAAGCACTAAAATATATCGTTGTTGGGAACTATCACGTGTTACCACATTGGTTTTAACATAATTTCCTTCTGTTATGCATTTTATACAGTTGGAACTTACATACTCTTTCATTCTAAATAGCCCTTCTGAAAGCTGACTAAACACTCGGTTGTTTGTTATAATTTTTTGCAGGACACTAAAACGGATATGGATCTATCTGAGATTATCTCTGCTGGTCAGTATCTATGTATTTTATTTTGTTTTTTTTTTAATTATTAAATATGTATTTTAGTTATTAGAGCATTAAAGACTTTCTAAAAGTTGTGTATTTCTCTTTAACTCTTCATTGTTGTGCAGGTTTCTCTCGATGGGCTCATAGGTACCCCCACATCAGAGAGGCAGTCAAAATATGATTTTGATTTTCTTAAAGTGAATTAACTGTATGTGGATGTTTTTAACTTTAGAGGTAGCATTAATGTGTATTAGTTGTAAGGGCTAGTTTAATGTGTGTTAGTTTTAACTTTAGAGGTAGCATTAATGTGTATTATGTTGTAAGAGCTAATTTAATTTGTTGGGTTATTATATCATCTTTATCCGAGAATCGTGGTAAAAAAATATATTATTTTTTTCGATATATAATGGCTTCCGATTAATGTTTAATAAATTAAATAATATTAAATATTATTTATAATCTAACAAAGAAATTGAAATCATAAAAAGAATAATTGAACTTGTTTTTACAGTGGATATAAATTTAAATCCTACTGTACCAAAAAAAAATGATAAAAATCCTAAAAAAGAGAGCTTTTATCAGATAAGGTTCCCATCCAAGCAGGAGGTAACATTCCCGTTTGTTCATGGACTGTCTTAAACAGAGGTGGCAACATGTCATACCCATAGCACTACCACCTTCTGTTATTTCTCCACCATTGCCACCACCATTAGTTCAAATACTAATCTTAGGCTCAAGTTCACGTATTCCATCAGCATTAATCTTAGCAATTTCTTGAAAACATGCCACCATTTATCATCATATAGTCTCTTAGAGCAGAGTAGTTTCCTCCAAGTGCATTGAGAAGTGTTGTTATATACTCTCCTTGAGCTTGACCAACTGCTATAATTCCCTCTGCTTCTTTCTTTTTTGCATATAGCTCTGCTTCAGTAGCTTGTTTTCGAGCATAAAATAATGCTTTCTGTGCTTCTGCCTCTTTCTTTTTCTCAAATAGAACTGCTGCTTCTTTTTGTTTCTTGTATAGCTCCCAGTTTGCTTCTTGTTGTACCTATGCTGTCCGTAAATTTAATTGACAACGAAATGGTCCGGAATTGTTATATTATTATAATAGCTAATACTTAAAATTAAACCCACTTGTGAAGTTTTAATTAACTGTTTCATGTTATAAAAAATGAAAAGCCTAAAACTTTAATTATGGCGGTTTAACTGGATTTGAAATGGATGCATTGTTACTAAGGCTGTAAATGGGGTGACCAACCCGGCCAACTTATGCGTGTAAGGGGACGATCTTGATTTCACAAAATAAAAAGCCGTTCAAAAAATTTAGATATCGATAAAATTAGACCCAACTCATTTTATTCAGGTAATTCAGTTCTTAAAAATTATTTGGATACTTTAGAATGTTCCACTTTAATATTTTCATACTTGCAAATATTTTATATAATTTTAAGAACTTTGCAGCTTTGGTTATATTGATGTTTGCAATGAAAGAATTTTATGATGAATTTTATGATTTTAATATTTTCATTACTTATATGTTTATATATATTAATTACTAAAAAGAAATAGTAAAAATAGGTTACATCAAAAAATTAAGGTTGTGTCATTTTTTTTAGAAATAATATGACGATCTATCGTTAATAATTAAATTAAAAACAAAGAATGTGGGCAATCCAATATCCAACCCAACCTAAAAATGAATGGTTTGATCAAACCCAACCCACGTACAACTCTATTATTACCGCATAAAGTCGCACTTTTTTTTGTCGGTCGATCAAGGTCAAAAGGTCCAAAATTTTGAGATTCGAATTTTTCTAAAAGTAATGCTAACATGCGCCCTTAAAATATTTGTAAGTGTACTAAAAATAAAAAATTTGCATAAAAAATTGTGAATTTTATTTTTCAAAAAGTTAAAAATTATTATTTTTTCATACATGATTACTATTTATGGAACAATTAACATTTTCACTTATAACACGTTAAGATTACCCTTTTTTTTAAAACTAAAATTTCAATCATAAAATTGGAATCATGATCAAACAGTTGAGATAGAGAGATTGCGCACACTAACTTACTATAAAATGGATATTTATTCTATTGCTAGTATAAAATTTGTATATAATAAAGGAATGAGAGTTTTTCTTTTTCTTTTTTTTTCTTCAAAAAAAGCAAAGATACTCCCTCCATTTTTAATTATAAAGAAAAATATCAAATTTCACACTTATTAACAATACCAATTAAATTTGTGAGTAACTTTTGCATGGTCACAAGAATAAATGTATAGTGTTTAAGTATACATACAAAAAATATACTTTTTCTAATAATAAAAAAAAATTCTAATTTTTTTTAATATTTAAAAAGTGGTTCTTTTATATGTACGCTTAAACAGTATATGTTTTATCTTGTAACCATACAAGATTCACCAATTACTACTGATCTTGTGTGACCATACAAAACTTACTCTAAATTCATTTAATTTTCTTGATTTTACATAAAACAATAGAAATATAATTAATAACTTACTCATAATTATTATTAACACCTTCCACAACATTAAATAATATTACCAATTAGTGCAAGGATATTTCAGAATTAGCCTTTGCCATCTCAGCCTCTCTCTCATTCTCAATAACTTAAAATTTTATTTTAAAATTTAATCTCTACAATTTTAAATTCCTTCATTTTTAGTCCCAACCCCCACCCCGACTCCAACTCAACTATCTTCCCCAACTCAATAATTAGCACTAATAAGAAGAGAATGAAAACGAAACAAGAATGGAACTTAACGACCTTCTAAATAATTCTTACCACCAAATTCATTTACAAACAAACAAATGAGCTAACAAACCTACACATTTGGTCTTACGAATTCCCATCGTACAAAAATATATCTAATCTAGAAATATTTAAAATTTTAAAAAAATATAAAGAAAAGGTTATTGAATTTTAACTTGGAGTTGGAACTAACTACATTACCGGTAGATATAATAGTAGATATAGAGACAAATTCGAGGAAGAAATTATGATATGAGGTAAGTTGGATAGGAGAGGGGAAGAAGATGAAAAAGTAAAATATTTTTAAATGATGTATTAAATAATAAAAATTGATATATATTTATAAAATGACAATAAAGTTTTTGTCACTTTGCCACATTATCAATTTGTGATGTGTAGATATTACTGAATATTAAAAGTGGAAGAATTTAAAAATTATATGAGATAAATTAAAAAAATAAAATTTTACAGGAATTAGAATTGAATTAGATCCATATTAGAAGGACAAAAAACACTATTAACCCATTAGTTAATTATTTTTTTCTTCATAATTTAATATAATTTCTATTTTATTTTTCTCTCGCCAATATCTTCTATCAAGAAAAGTAATAACATGATACATCAACTAATTGTTTAACATTTGCGATATAAATTAATAATCTGAATTGATTAAGTTCAAGTTGAACATTTTTGAATAATTTCAAATCTTTTATGCCTTTGAAAACCTCTTCCATGATCACCGAGGTAGCGAGGACACCTGTCTCGCCTTTGAAGATATATTGGACGAGTTCGTTGACATGATTGGAGAGTTTATCGTGAGAGTAAAAAAGTTTGGCGTATTCGAGAAGACTTTCATGATCGTCGACATGTGGAAGAAGGAAGGAAATTGAAAAAAGAAAGAGTTGTGAAATCAGCTGTTATGTGACTATGTAAGAAAAGAAAGGGTTGTGAAATCAATTTTTAAAGTGACTATGTTCTTCTTTGTAGCTTAAACGTGAGCGAAATAATATCACAATACTTAGTAATATGACATTTTAATCGATCATTCTGTTAACTTTCTCTCTATTGTTTAGAATTATATAGAGTTTAATCTAAAATTTATATCAAATATAATAATTTTTGTTTGCCCAACTTTCTTTTATATTTAGTATGAAAGATAGTAACATATCTTGTGTTTTTAAGTAAGGAACTTAGGGTTTAATTTTTTAATAAGTATTGTCAATGTAATTTTAAATAAAGCAATTTATTTATTTGAGTACCTCGTATATTAGAACAAATTAAGAATAATCAAATTCGCATCGAGATGACTACCCAAAGAAAAGTTAGATCGTCAACCTAAACCTCCTTATCGTCTCTACGTACTAACCCATATTTTGCTAACACATGACTCACCCTATTTCTTATTCTATTTACATGAGAAGGAACAACAAAAATGATAAAAGATAAAACTAACTCCCTGCATGTTGAATTTGAAAAAGTTTAAGTATTTTAATTTTCTTTTTGAATATATAAATTTTATATTAATCTATAATCATTTCCTATGTTATCGAGATGTATTAAAATTAACGTTATATATAATTATATTGTTGATGTTGATTTAAATGCAATATGATGACATAGAATAATTATAGATTAATATCAATTCTTTTAGATATTATTTATATGACAGTAATTTTCAATCCAATGATTGATTTTAAAAAATATTTATCCGATATGATGTTATTAAATGAGTGCAATTTGATTCATTCTCCTTTAATTTTTAATACATTGAATCGAATACAAAATTTGACACCTTATCATCTAATCTAATGGTAATATTACCTTTGTCACTATATATAAATTTTCATCGACTAAATTATAAGAATTAACTAAATTGATGTATTAAATTTATTAACAATTTGAATTATTTTATTAATTTATCTTTCAAGATAAATAATTAATTTAAATTTTTATTGTAGTATTTATTACAAATTACAGCAAAACATATAACATAGTTGGATGTAAGTTAATAAATAAATAATGTAGTTGAAAAATATCTTATAAAAAATAAACAAAAGAAATTAAAAAATAAAGTACTTTAACTAGTTAATATACTTCATGTTAGTGATTAATGAGATATTAAAATACATGAATACATGGATGATTTTATAAGTTATAATCATTAATTAAATGATTAATAATTTATATTTTAGGACTTCATAAATATTTTACATGGTTGATTAGATACCGAACCATTTCGCTTAATTTACAACAAATTAATTTTATAACCAAGTAACATTTTTATGTGCAAAATAAGTTCAAAGATAGAATACAATTTTGTTTGTTGTAAAACCAAAGAAAGGATGTGATTTGATGGGGAAACGAGCATTTTTCCAGGCCATCCCCGCTGTTCTCCTTTGAGTTCGTTCGAGCATAAAAAGAAGGGGCAAATTAGGGCTAGGACCCCAAAATTGTTCAACACTTTTGCATTAAAGTCAAAAGTGGTACAGAAATTACATCGGGGAATGAGCCCAATCAATTAAACATTGTACCGTTTATCTTTCTTGGCCTCTCTACGGAACAACTTAATTACTTCCTTGCCTTGCCTTTCCTTTAATAAGTTTTTAAAATCCAATTCATTTAAATTTAAAAAACTTAACAAAATTCCGTAGTACAAAAGTATTTGTGAAAAATAAAAATTGTTACAAGACAACACTCACATGAAAGAGTTTTCCATATATAAAACATGTATTTTATGTGCAAAGTATATGTTTCATTCCAATCACCTGAAACTAACGTTAGAGTGTTGAGCTGCTCCGTAAATATGTTTGATTAAAATTATTTGGTAATGGTGGGGTAGGCAGTGACAGGAACGAGGCTAATGTCAAACGCCGCTCTCAAAGAGCTCACATTTTCCAACCGTTATCTCTGTTCACACTCTGCTCTCTCCCCACACCATACACACTCACAGAGTGGCACTGAGTTCAGAATAATAATACACTCTACACACACCACTCTTTCTCCAACATAATGTTGTTGTTTTGTTACTACCGGATACTTCATTTTTGTTTTTTGCTCACATTTTTCACCTTATTGTTTCACTCTTCCACTTCTTCTTTGTTATCACATTCTCAGACACAACTCACTTCAGGTACTAGTACTTCAGTGGCTAAAAAGGGGAAAAATTAAATTAAATTAAATTAAACTTTATTGACAATGCAAGATATTATAGCTGTTTTCCTTCCTTGCTTTAACTTTTCTTTTTGGTAAAATGTAAAGCATGAAAGTTTTTTATTTTATTTTTTGTAGGGAATGAAAATGAAGGAAATGGTGTAGTATTTAATCGGTTGGATGAAATAGCTGCGGCACCATACGAGAACTCACCACTTCCCTTAGCTGCTGAGAGAACACGAAGAAAAGATCCTCTAGATGGCTTCAATAAGTACACTAATGGATGGAATATCAGTGACCATCATTATTGGGCTGTAAGTTCATTATATCGTTGTTACTTGTTACTCCTTTCTTCTGTTTTACTTTAGTTTTCTAGTTAAGGTAAGGTTTCAAATTTGAGCTTAGTTTCTCAACAGAATTTTAGTTTATTTTGCAAAATACCTGGAATAATAAATCATTTTTTTTCTGATGATTTTTATATTGGGCTTAACTCGTCCTCACAAAACCAAGTTGTTGCTCATTTCTGAATAGATGATAGTTTAAGTTCTAATTGCTCATTTCTGACTTGTTTTTATTGCTGTGTCTTTTTATTTGTTTAAATTTTGTTTGGTAGTATTGAGTTTCATACAAATTTGAAGTCCACTCACTATTTTTCCTTTTCATTGAATGCAGTCTGTGGCATATTCTGCAATTCCTATATTCAGCATTGCAACAATCTGGTTCTTGGGCTTTGGCTTATGTTTACTACTTTTCATTGTTTCTTACTTCTGTCGAAAAAGGGAGCCTTATGGTTATTCATCAACATACTATACACTTTCCCTTATTCTCCTAATATTGTTCACATTTACAACAATGTAAAACATCTTTCTCTCTTCTTTTGTTTTACTGATTTCATGTTTATTTAGATCTACATTACATAATTACATGTCTTTCTGTTTTATCAGGATTGGTTGTGCAGTTCTTTATATTGGACAAGGAAGTTTTCATCGTAGCACAACGGCGACTTTGCAGTATGTTGTATATCAAGCTGATTCTGCAGTTGATAAACTGAGGAATGTTTCTGATTACCTGGCTCAAGCTAAACTGGTCGGAATCGATCGTGTTTTTCTCCCTACTAATGTTCAAACTGATATCGATGAGGCGGAAACTGATATAAATGCTTCTGTTGGTACAATTTCTGATAAGACAAAGGAGAACTCAGACAACATACAAGATCTCTTAGATTCTGTGTAATGATTTGACTATTAGGCTTTTCGGCTAGATATTTGATTTTCTTTTTTGTTCTATAAAACTAAGAATTTAATCTGTAAACAGTATTAGTGTAAATGATTTTTGCACTTTCAGTGAATTATAATCATCAAAATATTGAAAATATTTAACTTTAACTATAATTACTTCTAAAATCATACATATGAGTGGTTATAATTTACATTAATAGTGTATAAAAGTTAATCTCTAAAATTAATATAGTGATCCTGATTCAGGAGGCTGGCGCTTATCATAATAGCTGCAGTTATGTTAGTCTTGACGTTTCTTGGATTTTGTAAGTCCCTAAATCCCAATTTAGATGCATAATTAATTTCTTAATTGTTACTGTGGTATTAATTTATGGTCTGACTTGTTATTACAGTGTTCTCAATTTTTGGCATGCAGCTCCTTGTGTATATGTAAGTGAGAAATTTTGTGATTCTTTGCTATTGAACATAACTCTTCTTATCATCACATTTTCTCATCAAAAGCTTTTGGACATAAACAATTGCAGCTTCGTAATCGCAGGATGGTTTCTTGTTACTGGCACCCTTATCTTATGTGGTTTGTTCCTTATTCTCCACAAGTAAGTTTTCCTAAAATAGTCAAATCTTAATTCAATAGTTTTTCCATTTTATTTACCTAGATAAATTTTGATGTAACTTGTATGCTTCTAATTTTATCCTTTGTTTAAACCATTGCATTTACAATTTTATCCTTCCTTGCAAATAACTGATTTTTTTTGTAATATTTGTATAAAATTTTTTAACTTCTATTATTTCTGTCGATAAAAAAAAACAGCAAAGTTAGTGTTAGTCTACACGCACACAAGTGTTTAATATCTTTTTTCGCAATGGCCAAATGTTAGTAATTAGTATTGTTAATATTTTAATATTGTTAGTATTTTTGTCGAGAGTAGAGATCGCAGCCGCAACCTCTTATCAGTCCACTCCGAATTCCCTGAGCCTAGCCACCAACCAACCTTATGTCCCTGCTAGTGTTTATTATGTGCATGCTGCTTTTTTTTCCTTTGAATTTGGCAGATAGGGGACTTGCTATTTAATTATGGATCTAATCCTTTTTTTTTTCTTCCTGTATCGCTAGTGTGACAGCAGATACATGTGTAGCCATGAATGAATGGATTCAATATCCAACTGCAAATACAGCTCTGGACGATATTCTACCCTGTGTGGACAAAGCCACTGCACAAGAAACACTGTTACGAAGCAAAGAAGTTACTTCTGAACTAGTCAACTTGGTGAACCAAGTTATTACCAATGTCTCTAACATCAATTTTGCACCCAATTTCACGCCACTGTATTACAATCAATCTGGTCCCCTGATGCCTCTCCTTTGTGATCCTTTTCATCCTGACATGACAGATAGACAATGTGATTCTGGTGAAGTGAACCTAAGCAATGCAACACAGGTATTTGAACCTAACCTTACAGAGCACATGATTTGTGTTAGAGTTGAGTTATTTTCACCCAAATTTGACATAAAATTTCGACAACAAATTAGAAGGTTAACTCAGTATAAAGATGGAGTTAATTATGATTAATGAATATAGTAAGGTGTGGTGACTTATTAATCATTCATTACGATTAATCACAATTTTTAATGTCATTAACTACTATTTTCAGGACATTGTATTCAGTAGGTGGCTAATGAGTGACAACATCTTATTATATTTATATTCATTTACATTAAACAATCAATTGAAAGCAATTAAGCACATATTTAACTTGTGTTAACCATTTTGTTTACTGTCCAAATTAAATTTGGAGTGATGCGACCAAATCAGTTCACTAAACACTCGCGAATTAAATTATGTTAAGAAGTATCATTCGCGATATATTGGTGACTGTTAATTTCGTAAAGTTTGTAGCATTTCTGCTTAAATAATGTTAGTTTCCGTGTGATGCAGGTGTATGCTAACTTCGTGTGCCAAGTTTCAGCAACAGAAATATGCATGACCCAAGGCCGTTTAACCCCAACATTCTCAAACCAAATATCCGCTGCAATAAACGTGGGTAACAGCTTATACATTTATGCCCCATCCCTTATTAACCTACAAGACTGTACCTTTGTTCGCGAAACATTCAGTGACATATATAACGACCATTGTCCTGCTCTACGACGTTATACTAAATGGATTTATGTTGGATTAATAATGGTCTCTTTTGCTGTGAAGTTCTCTTTGATCTTTTGGGTTGTGTATGGGAGAGAGAGGAAACATCGTTTATATACTAAAGTGTCAAAAGAGTTGAGTATTCCCTCAAGGGCCACACCAGCACCAACAAATGCACTTGCAATATATTAGTCCGTATCACTAAATGAGACAAGATGTATGATTGAGCAACCTCATTGATAAATGATGTTTTAACCAAGTTTGGATTATTATTATTTTTTAAGAGTTGGTGTATAATGTTGTAGCTTCTTTGTTTGACATTGCTAGTACTAGTTTTTAATGAAAAATGTTATTGTGTTATTTTTGTCAAGAAAATGTTGTTACTCAACATTTCTTTGGGAAGATACAGACATCAGGAAACTTCCTCTTGGATCCAACTAAACTGGGATCGAGCGTACAAGAAGTCTATTGACCTTGTAAGAAGCCATGGCAAGGATAGGAGTAGATTTTGGATCTCGAACTTGACTAGTTGGGGAAAACTCGCATCCACCTCCATTTTTTATTGGGTGTAAAATTTAAGTCTTTTTCTCTGCCATCTGCGGTGGAGTTTGGATTTTTCGGTTTGGCATCCATTCATATATATATATATATATATATATATATATATATATAAAATAACAATTTAAAAAATTATATTTATTATAATTAATATAATAAAAAAATTATTATTATACAATAATTAGATTTTAAAAAAAATACTAAAATTATATTTTTTATAAAGATGAGATTATAATTTTTAATATTTTAAAAAATATTAAATATATTGAATATATACGTGTATATAAAATTTTAAAATGACAATAATATTACTGGCAGGACTAGTACGGGGACAAGTAAGATATGGATATTAACACCTCCAAACAATTACACAAGCATGAATATAACTTGTAGACAATGGATCGTCAATCTCACAGTAGAGAGTCACTCAAAACTTCTGATTAATATGCTTACTTGGAAAGCTAGGATAAATGACAACACTTCCATTTTAGTTAATTAATTGAATCTAGGATCTTTCAAACTTACCTTGGCAAGTCAATTTCCAGCATACAAAATGAGAAGGTAACAGAGGTGCTGATTAGTTAACTAACTTTAATTTACAATAAAATTTTGATGATGTAATAATTCTGGAATCTCCTTTAAATGAGCTTCATCGCATCCTTTTTTATGATATATATGAGCAGTAGGTATTTAGAAATATTGATACAATTTTTTAGTTTTTATTTTTCGTTGAGCGTTAGTTAAAAAAAAGTGAATTTATGTGATATACGGTGTATATGCCTATATATATGTCTATATTGTAGAAACTAGAAAACAATGCTTAAGAAATAAGAGAATTCCAGTCTTTTATTCTTGAGCAAACATAAGGCATTTTATAGCCTTTTACAAGTGCAGAAGCAAAAACAGAAAAACCACATTTCATGGCACGATGCATGGAAATTTAAAATAACTAACCTTAAGAATAGCACATCCATAAGACTAGGATTTATTAATAACAAATACTAACTAACTATTGACTATCATTCCCTCCCTTAAGCTAATGCATCAGCATTGAGCTTAAACTTCAGCTGCATCAATTACTCCAAGCATCCCTCGAAGCTTCACAAATTTCTCCAATTTGAGAGGCTTTGTCATTATGTCTGCAATCTGATCTTCAGAGCTACAAAAGTTCAGATTCACAGCTCCATCATTTACCAGATCCCTGAGAAAATGAAATCTCACTCCAATGTGCTTGCTTCGTCCATGAAAAGCAGGATTTTTAGACA